>VXBQ01008081.1:245544-406916 GCA_013400175.1 Phainopepla nitens | reverse complement strand
AATAGCACCTGCTCATCAATGTCTGTATTCACATGATGAATGTTATTTTTCTTATTTTTAAAATTCTGATCATTGTCTTTACTTTCTTCATTGTGACTTCAAAACCCCTTCCTGTTTCTTCATCCAGTTGCCAAAATATTGCATCATCCCTGCTTTCTTCTCCTTTTCCTTTACAGCAGCCACTCCAAATACATTTCCCAGTAATATTTCTGTCTAATGTGAGCAGTGGGAGAGTGGGAGGGGCATGGTTATATTACATAAACGTACCTGCCTTTTCTTCCTTCGCAGTGTAACCTAGAACTTTTCTAGATTCTGTCCTCCCAGTCACTGGCCACTTGAAATCTTGGAAGTGACACATTTCCATTGTAGTAGAAGAGAGGGAGTCATTTAACTTGTTCTCTGCTATTCCATGAGGAAATCTGCTCCTAGTTAGGGGATGCTTTCTTTTCAGTCAGCGGGTGTAATCTCATACTTTTGGTATTGAAGAGGATCTTTGGGAGTGGCTTGGAGTTGATTTATTATGAGTGGGTATTCTCAACTAAGTAAATAAATTAAAAAAATGTACAAACATAACTAGAGGACCATATCCCATGTAATTCCTGATAACAACTCAATTCCCATTGAGCTCAGCTTTGTACATCAGGCAAAGAACTTTGCTGGAGGAATTGTACTGCTGGACTGACCACGTAGTCAACCCAATGCCGGTAACAGGAACTGGGTGAACAATATCGGAAGAAGGTGAAAAAGATGAACTCTAAAAATAATTATTTTCTTTACCTATCCTTACAGATTTGCAACTAAACCACACTGGTCTAAACCCCAATGATTTCATTCTTAGTTGCAGTGTTACTAAAATGTTTCAGATCCTTGGGATCCTGTTGTGCGAAGTGTTGTAAAAAACAAAGGAAAAGAAACCTGGAGGAATTTACAGTCTGGTTATAAGCCAAGAGACAACAAATAGTTATGGGGGAACAGGAAGCACAGGGAAATTGTAAAGTAATTTTGGTCATCATGGCAAACAGTGATCTCAGCACTGAGCAGTAGTAAACTTTCTCATTAGTGGTGTTTTGTAGACATCATGGAAAATACTGGGTGGAAACAAAACTCCTGTTAGTTGCTATAAACAGAAGGTTCAGAAATCTTTCTGTGGTCTGTTACAATTTTAGAGCAATCCATTTAAAACTGACTGATACCAATTTTCCTCATTGTGTAGCAACAAGACAAGTAACTTAATACAAATAAGTAAAGAACTGGGGTCGTGAGCTTTGTCTTGCAAACAAAAAATTCCAAGTGAGCTATACCCAAGTAAGGCTTATTGAACAAAACTTAGCTTTGCTGATATGTGAGCCTTGGGCCAGGACACAAACTGTGGTTAGCATCAGGGCACGTCATAGCCATGATGTTATAAAATTATACATATTCTATTAAATAAAATAGTAAAAGCTAAACTACATCTAGTCTTTGAAATTCCTGGGACCATTGACTGTGGTTCCAGTCTCCAGGTCCATGCAGAGGAGAAAAGACATGGCTGAGTCAGAAAACTTGGAGAAACCCTGTTTCTTCTGCCACTATCATGACTATATATAAAGGGATCAAGGTGGCAGCTTGGTGAATCAACAGAGATGTTATTATGAGTTTCTGCTCAGCATACTCTATTTCCCCTGCTTACAGGTTTCTTTTGCTTCCTGCGAGATGAGTCTTTAAGTGATAAAACTCCATGACTAAGATCCTAATGCAAATGAATGATAATTTTTTGAGACACACTCTTTCACTATTTATTTGAAATGGAAACTGCAGATTCTCTGTTTCATTTCTGCATTGAAAATGTGCTCTGGTTTTGGCTGTGATAGAGTTAATTTTTCTCCTCTTAGCTCGTTCAGTGCTGTGTTTTTTGGATTTAGCATGAGAATAATGTCAACAACACACTGATGTTGTAGTTGTTGCTAAGTAGTGCTTACCCAAAGTCAAGAACTTTTCAGCGTCTCATGCTCTGCCAGTGAGGAGGTGCACAAGAAATCAGAGGGATCATGGCCAGGACAGCTGTCCCAAACTGGCCAAAGGGATATTCCATACCAAGGAACGTCATGCCTGGTGCATAAACTGGGGGCAGCTGACTGGGAGCTGCCAATCACTACTCAGGGATGGGCTGGGCATTGGTCAGTGTGTGGGGAGAAATTGTATTGAGCATCACTTGGGTTTAATTTCTCTCTCTCTTTTTATTGTCTCTCTTTCAATTATAATTATTACTGTGTTTTTATTATTGTTATATTATATTTTATTTCAGTTATTAAATTGTTCTCAACCCACAGGTTTTACCCCTTTCTGATTCACCTCTATGTAGGAGAGGCAATGAGGGAGCAACTGCATGGTACTTAGTTCCAGGCTGGGATTAAAAAACAACAAAAAGCAGCACTTTTTAGCATAAAAGTGCTCTTCAAATGACATATAGCACTTGGAAAAATATTCTAGATGATCAAAAGAACAGCAAAATATTTCAACATACCCAATTTTTCTATCAATGTTTAAATTCCTGAACAGGAACACATACATCCTAAGTGACACAGTAATGAAACTACTGGACTCAGTTCAGGCATGTCTCTGCTCAACTCAATAGACAACCTAAAGCACTGGTGTGCTGCAGGAATTAACAGCAGGAGCTAAAGATCAGTTATGTTGTGGATATCTAAGATGAGATCCAGAATAATACAAAGTTGCCCAGAACACAAATGATGCGAAATACCTAAATCCAAGAATAACAACCAAGATTGTTATAAAGTTCAAAATATTCTGGTAAAAGCTTAAAGTGTCTACAGTTTGGCTGTAGCATGTGCTTTAAGGCACCTTTTACTGCAGCTGAATGTTTTGAAAGCATGTCCTCAGAAGGCTGTATAGCTTTTACACAAGAAAATAACACATGGTGCCTGAGCTGCCTGGTGCATAGGCGATGGTAAATCCAACATGGAGCATAATAGTCACAGCTACACTTCAAATACAAAGTCAAGGGAGAAAATGGGGGATTCAAATCAGCAGTTTCTGCTCCTACTTCCCAGGACTGTTGGTCGCCGAGCAGATTACACAATCAGTCTTGGTTAAGTGTCTGCCTGGCCCCACGAATCTTGAATTCTTGGCTGTGTCACAGAGCAGATTTCAACACCTTCTCCCCTTCCTCTCTCTGTGTACATGCTCACATGTTTGCACAAACAAAGCGTGGTGCATAGCCTTCAGTTCAGCATGCTGGGAAATGGGAGCTGAGTATTCAGGCTCCTTGTAGCTGAATGGGGAGCTGAGCTCCAGGTCTGTTCCTTCTGCTCCTGCGCTTTACTTACAAGGTTGCAATGGTGTAACAATGAACTCTTCTCTATGGTTTCACACTGAGTGAAGCAGGCATAGAACTATAAAATGGTTTGAGCTGAAATGGACCTTAAAGGTCATTTAGTTTCAGCCTCTGGCCACAGGCAGGGACACCTTCTACTAGACCAGGTTGCTCAAGGCCCCATCCAGCCTGGGGTAGAACACGTCCAGAGATGGAGCATCCCTAGCTTCTCTGGGCAACTTCTTCCAGTGTCCACCACCCTATTAGAGAAGAATTTCTTTCTAGTATCTAATCTAAACCCATCCTCTTTTCAATTTGAACACATTCTCCCTTGTCCAGTCGTTTCATGCCATTGTGAAAAGTCCCTCTCCATCTCTTGTAGCCCCTTTAGGCACTGGAAGGCCACAACAACGTCTCCCCGGAGCCTTCTCTTCCCCAGACTGAACAGCCCTGACTGTCTTATCCTGTCTTCATAACAGAGATGATCCAGTCCTCTGAGCACCTCCTCTGGACACGCTACCTCAGGTCCTCGTCCTTCCTGTGTTGAAGACCCCAGAATTACATTCAGTATTCCAGGTAGGATCTTGGGAAAGAAGAGTAGAGAGGCCGTATCACTTCCCAGAATTCTTTTGGTGCAGCAGGACGTGTTTGGCTTTCTGGGCTGCAAGCTCACATTGCTGGGTTACTTGTGTCTCCCATTCACCAGCTCCCCAAAGAGCTTCTCCTCAGGGCTGCTTTCAATCCATTCCTGCTGTATTTGTACTTGGAATTGCCCTGATCCATGTGCAGGACCTTGATCTTGGCCTTGATGAGTGTGAGGTTTGCACTGGGTCACCTCTCAAGCCTGTCAGGTCCCCCTAGATGGCATCCAGATGGCATCTGGATAGTAACAATTCTATGTGTGTTATCAGAAACTGGTGAAGGCATATTTAAAGGAAAAATTAGTGACACTACAGCTGAATCAATAGTTTCAAGATAAATTGTCTTGAAAAGAAAGCTGATATTGGGAAGGCTGTATGACAGGTGGAGCTTGCCACGCACATCTGAGCAGTGCAGTGCAACATATGAATACAGTTATCCACTGAGAGAGTTCTGATAAGTGGAGCTGACATCAACCTATGGCTGAACTGTTCTTCAAACATTGTCAAAGTAGCCCTGGTCTGGGTTGTCAAGTGCCTCTCCAAGATCCAACAAAAGCAGGAACAAAGCACCAATAATTGTTACCATGTTTATTTCATGTTTCTTAGTTTCCGAAAATAATTACATCTATAAAATATGTGAATTCAGGATTAATATAGGAGTGTCATCTGTGTGGGTCTCACAAGGTAAAACAGATATTCAATCCAAATGCAAGTCCTAGGCAGATGAAAACTGCTTTTTTCTGTCTGCTTCCTGCTTATCTTTCTGCCCTCAACTCTCCATCCTCCTCTTTGCTTTCTCATTACTATAGTTAGAATCCTGGATCATCTTGTATATATTTTTAAAAAGTCTGGAAAGGGGCAAATGGTGGACCAAATGAGATGGCTAGTTTATTCTAATCAAATTCAAAACACTTAATTAATGCAAAATTCAGATTACAGAAGTCAGCCAAGTCTCTGTTTCTGTTGGAACCTTAGCATGTAGATTTCTTCACTGTTTATAATTTTTAACTGCACAAGCCTATCAGAAAAAACTTCTTTCTTTCTATTTCTTGTTTTTTTTTTTTTTTCCAGATAAAAAAGATTAGGGCTTTAGGGGCAGGAGAGGACTTTGGGTCTTGCCAAAATTACATGCAAAGTTTAGCTAGGAAAGTTCATTGCCATTTTGCTAAAAAACTAGAAATTGAATAGCTGTTGCTGGCTGTTACCTCCCATAGGGGAGCCTATGGTGCCTATACTGAGGAGAAGTAGGCATTGTATTTCTTACAATAGGCAGAAACACTGTAAAGTCCAGCTACCTATATTCATGTTTTATTATTTCTACTAATAGCAGTTCAGCACCATCTGATACCACTACTGTCTGGTTCCAGCATCCTTCATGCAAAACTCTTCCTAAGGAAAATACAATCCAATGGGTGTGATGTGTCACACAATCACAGAATCACTTAGACTGGAAAAGACCTCTGAGATCAGCAAGTCCAACCTTTGACCCAGCACAACTAAACCATGGCACTAAGGGCCATGTCCAGTCTTTCATTCAGCCCCTCCAGGGAGAGTGACTCCACCACCTTCCTGGGCAGCCTGTCCCAATATCTAACCAGAGTGAAGAAATTCCTCCTAATGTCCATCCTAAACCTCTCCTGGCACAGCTTGAGGCTATATAATCTCACCCTGTTGCTGGTTACCTGGGGAGAAGAGTCCAACCCCCACCAGACTACCACATTCTTTCAGAAAGTTGTAGAGTGCAATAAGGTTCCCTCTGAGTCTCCTCTTCTCCAGGCTAAACATCCCCAGCTCCCTCAGATGCTCCTCATCAGACTTGTGCTCCAGACCCTTCACCAGCTCCATTGCCCTTCTCTGGACTCGTTCCTGTACCTCAATGTCCTTCCTGAAGTGGGTGGCCCAGAGCTGGAGGCAGCACTCCAAATGCCCCTCACCAGTGCCAAGTACAGGGAGAGAACCTCTTACCTGATCCTGCTGGCCATACTATTCCTAATACAGGCCAGGATGCCATTGGCCACTTGGGCACACACTGTATGGCTGCTTTCAACCAGCCCCCTCAGGTGCTTTCCCTCCTGGCAGATTTCCAGCCAGGCAGCCACTAGCAGATTCCCCAGCCTGTAGTGCTGCAGGGGGTTGCTGTGGCTAAAGTGGCACTGTGGTGGTGGTTGTTGTGGCAGGACAGGCACTTGGTCTTGTTTAACCTCTTACCATTGGTCTTGGCCTGTAGATCCAACCTGTTCAGTTCCCTCTGCAGAGCCCTCCCACCCTCTAGCAGATCAACACTCCTGCTCAGCTTGGAGTCTGTGAATTTACAAGGGGTGGTGCAGCTTGGTGGGACTGAGCTGTTGAGCAAAGCTTCCCTGGAGTGATAGGGAAGCTTTCTTCCAGGTGAGGAAAGTCCATAAACCTGCATGAATGTGTCTGCAGGCATGATCTTAGCCTGTGACCCTGTGATTTAGCATTGCATGTTTCCTCTCTACCATGGGCAAAAACTGGCATGTGACTGTTCCAACCCAGATGTGGTGTTTGGAATACATTCCCTCTCACTCTTGCAATGGCACAGAAGAAACTGAGGGAGAAGGAAGAGAGTGGAGAACATTATTCAATACAGCACAGCCTGATTCTTCTCTTTTGTTTGTTCTCTGCAGTACATGGGAGAAACAGCAATGCAGGGAAATGGGCATGTGGTTCAGCTATTGAATAGGTCTCTCTGCAAACTTGGAGTGTTTCACCTGCACCACTGTGAACATCACTCAAAAGGTGCCAACATAAAATGTCCCAGCTTTAATTGAGTTATGTCTGCCCAAAGTCCTTAGACTTTTTGAAAATTGCAACCTTACTTTTAGCAGAGCACTCCCACTCAACACTCAGAGCTCAACCAAGGACAATATGGGTGAGCCTAATTTACTTAAAAGAATAATAATCTACTTTATTTAAAAGAAAGAAAAAAAGAAAAATAGCAAGAGCAATAACAGAGCACCTCCCTGCTCTACAGCTGCAGTCTCCTTCTCTGACTGATCTCTCCTTTGAGAAATGCTTGCAGGCTGCTCCTGTCCATCACTCCTGGCTAACTGCTGGAGCTGACTCCCTCCAAATGCTTTTCAAGGATCACCAGACAACTGGCCTTTATCTCTTGAGCTAATATCGACACAACCCACCAGGATCTTTTTGACAGATCTTACACACTGTCAGGGCAGCAAAATACTGCAACTGCTCTGGCTAATGCCTACAAGAGTTCCTCAAAGGAGAGATCAGTCAGAGAAGGAGAAAGAAATCAAAGTCAAAGTGGTCATCCATGTTTTTGAGTGGCACCCTTGCTCATTCTCTCATGCCATTTTCACTAATAGAATGTTTCACTGGAGGGGTCAGCAGGGCTCAGCAGACTCCTGCCTGAGCATAATGAAATAAAAGAAGTGCAAACTCTCTTTTTTTTTTTTTTCATGAAAGATCAAGTTGTTTTTTTCCATTCAGGCCATTAAATATCTAAAATCCTAAGTCAACTTTGATGTACCAGTGAGAAAACATCAGTGAGGTTTGCAGAAGACTGCAGTGATTCAGTTAGGTAACATAAGTTTTACTTTAGGCTTTTTCAGAAGCCCAGAACACAAAAGAATGTCTGGGAGAGCTTAATAAGCAGAGGGACAAAACTGTATTCTGTGATAAATTACATACATAATGAGTAATGACAGAGCTTTTTGCTTTTCTTTTCAATTTTGGTCACAAATAAGCAAAGTAATTAACCAAGTCCTCTCAAAGGGGAAAATTTTTTTCTCAGTGAGCATCAGTGAGGATTGTATTTTTTCAGCTGCGCTGATTCAGAGTATTTTGTATCACCTTTTACAAAGCCAAACAAAGCTTAATGGTATTTCCATTAAATTTCAATTGAAAAACTTCCAAAACAGTTCTTCCATAAAGATAGGCTATTTGTCCTGATTCAGCTCTCTGATAAGACCTTATCTGGAATAGCATGTACTGTTCTGGTAAGCATTTTCCAGAAAGCAGAATAAGTCCAGCACAATAAGTGGAATTAAGTTCTTATGAGATATACTGGAAGTACCGAGATTATTCAGGGCAGAAAAGGGTAGGGGGTACCCCTTGCTGTCAAGTGACACCTGTCAGAGAGGGGTGAATACACAGAAGGAACAACTACTGGACAGTGCTGCCTGAGAAAAAATTGAGGTGAAAGGGTCATGAAGTCTGATATGGAGAGTTGAAGGGTTTTAAGCATCGTGTTTGGGTGATATTCCAGAGGATGTAAAGGGCTTTATTTAGTTATAGGGCAGAACTTGCTCACTTCACAAAAGAAATTGAATAATATAGTTCCTTCTGACAAAAATGGATATTCCTTTCAGTCACATTTCCCAAATGATAGCAAATCCCAATGGATGTGTTCTCTACCACCTCCAATTTTTTTAAAGCAAAAATTAGGATTTTTAAAGTGAAGCCAGTCAAACTGGGCAGGGCAAATATTGACTCTCTCTGAAGAGAACACATTATTAAAAACACAGGGAAATCTGTCTCTCTCACCATGCAACCATTCCATGGTAAACCAAAAAGCATCAGGTTGCATAAAGGAAAAAAGAGGAAACGGATTTAATGGCTCGTTTTTTTTCCCATTGGTGTTAACAAGTAATGACTGTGAAGTAAATAGAATTATATCAATGAGATTAGAATAAAATCCAGCTTTATATAAGAATAAAATTGGGAAAAAAAATTCTTTTATGTGTGATACATTTAACTAACTAGTTACTGAAATTGGTGAAATGCTATTGTCAGTTGGGTGTAAAATTATAGCATAAAATTTTATGTTTACACTATAAAATATTGGAAAAACCTTGCAGTTAGTTTTTTGATGTGACTTAAAAGGTTAGTATGTTTGATCACATCTTGCTAAAACTTTGTCTTTTCAAGACAGGCGTTTTGATGGGAAGAGTTCTATCAATTTTCAGCTGGTGCAGTTAACACATAGGACTTCAAAGTTATGTGTGTGATTGCTGGAGCAGTTATACAAAAACTTGCAAAATTGTCAGTTCTTGCAGGTGGTCTTTTCTACAGACTAGCAGCAGCTTTAAAAAACGCTTCTGAAATCAGTGGTCCCCACAGGTACTTTCCAGAGCTTTTCCTGTTGCAAATAAGTTCATTCTAATGTGTTATGTAGGAAAACATTGGTTTCTACCTTAAATAATAAGTGAGATTATTTCTCAGAAGTTGTTGGCTGTTAGTATAATAACTGGACCAGGTTCCTTATATGGAAAAGACAGAGCTTAGGGGCCATTTGTTACAATGAAAGTTGTCATCAAGAGGACAAATTTAGCAAGACAGTACTTGCTATTTTAGAAAGGGCATGTTACTCAGTCATGCACTGACAGCCCTCTTGATCAACAGGAGTTTTTTTATGCCAGCTTTGCAAAAGGACTGGTTTTCATGAGCTGTGAACTACTCTCCCCAAAGGGTTTTGATGTAGTACTTGAACAATAAATATGAGATCTGCAGAATGTGTTTGAGTAATGCTGTGAGCTAACACTGTATTAAAACCTGGGATTACATAATAGTAATGTATGGTTAACATAAACCGCAGATATCATATCCTTCCCCATCCTTTCTGACAACTAAAAACATGCATCCCAAGTAATGAACTTACAAAATCCTTTTATTCCTTTGAATTTCTCTCATATCTTTTTCTTTCCTTTGCTTTCAGCTTGTAGTGACTCTTCAGCCTGCCCAACGTGTGAAGCAGAGTGTCACTTTTCAGAATAAATTGAGTTGGTTTCATGATCTCACTCCCTAGCTGTGTGTCAGGAAAGGGCTGCACAGGTGGATGGGTGGGTGTCTTCCACAGATAAAGCTGTGGACACCTTTATTTGGGATCTCCCATCACGTCATCTAACTGGCCTAGAGGTTTTGAAGACTATTAGTAGAGACTCCCTGGACCAGATGTCCAAAATCCGCTCTACAGAAGACACCTGGATAGTGATGTTTAGAACAGTTGCAGCACTACATTCACATGAAGTGACACAGATCTCCAATGTAATTTCAGTTTAGAAAATATCCTTTTAGCTGATAAATCCAGAAAGTGTTTTTAAAATTGTCATTCCTTTATTGGAAAGATAATAAAGCTTCTAAGCCGTGCTTTTCCTTAAATACTGTATTACATGAGTGATAGATCTTCAGAGCTCTTATAAAAGCGAAACTGAATTTCATTTAAGGAGTACTCCTTAGGCCTTTTCATTCTAACACTGTTCTCATAAGAGTCTTCTCCTTCCCCCTGCCCATGGCAGAGAAATAGAAAGGTCAGTTTAGAGTACATTTTAGTATCTTTTATAGTATTATAAATTGACTAAAAGTTTAAATATGGAAAGTATTACAGCACTATGCTATGTTACATGATTAGAAACACATTTTGCTGGAGATACAATCTGTGTTACCAACAAAATAAGTATGTATAAGATCTGGTTTAACTTAGTTATCCTTTTGTCCTTTTTTTCTGCTTATTGTTATGTAACAGTTGTGATGGTGAAATGCATAATGACTATTCCGGACAGTATGATAGAGCATCATATGGCACTTATATTGGAGGGTAAAGCATAGAAACATATGAAAGTCATTTAAAGATACAATTAAACTTCTAAACAAAGAACTTCATAAATATTTCATTTGAAAACTCAGCATCGAACAACTACCTGAGGGCTAAGGGGACTTTTTTTAATACAACATAATAAAGATTTAATAAAAATGCTGTTGTTAGAAGTGCAAGTGTGTTAACTCTCTCTGACAGAGGGCTATTAAAATGTATCCTTCAGTCAGTTCATTCTTGCATTTTATTTAAACCAGCACGGTCTTGTGAGTTTACTGCCTAGGATTGTGGTAAACAATAGAAGCAATATAGACTAGTAATATTGTATCATATATATCTGTATAACCCTTTAATTTAGATAACTCTTTTTATTCCAGGGATTTTCTGCTGGTTGATATGAATTCTGAGCTATCCACATAGCCTGTGATCACTTTTATTCAAGTCAATCCTTTGCTGCCCTCAGTACAACAGAGCAGACTTTGTGGGTTTTCTTTCAATGTAGGGCTGGTGCTGGATTGTGTATTTTTCATGACTAAACCCACTGTTCCAAAGATGAGGTATATTTACCATTACATGAAGATTTTACATCCAGAGTGAATATGATTCCATATCATGTTCTCTAGCAAATAAAAAAAATTATGTGAATAATCTGGAAATTATTGTGGAAGATTTATAGAATGTTATGCAAGACTGATTAGGCAGTAATAAAACCCTCTTTGACTATAGAAAGTAGGAACTATTGAATAAATGGGATTTTCAACTGTCTTAAGCACTCCCAATTCATATTCCTTGAATATCACTGGTGTATTTAATTACAGGACAGCATTTTGTAATAAATTTGTTCAAAAGTCAGTGAAAGACATTTTAAAGTTTTGAAGTAAGTCTTGGCCCATAAGACGGGAATCAAGGGCAATAGATTTTTTATTGACAGAATGGAGAAATGAGAGAGAGATGAAAAAAGAGGCTTCACCAGATTGCAGTACACAGAAAATGAAATATATTATTTGGAGATTCATTAAGCTAAATAAAAGGAACCAAAAAAATATCAGAAGTTAGGCTCTAGACTAGCCACATTTTAATACAGGGAAGCAAGGAAGCTCAAGGACTCTAAGTTAATATTTACTTTTTTAAAAAATTTTCTGGCAGATTAAAGCTATGTTTTTTGTTCTTCTGTTTTTGGACTGAGGTGAAGAAAGCTCAAGACACATGCTGTGTTAAGGTGGAGAAGTATATGTGTCTTTATTTTTCAGAGTCAGGATATGATATTTCACATTTTTGTATGTTTGTTTTTTCTCCTTTTCATTTCACTAGGACACTTTTTAAAAGGACTTTTCTTGATATTTGTTTACACAAATAATATTTTTTTATGTTTAAAGGTTTTATAGGTGATAGAACTGCCTATTATTAAAATTACCTAATACTTCCTATTATGAAACTTTGATTCTCTCTACTTATAATAGTGCCAAACTGTAACTGCTCTGACTGAAGTTTTCCATGCCAAGTAGCTGTCGAGGCTGTACTTTTCTGGAAAGCTCCTGCCAAAACAGATCTGCCATTTCTAGGAATGATGCAAGGAATAAAATGTATTTTTTTGCCCATGTCCTTGAAATTCTTGAAATCCAGGCTTTGAAATGTGCCAGTGCCCCTATACTTAGGGCAAGAGAAATCAAAATTTTCAGGGAGCTGGTTTGTAAAAAAAAGGCATGCCTTCTGTGGTTATTTTCATACTTCAGTGAAGATGCAGGTGAGAAAATTTACATTTTATGGACTAAAAGCTTCAAAGCATCCTCAGGTGTTTGATTGTCCATAGATCTTTCTCTACTCAGTAGGTATCATCCCTCACCAGGAAACTGAGCATGCCTCAGCTCACAGTGGTAGAAAAAGGGTGGACTTTATGACTTACATGGTCACTAACTAACATGAGAGCAGGGAACTGGTATGACATTATAGTCTTAATGACAATTGTCTGTTTTCAGCTATAAACCTTGTTCTGTCACAAAAATGCAAAGAAGGAATTGTGCTCAGATGGAAACAAAAGCTAAATTTGAGAAAGAAAAGGGCTGGACTGAAACAATGTATCAAAAGAAACAAGAACTCAGGGATGTAAGGGAAAACCAAAGGAAAATAGACAACTAGAGAGGAAATTCAGAGAATCATAGAGTCATGGAATGGTTTGACTTGGAATGGGACCCTGAAGACCATCTAGTTCCAAGCCACTGCCATGGGCAGGGACACTTTCCACTAGACTTGGTTGCTTAGAGCCTCATCCAGCCTGGTCTTGAACAGGGATGGGGCAGACATAGGTTCTATGGGTAACCTGTGCCAGGGCCTCACCATCCTCACATTAAAGAATTTGTTCGTAATATCTGATGTAAAGGTACTCTCTTTTAATTTGAACCCATTCCCTCTTGTTCTGTCACCACATGACCTTGTAAATTGTCTTCTCCCTTCTCTCCTGTAGGTTTCCTTTAGGTACTGTAAGGCCACAATTAGGTGACCCCAAAGCCTTCTCTTTTCCAGGCTGAACAATCCCAGTTCTCTCAGCCTTTCATCTCATCAACTTGGTGGCCTCTTCTGCACTTGCTCCAACAGGTTCATGTCCTGCCTGTGTTGAGGAACCCAGAGCTGGATGCAGCACTGCAGGTGGGGTCTCACCAGAGATTAGAGGGGCACAGTCTCCCCTCCCCTGCTGCCCACACTGCTTGGAATGCAGCCCAGGAGGCATTTGGCTTTCTGTGCTGCCAACACACATTGCTGGGCCATGTCCAGTCTCTCACCCACCTGCACTCCCAAGTCCTTCTTTGCTGGGCAATTACCTGGGCATGGAATTCATAACAGGGAAAACTGGAAGTGTGACATGAGACATTATGAACATTTAAAATTCTAGGCATCAAAGAGAAGGGAAATCTGCTTTAAAGATTTGCCTATGTACCCTGGCAACTTTTAGTTAGAGTTCCATATATTTTTACCTCTAGGATCTCTCCCCCATGAGAAGATGGAGAGTATTTTTTTGGAGCTTGTACCACAGATAAGGTTGTCTTCATTACGCATTTGTTGCAGAACTGGGAAGGAATGTAAAGCTGGAGCACAATATTTTAGTAAGAGAAAGGGAGAGCCTCATTATGAAGACTGAATGCCATTCTAGACACTGAATTCCCATCTCAGCTCTAGATATGTTACTGAGGAATTAACTAAAAACAAACTTTGCATAGATTGCTGCTAACAGAATGTATTTCATATTTTTGGTACCCAGATTCAGACTAGGGAAACATTGGAAGCTGTGCTGGAGGCTCCCAACTGCAACTTAGGTCAATGAGAATTGTAACTCAAACCTCAGGTGTGTCAGACAGGATGCTCAAAATTCATGGATATTATTAAGCATAATCTCTCTACTTCAGTCTCATGCTTGTAGGAGGTGCATAAGACTCACATAGATACTGTGGATATAATTAATGTTTGTAAAACTTTCAAAATTATACTGATTAGCATCCTAAAAGAAAACTCATGGGGAGGTTAATTAATGTCCCTTAGAGAAGGGTTTGAATAGTGTGCAACAAAGATGGCATGAGGCCATCCATTGAACAATGGGGCCATGTACTGAACAATGAAGTAAATATTGAACAGCTGTTCATTAAGTAAACACCATCCACTCTGAGAACTGAAATGGCTGGTGTGCAATGGAAAAAAAAAGTTAATGTTCATGTAATGAAAGCATGTATCAAAATGCATATTCTCAAGACAAATCAGTTGACGTTGCATGGGCAAGCTTATTTCTGCCACACTCTCACTTCTGCAAATAACTTTAAAATATTTTTGATGTTATTTTTATACATGCATGCTCTATAAAAATATATGCTCACCTGCTAATGAATACAGTAAACAATAAAGATAAAAAATAGGAAAAAATTGGAGGTAGTGGTTAATTAAAAGTGTCTGTGAATGGAATAGGAGAATGAAGAGGATTCAGAGAAAGGTAGAAATAGGGAAGGAAGTTCTTATCTCTGCCTAGAAGGTCTGCAGGAAAACATGGAAAGACTAATTCTCCATCATATAAATGCTTCATATTCCCAGAAAAGTGCATTTAAACTAATGATCTTCAAATCCTGTTCTGAAAATGAGTCATGAATTTCCCATTGATTTCATCATCTTTTGAATCTTTAAGTCAATGCTCAAAAATTCCCAGCCTTGAATTTTCCACATCCATTACAGATCAGTGTGTGCTTCACTGGCATCCATCTGACTTCCTAAACAATATTGTTTTTCCAGGACCTTAACAAAAAAGTGAGTACAAGTTCACAGTTCTTCACTTACTCACTTGCTTCCATCTCATTCAGCGTCTTCCATCATGTTTGGCCAACACTTTCCTGTAACACGTGTCTTATTTTTTATAGCCTATATTGCAAATATTTTCACCTTGCTACTACTGTGAAACAAAGAAAGTTAAAATAATAGCTAAGAAAAATGTCTGAAAATACTTTGCACAAGAGTTGACATTTGAAGGCAGTAAGATCATGTAGAATATATCACAGTGTGCTGTCAGTGTGTTGTCCTTTGTACTCAGAGAACAGTTTCATTTTTTTTCTTTTCAAAAACACATTTGTATCCCTTTTTATTTTTGTCACATGCCGTTTTGCAGATCAGTCATGAATGGTCATTGAGCAATTTCTGTCCATGCTTCTTTCACTATTATTTAACATCTTTTGGACTCATTAACTTATCATCTGCTGTCTAAAACAGGTGCTGTTTGGTATAGTTATTGTGACTTTTACAAAATTTTGTAATATTCTGTTTGACGAAGAATATACTGTTTGTTCTAACAGTATATAAAATGCTGCTCCAGACTGATTTTTTTTCATTAATTTTTAGACTAAGTCTAAACTAATTGTTCTTAAAAATAAAGAACCAGAGGCACAAGGAAGAGCAAAATTAAGTAAAAGGTTGGGTGTCGTTGCTATTCATAAATACTGGTATTTTATACAAATATCCCCATGTTACTGCTATAATCTGATCTTTCAAGCATGCATTATCAGTAAAAGTTATGCTGAAGATATTAAAACACATTTATTGACCTAACCATTTAATTTTAGCATGGTAGGGATGATCATAATGGTTCGAGGGTCCCTAGGTCAGAACGAGAGGTTCTTTAATAAAACCTTTATACTTCACATAGCTTGACCTTTATATTGGAATTTTATTATTTCTATAACATATCCTTTCCTTATAATTACTTGTGCTTCCATAATGTCCTAGGGTCAGCTCTTTGGAATGATGAATTGTAACTGATTTTTTATGGTACTGTTAGAAAAATAGGTAAGACAACTTTTTAAAGAGTCTATTATTGCACGCTGCAACACAGGGCACTGTGTTAAATACAGCAAATTTCCCTTAAATACATGATACAACTTCGTTGTTAAACTCTGATGTTTCCTTTACTTAACTTACGTTATCTCAGTGGGCAATCATTCTCTGGAACGCTTTGAAACAAATGGTAATCTCCAGCACACAGTCTTTCATACAGCACTCTTTGCCAGTCACCATGCCATGTGCAAGCCTGTAATTTTAAAATTCTTATCAAGGTAGAGAAGAAAAATACACAAATCATGGGAATATAGGATATTTTGATTGTGTAAATGAGCCTAACAATATTATTTCCTTAATATATAGCCCTCAAAAAGAGAAGAACTACAGAATCAAGTAAAAGATTATTAGAGTATGTGTGTGCAATGGGCAAATATTAGGGTAAGTACAGTAAAAAAAAACCATACTGCTTCAGGAATTTTAATTAGGTAATTATCCATAACATGTTTCTTATGAATTTATTGAATTTTTACTTGCTCTGCAAATAAAGGAACTTGAAACTCTGTGAATTCAAAGCAGAATTAAAATTTAAATAAAAGCACTATGAAACAAATTTTCATGTTTTTTTAGTTTATATCACATCATTTAGTAAATCAAATTACTTAATATGGCTCAAAAGTGTATTTATACTAATTCTATAGAATTCTGAAGTAAAATGAAACTTGAAATTTGGCCTTTTCCATCCAGATTTTTGTTCAGTTTGTGAGCAGGTCTTTACTGTGCTCAGAATTTATAGGACTATCAATATTCCCATAAATATTTCAATCAAAGGAAAGTATTATGACTGAAGATTAGAAATTTAAACTACTTAAATCAGTTTAAATTAACGTTCTTGCACAGAAAGAATACACAACCATGATTTTTTTCTCAGCACACACAAAATCCCACAGTAATTCTAAGGTCTTGTTATTGGTATATATAGCATAGTTATTTGGTATTCAGTATTTTGTAGCTGCTCACTAAAAGTTTAGTTAAAGCTCTCTGGGCGATATGATTCTAGAATAAATAAGTGTTCTTGGAAATTACTAAAGAAGAAAAACACCATGTTTAGAGAAACCTCCTACATATAATTATTGTTGAGTGATCATAGTACAATGTGAATCAATATCCCCAGCTAAACAAACCCATATTTTGGCTTTATGATGAAAAATTATTCTATATTTCACTATTTAAATTTTGTTTTCTTTCAGCTTAACTCACTGAAAGGTATAACTGCCAGCAATTTACCCAAATTTATTTTGGTATAATTCTTGTTTGATTTGACAAAATTTTAAAACAACTGGTAATGCATTATTTTATAATACATATCTTTCTCACATAACCTTCAGATTCTCTGTCCTTTGAGGACCAGTTAGTTTCATGTGACTCTAAAGGTGTGTGGAGGGCTGTTTTCTTACATTTATGTGATACCATTTTTGTCATGTATCTTTGAAAGCAAATACAATTATAAGTGTTATTTAGAATGTGGAGCATGTGAACCCTTCCTAGAACAGAGGTACTCAAACTCTTCCTAAGTCACTGGAATGTCACAATGTCCTTCAGAGTTTTATACTTCCTAAGCAACTCACCTCTTAGGGCTAAAGTAATTTGAAACTGGTTGGCTGTGTGGTTATGAGGGCAGGGGTCTTGGAGGGAAAAAAAAAAAAAGGCAAAACCAGTCTTCTTCATCTTCGTCTTCATCTTCATCTTCATTTTCATCTTCCTCTAGTTAGAATATGAGTGGAAGAGGGAGCACAAATGACCTCTGGACCACTTCCACTTATTTTATCCATTTAGGCAATGCTGGTTCTGGGTGACTGGGTCTGGTACCCCACAGGTGCCCCTTCCAAGGGGGTTACTGCTCACCTCCTCCTCTGCCCTTCTGGTCTTGGGTCTTTTGCATCTCTGCTTGTACATTGACTTAGCTGCAAGGCTGACTTGGAAAATTTTGAACAATCTGCTTAAGAAGAGTTATCTTGAAACAGGGGATAAGGCATCAAGCCCCCTTGAGTTTAACATGGGAATAGATTATTCCTGCAGAAGGCAATTCTGTGTATGGCAAGCAGGACACAGGGCATGGGGGAGACTGATACAGCGCCATCGACCAATTGTACAAAGGGCACCTCACTTTTAACACGGGGCTGGAGCTTGAGCCAAGAGGAACACAGGGGTTTATGCTGGGAAGATGGGATCACTCTTTCAAGGCCAGGTATTGGGATGCAAGTGAGGGTCAGCTGCTCCCTAAGGGCTGGGTAGATGGGAGCCAGCAGGGCAGAGGCCTTCCCAGCCCCTTCCCACTGCCTCCAAGCAGGGGAGTGAGGCAGGTCTGGGGAAGGCCGCTGGGACTGGCCAGGACTCCAGATCACTGTGCTAGTCCATAGTGACAGAGGAGGCCAGGGTAATGGCAGAGCACGAGTCAGAATTGGGGTCAGCTTTGGTAATGGAAATTAGAATTGGAGACTAGAATTGGAGACCATCCCCAGGGTGGTCCAAGATTAAGCCAGCAACTGGGTCCACAGGTCTCAGGGTCTGGGGCCAGAAATGGAGGCAGGTACATCTATGGTATGGCTCATGGAGGAGGTGAAGGCTCCAGACTGAGCAGGGGCTGCTGAGACCATGGCCAGGAGGCAAAGGTGTCAGCCCCAAGTGAGGCCACTCAGGGCCCTGACTCCAGATCTGTGAAAATGAGTCACATTTGAACCTAGGATATGTGCCCCAACAGACATATTGATCAGCAGTCTTTATTTCATCTCCAAAAGAATTATTAGCATCTGGCTTCTTGATCTCATTTATTGACTTGGTCTAGAATGTTTTCCTGGCTTGGTCCAGTGGCCTTCTTTTCCTCTTCCTTCAAAGAATCTGAGAGGAGCTTATCAGAATGAAATATATGCTTTGCCTTGAGTGGCACAAACCAAATGTATCTGTAGGTACAATTACAGTTTTGTCCAACAGGATTATTTCTTTTATGTTCACACAGCAGGAATTAAGGCCTGCACTAACTGTAGGCACCAAGTTTTGTGACATTTTTGTAACACACACCATGTGCAGTGTATTCAGGTGTCTGGGTAAGTATGAGTCCCCAAAAGAGTGGAAAAAATTAGAAACATCCTCTGAACCAGTGATTAATCAGTGGATAGATTGCACCATGGGCAGTCACAGTGGAGTAGGATTCTGGGAGTATCAGTAAAACTCATACTCAGTGGTGGATACGAGCAGTTGGTGACCAGTCAGAAATTAAGACCTGGGAAGAGCAGTCAAGAAGAAAAAGGGCAGGGAATTGTACCATTCCACCTCAGATCTGACGAATATTTGAAGGGAAAAGCATTCCATGAAAGGTTTAGGTCAATATATGAAAAACCATGGGTGCTTACTCTTGTAGCTGTAGCAAGAGGAGACATACATTGGACTAGGCATTGCAAATCCATGCTCCTGCAAGTACTTCTCTAGACTCTGCTAAAGAATTTAGGGCAGAAAATTCACTGAGGTGAATTTATTCATTCTTCTTTATTCATTCTTTGAGGTAGTCTATCTTTCCTTCTGTTGTCCCCATAAGAAACATGCAATTTAGGAGGCAGAAACACTGGCCACTTCAAAACTTTTTGTATCTATAATTGCATGTTTGTGGGAACTGTAGTCCGATGTACCAAATATTAATGGATTACATTAGTGCAATCTAATCTAAATCTATTCTACATGTCTTATTTTAGGATTTGTTGCTCTGCCATCTGCTTCTGTAAGTGCTTTGTGGAGCTTCTACTTGGTCTTTCTTTTAAGGGTAGTGTAAGTTTCTTAATATTCCCATGGGCCTTCTGAGATTAAAAGTTTTTTGTCAGTAAATTTTATTTCTTCTTTTAAAAAATCCATTTTGAAGCTCTGTGGAATTTAAAGAGAGTCTTTCCATGCACTTTTGGTTGTATTTAATTGTTTTTCTCATAAATCACATACTTTGTTTTGATGCAAAACACAGCGACAGAAGAGAATCTGACATTTTGTGTAACTGGCATGTCATTTATAAGATCTCCGTTAGACAAAACATTTGTTTAGATACTCTGTTATTAATTTATTTTCATGTCAACACCAAAACCAACTGCAGAAATGAACAGAGATGAATAATAAGACAAACTGTTTTAGTATCAATGTACTCTGCCTAAGGCAATATACTGTGCAACTGGTGAAGAATGCTTATTTCCTTCCCAAAACCTCTGCTGAGAACCGGCTCTTATAAACAATCTCTTACTCCTTTGTCTTAAGGGACTATTTTCAGCTATCTCCAAGAGAAAAATTCAGTTTATATTTCACTGAGAATATTTTTCATGGTAAATTGGTAAATAATAGCTTTTAATTATGGCTATCTTCTCAGCAGTTGCATTATCTTTGCTTTGTCTGCTCTTGGTCAATTGCTTTTCTTGGTGCGGTATATAAAAAAGCCAGCATACAGGAAATAGTCTCATTAGCAGACAGATTTTACAAGATATGGCTTCTGAGAGAGAGACGTAAAATTGATAGACATTACAAACAAAAATAAAGATTTCCACTGTTCTACTGCAGCAATTGCAATGTTCCTTGCCATTAGAGCTGGGATGTCTCTCCTGAAGAAAGATGATGGTTAGGAAGTAGTTGAGGTTACTTCAAAGCATGTATCCCCTAAAGTTGCTTTGGGAAGAGAAAGGCAACCAGGAGTCATCTGTCCAATTATTAGTAGCAGAAGACATCTCAGACATCATCTTTGACAGCCAACTAAGGAATCCCAGAGATTGCTGGGTGAACTTATGCTGGATAAAATATGTACAGTAAGTATGCTGGTTCCAAAACCATCAGGAATCCTTGATTCGTGAGCGTGGAAGTAATGCATGTGCAGCTCAGCTGATTCACAGGTGTGCAGTACCTTTGCTGCAGTCTGAGAGCTCTACACTTACACACATATAGAAATTCAACATGTGAACCAGGTTTTTTTATGGTAAGGCATTGATGTCTCCCGATGTTGACAAAAGAAGTTGCAACTTACCCAGCCGGAATGATTAAACAGGTCCATAAAATATATAAAATAAAAATATATGTATGTTGTATATTAAAATATATGTATGTTGTTTTTATGTTCTCTGCTTAACATTTAACCTTCTGAAGTTCACATATTCATTTAAATCAACTGATATAAAACTTTGGACAATTCATGTACATTCCTGTGTATTCCCTCCAGTTTATCAATAGTGTCCAACCACTGAGGTAGAAACGACCAAGGCAAAGTCTATGAGATAAAAGAAAAAAAAAAACCATTCATTTTCCTGTATATGTAGTTCAGAGATATATTTGCCTCTATAAAAGCCATTTAACTTTGTAAAGTTGCACTGAATTTGCATTTGCTTCTTACACCAAAGTTTTTCCATCATTAGTTCTTGCTGAGTATCTTCTTCAATTTGAACTCAGTGTCTCTGCTCTGGTCTTATTTGTTCCAAGAGATTTGGGATTCTTTCCATGTTAAGTAATCTTTTACCTGTAGGCATTTTATTTTCTACACCCTTGGGTTAATTATATGCATTCAGAGAGTCTTGAAAAACTTATTATTTAATATAATGATTAGAAATGGGTTGTATATTGCTCTCCAAGACCTCAGGTGGAAATCTGGTGAAGGATTTTTTAGGACCCAGGGAAGTTAAATTCTCTTTGGCAAAAAAAGAATCAGAAGCATCAGAATATTCCACTCCCAATAATAGTTTGGTGGTAGACTATTCACCTAAGGGTCCTAACTTGTGTCTTCTCTCTACTCAAAACTTACATTTTCTTCCTGACCACTAGATACAAAAATATCTCATAGATACCTATAATAGCCTATAAGGTTCAAAGGAAAAGGTTTATTAGTAGAAAACCACATTTTTTATTCTGAATACTGTTATCAGCATCCTTGGGTAGGTCAAAATATTTGGGACTAGGAGCTAGACCCTGGTGTTATTCCTCTGCCTGTAGATACTGAAGTTCTTACTTCTGTGGAACACTGATAAATACACTGCTATTTCCTTCTGTTATTTCTCTTAAAAATTAGTTAAATTAACAAATTCTTCTAGTGAAAAACCTTTTGCAGCCATTTGGCCTTCTAATGAGTAAAAGAAAGAAAACACTTTCTGTCAATTTTTCATATGAGCGGGGTAGCCACACACACGGAAACTATAGTTTCCTTACAATGGCAGAAGGTTGAGCAACCTCTTTAGTAGGGGTAGAGAATTTAACTTTCAGATTTTGGTCAGCTAAGAAATAGTCCAGGAGTAGTTCACTGAGTCTTTTACTAGTTTAGCCTGAATTGTTTTGTTGGTTTTTGCTGGTTGGTTTACAAATCAGGGCGGAGGCCAAGGAGGAGAAATTACCAAACTATTCAGTCTTTTCCAAGTTTATACAAGAGTGTGAGTTCATGCTTTGTAATAAAATAATTGCCAAATTTTCAGATGTGTGGCAGGCCTGGAAAAAGAGGGTCCAAACTGAAGCTGAATGCTGAGAGATCTGCAAGTGAAAGACTTTCCCTGAAAGAATTGAATGTCTCAAGTAATTAACTTAAAGCATCCTCAGTATTCTTGACAGGATTTTTTCAGCATTTAACTAAGCACTGTCTCTGATGCATGCCCAGTCTATGCTGGTCTTGGGTTGTCACTTAATGTAGATTTATTTTTCATATGTTTATTGTTGAGGAGTTTATCATGACTGTTAAAGCCTTGTTTGTCTCTGATAAAAGATGATTTCTGTATCGATAGGGATTCCTCCTAGAATCATGTGGGATCCACAGGATGCAGAAATCATTCCACCAACTCAAATTTTTTCCTCTTGATGCATTGACTAGAAGGGGTAAAATGGAGACAAAATTCATTCATTTAATGATGCATCTGTGTTGATCATCCCAACTAGACAATAAATGTAACGTATCAAATATTTCCAACCTGTCCCTAGAATGCAATCCAGGAAGGTGCTTTTCAAATAATGAAAATAAGAACTCAGGAAAAATGCTTCTCTGGTTAAAAATCTGCTGTTTGTGGTTTTTTTACACATGTAGATATGTCCATATTTTAGTTTTTATAGCACAGAATAGTCAAAAAAGGATTTAGGCTTTGCCAGCTGAAGGGATTTGGCGACTTCCTTTTTTTTTCTTCTTCTTTTTTTTTTTCCCCCCTTTTTTTTTTTTTTTTAAATAATAGATGTGGAGTAGATAGGAACTTGCTTGATTTTCAGATGCTTCTGGTAGACCAAGTGGTGGTTATGTTCCTGTCAGATGTGTTTTACTTTTTTTTGTTGTCTTTGAAGTCTAGTGCACAAGTGTTCTCAGTGGAATCCAGTACTCATAATACAATTCTAGATTAATTGTGCTTAAAAATAAAGTGGAAAATTCTTAAATGCCCACAATTAGTATTTGTAATAACACAGGTCAGGATGTGATAGCTTCTTTACACAGTTGTAAGTCTTTCAGTCATGACTGAATGCCTTTTCAAGGAGGAGAAGGTCAAGGCAAACAGTAGTTAAGAATTTAATGTATCAGTTATTTGGTCTGCATACTTAGAGAGTTCAGACCAGTGGCTTTTCTTTACTTTCTAGATCTGCATAAACTGTTGGTACAGGACATAAATAGCGGGTTCCTCAACAAGAAATTACTCAGAATGTTGTATATGAGATGGACTAATTAGTGAGGGAGTAAAAATCATAAATGCAGTGACAATGATCAGATGTCTATTAAGAAAATTAGTTTTTTGAATATTGCTTTAAAGTTAGAAGTGGTAAATTTTCCCATTCCTAGTGCCATGTTTGGACATAATCAGCTATGACAGAGTTACTAGTCCTTGTCACTCACCATAGAACTTCCTTGTGCCTGCTATTTTCTAGGTACCTGTGAAAAGGGTTAACATTGCCCCAGCTGTAATTTTGACATAGTGGTAACTTCTGCTGTGGTAGCATCTGTATGAGATGATGGTTTCCTTGAAGGGGTTTCTCCTTTTGCCAAAAAAAATGCCAAATTATTTCCTAGTCTCTTGATATGTTTTACAAAAAAAACAGATTAATGTGTGGTTACATGGGCTTTCCAGAATGTGACTGCTTTTTTTCTTATGTGCTGGCTCTGTTGCTGATGTGTTCTTTCATGGTTTTTACCTACTCCTGCTGAAATCAATGGAGAAGTTCCCACCTCTTCACTGAAAGTAGCACTGTAGACTCGATTACCAATTTGGTGAGCTTTTCCTGTTTATTACAGCCCTGGTGCCAAACCTGTGTGCTGGATTGTAACTCCACGGAAGTGCCCAGAGGCATGTGGATTCAATTCCAGCTAAGCAGCTTTGTGCCTTGCAGTCATACCTTGCTTTTTCTTGCTGCACTTTCCCAAATATTGTTTTCTTTGAGAATATCCACCCTGCACAAATAGAAGGAAGGAATTTTTTAAATGACGATACTTAGTGTTTGATATAGCGTCAAATTGATACTGGGAAGAAATCTACAATTTAGCTCACCTGCTGTCCCAGCTGTGCTTGCTGTCTGTCTGCCAGGATATTTTTATTTTCTTTTAATAAAAGGAGACCAAGAAAATAGAAATAAAAGTCACAATTATTGGAACAGTAAGAAACAAAAATTCTGTGCATGCATGTATTAAACCCTGCTGTACCTTAACTTTCCCTGGGCCAAAAAAGCAAAGTGGTAAAAAGCTGAACTTAGTCCAGCAGATTGTATACTCCTTATCTGGCAATATTAACGTGCACTTGCAAGTTATTAGTGCCCCAAACCTTTCAGTGCCAAAGTGTGCCCTAAATGTTATTTGATACTAGATGTTACATAAATTTGTATTTTCATTACTAAGCAACTTTAGGATATGTAGTGTGTGTTTGAAAAAAGGCATGGTAATAACTCACTAATAATGGGTGCCATGTGGGGGGAAAAAGGCAATATTACCTACCAAAGAAATATAAAACATGGTTTATATTTTCAACAGTTTGAGAATGAAATGAAAACAGAATATTTGGTGCACCTGTAAAAACATATTTGATCATAATGGCAAGTACAGCATTCTTAGTGTGGGATTCATATTTCATAACTCATGTTCAAACAAGAAAAATGATTATAATGTTAAGTATTTCCTGAGTTTATTTTGATGGATGGCAGAATAAGTATCTTTTACTCATTAAAATACAGATTGGTATAATTTAATAAATGAATTTAATACACAGATGTTCAAGACTGTTTGAACAGAGTGCATATTAATCAACTTCTCTATAACTGATCCTCTTTTATATTTTTTAAAAGAAATTTGCAGGAGCCAAAAGTTTATTAGATCTGTATGATCTCGGTCCGGTATCAGATATCAAGTATGTTGTTTGAATCATGTCAGGTGATCAAAGTGTTTCTTTTTGATTGATGAACCTGTAAACACCAAACTATTTGAGTGGTCATTGCTTTTGCATCTGTTTGAGACCCTGACACATCCTTTGAAAAAATGGCCAAGATTTTTAAGAGCGACTTGCAATACTGAGACTTCACTTCTGGGTGCCTGCAGAAGACTGATTGTTAGACAGCATTGAGTACTCTGGTTTGCAAAGCTGTTTCAGGTTAGATGCTTCCAAAATAGGGCCCCAGAATCATTTGTCACATACAAGAACTGAAACTAAGAAATGCAGAGCCTGATTTTTCCTACAGTTTGTTTTACTTTGCTGGTTTCAGTCACTGGTTTCAGTGAAGTTGCACCAAATTTACATGCATATAAATGAGAAAAGAAATAGGACATTCATTTTTTAAAGCAAGTGTTATGGAAATATGTGGAGCTTCAGGGTATCCAAGTGAGCTTAGGAGGTATTTGCAGAAAAGACTGGATCTCAGATAAGCCTTGGCCCAAGAACCGTAGAAGATTGTCCCTATCCTGCTGCTCTTAAGGCACCTGAAGGAGCCTGGGACTTTGAATGGGCTCCAGAGCCTGGAGAAGGTGCCCAGGCATGCTGCAGAGTGATGCTCAGGGGTGACGACCCTGATATGTGACACTCTGATCTGCCTTTGCTTGCCAAATGCTGAACACTTGCATGTTTCTAAAATTAGTAGCATAAATTCCTTCCTTCACGATCTGTGATTTAATTTTCTTTGGGGAAATAGTGCTCTCGCTGGTTTTAGTGATAAGTTAGAAGGGTTTTTTGCTCTTGAAGTGGGATGTGTGTAGGGCGCCCTCCTTCCTGCAGCAGATCAGGACCCTGTGGTATGACAGATTCAAATCCTTTCTCCTCCACTGAGAAGTGATGTAAAAAAAATCAGGCATTGTGCAAATCTACAGTGGCCATATTAAATTTAAGCCCCTTTGCATATGAGATCTCACACTTGTGTTAAGAGGTACCATGGGTGAGCAGGGATTCCCTACAGTTGACTATAGGTGAGTGAAAATACCCATCCTCCATGGATCATTTCCCCTACCCTGACCTAGAGCTTCTGCCATTAAACAATTGAGCAGAACAAAAGTTATTCCTCTCTGTCTCTTTCAAGAAAGATTTTGGTCTGTACTTTTTGTTCTAAATTCTTGTCTTGTAGGTGAGTTCTGAGTTTGCACCTCAGCTTATAAATGCAACAGTGCAGGGGCTAGCAGCCTGGCTGTGTCTTCCTATTGAACAAGGGCTTCAGATACAAACAGCCTTTTGGGAATGCTTCCTGGCTTTTGCTGACTTCCTGACTGTGCCCAGAAATTTATGAGAGTGCTAGTTTACCTGGGCTATAGATATGCCAAGAAGTATCCTAATAAATTCACAGAGCAGCTTTCTGAATGCCACTGCATATGCCAGTGTGCTGGTGCTGCTCATGGTACTGGTGTATACACACAATAGTTTGTATGCTATATAGGTGAGTGTGTGTATATATATGTATATACGCACCATGTGGACAGCACCATACACAGAGCCACATGGTTCCTCCTAGAATAAACACTGCTGGTAAACCTACCTCAGTGGTATCTAGTTTGTGAAACACCTTTGAGCAGTGTCAGCTGTATTCTTGTCCCTCAGGGCAAGAAGCTGGGTGCTTGGCAAACTGGAAGGAGTCCTGCTGAGCATTGCCAGGGTCAAAGAGCAGCTAAGAAGGCTTCAGTGGCCAGAGCAGGTGTTGTAGGAGTGTGTGAGCATTGGTGATGTTTGATCACAAAATTCATCACATTGGTGATGAACTGATCTTTCATTCCAGGTTTTATCCATAAAGTGGAATACCAGATTAGAGGTAGAAAGTGAAAATGAAGAGGCATGTGATTTTAAAATTAGTAGAGCTCATTGTTCCACCTAGTGACCACCTGCTCCTGGGTGCTTCCTCTGTGGTGAGGTAAAGCACCTGGGAAGAGGACACTAAAGAAAACTTTTAGGTGATCACACCTAAAATCCTTTCTGTTTGTGATTAAGCCTTTTATTTCCCAAATCAAAGACTTCTTGCCTTTGCAGCAGAAGTTCCAGTCTTTCTGACATCAAAATTAGTACCTAGGTAAGCCACTGATAGTTAACATTGTGTTTGTCCCTGACTCTGCTCCTCCCAATTTATCAGAACATCTAGAGGGAGGCAGTGCTGCAGTGACTGATAGAGTTCATCTAGGGGCTACTGGTGAGCAGGATGGCTGCCTGATTTATAGTCAAATTCCCAAATGTTTCTGAACTCTCTGTTATTGTTTTTTCACTGTCCAGCACCTTCTAGCCATTTGCACCCATATGGAGTGTAAAAAACTGCCAGTCCTGACAGCAACACTTCTCACCCACTTTGCCCGGGTTTTGAAGGCTGCACAAGCTGCAAGGCAGCAGGAACTTCTGCTGAGGGACTCACTTCAAAGTTCATTGTCCCACTTTCCCAAAGAGGGAGGAAGGCAGGAGGAGTACATGGAAGGATTCCTTGCAGTAACCTTTTCATCTCTAACAGTCAACAGGAAAAGTACAGCTTTGCTTTGTTTTTCAGATAGCTTAGCTATGATATCATAATGATAAGAACTTTGCCTTAATGTCCACTTCTGTAACATATCAGCCAGATAATCAGTTTCTGCTCCAAGAATTTTAACGAGAGGTTTGTGGTCTGCAATCAGAACAGCTTCTTCCAATGTAAAGACTCGTGGAATGTCCTCATACCAAAATACAATAGTCACAGGGTGAGTCTTTTTTCATATGTCTCATGGAAGTGGAAGCAATTAGCATCTTTTTTCCATTATTATTTTAGGTGAGAAACATCCATTCCTACATCAACTGAGCAGGAAGAAGGGGAAAGGTAATGTTTTTTTATATCTTCTTAGCTTCTTGATTTCATTAAATAGATTTTAAAAGTTTTCAGTCTCAGACTGTCCAAGTAACCTTTTTGTTATTGCATTTATTAATGTGGATAAGTTATAGAGAAATTTGTTATAATAATTAGCTGTATGTGAAGAGGATCTGTAACAATGTATTCTTTGGCACAGTGGTTTTTTTTGTCATTCACATCCTTACTTTTTCTGGAAATAGTTTAAAGCCTTACAAGTCACTTCCATAACCCAGTCAGTTGCCTGGGAATGGAAAAAGCCATGTTTGTCCTTTTTCTTACCTTTAGCAAATTGCATTAGACATTGCAGCACAGATTCCAGGCTTCTCAAGAGTGTTTTTTCACTTGGATTTGAATAAAAATCTCTTTCCAGTTATATCTTGCACACTTGTTATATTATAAATGGAGGTGTCACTAGTATACCATCTATGTGCTGCTATTTCAGGAAAGAACCTTATTCATGTTAATGATGATGCGTATCAAGACTCTTGTTCCAACTCCATCTGCTGGTAAGCCTGAGACAGACCCACCTGTGTGAGCTGCTGCTCCCCACTGAGTAGTGGAAACACTCTTCTGAAACATTTGCATAGGTCCTGGGATTGATAGTTACGTATGCTACAAGTCACCTTGCTCTGAGATTTTACTTAACTACAGAATGTGATCCTCTGTGCTTCAGAAAGAGGCATTATTTGGAGTAATCTTAAGAAATCTAACCTCTGGTTTAAAGGACGGAGATTTTTACAATACTGATATTTTATGTTTTTCTCCAAGCTTGATATTCTAATTGGAGCTATAATAACTAAAGAATATGTGGCCAATTACGACACTCTGAGTAACACATAAAATAGTTCAATAATGTACACTTATTCAAAAATACAGCACAGATTCAAAGACAAAGGTTCTTTCTTTACATCTGGATTAATTATTTCCTAGTGTCAGACTGACCAGTTAATTTTTCCATTTTAAAGTTAAGCAGATTAACCTGTTGCTGAACATCACCTTGCCTTCACTTTTTATTTTGATGTTAACATAACTTAGAGAAACTACAAATATGCTCAACAGAATTGACCTATGCATAATACATTTACATGAACATGTGTCCACTCCTGACGTTTAAAAAAACACAGGCCTTAATTGAAGTTTTTGAACAAGAATCTTTACAGAGTCCTGCTGGTATCAGTGAGTTATGAACTAACATCATGGTGATGTCTTTCTTTGGAAGTACTGTACTATTGCAAACAAGTTAGTATCAGTTTTTGGAGACCTTCTGCAGTTTTGCTCCTTGTAAAATGGAACTCAGAAATGTGGGCACTCTTGGCAAGTTGCAAAATCTCAACTAATAAGCAACCCACTGAGAAATCTTTGTGTGTACTTTTTTTGTGTGTGTGTGAAATAACTCAGAGAATTTTTGTCAAGAATAATGAAATCCAAGGTAAGTTGAATGGTGAGCCTCAAGGATTATGTTTTCTAAAAACTTCTCCATCTTTTGTGCCTTTGGCACTCCTTCTCTTGCAACAACAGATATCAGGTACCTCACTTAAGAATTGCTTATTAAAGCAATAATCACTGATCTTCACAGTGGGAACTCCAGTGCTGAGCTGAAGTCACAGGTGCCAACTCCACCATATTTGGCTGCAAACCTTTATACATCATCTACTGTCCTGCTGCTTTTTTGGCTGTTAGTCTAGGAATTCCAGTCAATTGGCAGGCTTGTTGGAGAAGCTCAAGAGCTCCAGTGAAGCTGCCCTGTGCTCAGAGATCCTGAGCAAACGGCCATTGCAGATGTACAAATTGACTTCACACTTGTCTAAAGGATTAGATATGTCAGATCAGCTGTATCAGTGTGGCTAGGCAGGTTGAATTCCATGGCTATGCCCATGTTAGTGAGTTGGTGAGTGGCAAGAGATGTTTCTGAGGGCTGGACGCTGGTTCTGTTCCAGCAAAGTGTTTGAAAGTCTCTGCCATTGCTTTGCCATGGACTTGAAGCAGCCTTGTCCCAATGCTCTGGTGCTATAGCTGAGTTAAAGTACGTTATGGAGATGGAGATTTTAGTAGCTCAAACAGGGAGCAGTGGTGGTACAGCCTAGCTGCCTCTGACAGTGGGCTTGTGTGTCCTACCTGAAGCATTTTGGGTCAGTATTAACTGCTTGTCTTTGCAGCAAAAAGGGGATCCTTTAGGTTCAGGAGCAGAGCCTACAGGAAGAGGCAGCTCAGACACGAGAGCAGAAGATGTCTTACACTGGGCAAGTGCAAAGGCACTGGAGTTATACCCAGAGACCCCTGAACCAGCCCCAGCCACCAGGCACTGAAGCATTGCACAGCCTTGCCCCACTGGAAGAGGGGTCAGTCCCATTAGAGCTGTGTGTGTCTCTGCCTGGAGAAGCAGAACTCATCTTCTCGTCCACCACCCTGTCCTGATTCCAGGTCTAGTGGGAGATTTCTGCCTTGCACTGCCCTGCACAAGGAAGATGTGCTCTAAAGCCAGCACAGATCCCACAGTCAGTGATTAGCAGATCTTAAAAGCTGAGCTGTTACACAAACTCTTTACCATCAAAGTTATTAGCTGGGCTGTATGTGTGCACACCATACATATCCACATACAGCAGAATGAAAATTGACCAGACACACAAATGTCAGAGACTGGAAACAGGCAGTTCCACTATTAAAATTTCTTCAAAGTTTTGCCAGGTTAAAGCAGGCCACTGTGGGAGATTAAGCCATTGCTAAAATGTAAATATAATCTATATCTAGTGGAGAAAGAGAAAATATAATTTAATATATTAAAAATTACCTTTTGTTTTTATCTCCCCTGATTATTCCAAGCTTTATTGCAGTTATAGCAGTATTATTGGGGTGACGAGTGAGTCATGACCTCATTACAGGGCAGAGAGCAGGGCTAAGCACGGCTCTCCAGGCGTCTGGAAATGTGCCCTTTTCTTGAGATGCACCAAAACTTTACAGCAAAAGTTGAAATTAGAGGGTAATTAAAACACACATATATGTATATGTGGTGTTTTTTATCTTACTGCGATTTCATTTAAATTCTGATAAAATTGTAGGAATCTCCAAAATGCTCTTGTTTTAAGCATCACTATAAACAATTCTGGCAACCTCTGTTGAGAAAAAGCTATTTTCCAGGTCATGCTTCCTAAAATTCATGTACACTATCTACAACAGATTATTGGTTAACCTCTACCTCAGTTTTTTCCCATGTTGAGATTGAGTTTGAATTTCCACCTGCTCTTCCTGACTGACATCCAACATAAAGCTAGATAGATTTATGCATATTTTAGTACATTGCGTTGAAAGTAATAAATTTCGTTTTAGCTTGGCAGTTCAGAAAATATGAAAGGCAAATATTGTCAGTCAAGGCAATTTAAATTATTTTGATTTTTATTCAGACAGAAAAAAATTGAAAATATTTTGAGCAAAAAAATGCTTTGTTTTGCTTGAATTATTTTGATTCCTAAGGCATTTTACTTTTTGACATTTAAAAAATACATTTGAAACCCATTTCAAAGCTTAAAGTCACTTCCAATGGGAAACCAGAAATCTTTCAACTTCTAGGGTGTTTTCCAGTTCTTTTCTGTTAATGAACAATTTGTTGGAATTGATTAGAAGTCATAAAATGTCTGGTCTCTCTGAACCCACATTTTCCACAGTAAAAAAAAAATGGAAAATGCCATGAACTATTAATTTATCTACTCAGAGGAGAAAAACGAAAACAAAGAAAACCAAAACCCAAACCAAAGTGGAGGCCATGTAGGCAATTCTCGTGGTCTTTCTTGCCCTTAGTTTCACATTTTTCTTTCCCTGCTGACAGACCCCTCTCACCCACTAATTGTAGAGAGAGGGAAGGAAGTGGTATATGTTCCTTTCCAAACTGGCTGTCAGATACTTGGTCACATATTTGCTACTTGGTTGGATTTTGCAGAGAGCCTGTAATTTTAAAAATTTTTTTTCCCTCAAAATTTGTATTTCAGCTCCTGAATTTCTGATGTGTCTTGTGTTCTGCCATATTCTGTTATATCTTTTCAGACATGGCAGTGTAAAATAACACAGTGTGACAGCCAGCAGCCAGTCATAGCTTGAAACATTGTACAGCTGGGTGGAAGAGACTTAGACATTTCCCTTTTGAAGATTATTTCAAAGCAAAAAGTAAAGTTAGCGAGACAAAAAAATACAAGTCCAGTGATCTTGTTACACGTGACTTTGAACAAAGTGGTATTGCTGAACATTTCTCTAAAGAAATGTGCAGTATATACGCTATCAAAGCAGAATAAATTAAAGTTGTGTTCACCTTTTTTTTTATTTGGAATGACAAATTTGACTATTTAGCTAATCTCAGCAGAATCCAGCCCAAAATCAGTTTTGTGCTAATAAAGTAGTAAGTTTCAGAATTGCACCACAGATGAGCTGGACAATTACTGTCATTTTCATTGACATATTTAACTAACATTGATATCCTTCAATGCAGAAATATGACAATTTATTAATTTATTAATTACCCAAGTTGTAGCCCATACCTCATATTTTTTGTCTTATTTAAAAAGTATTGAGGCTCATAAGTTAAATAAATACTTTTAAGAGGTGGGTGCTAACGGGTTAAAAATCTAACTAGAATTTTTTCCCTTAAAGCTTGGGTAATATTTGTAAAAGGCCATGTAATTTGCAACAGGAGTCACTGCAAATTAACAAGGCTTGTGCAATCCCTGCATTTAGATCCATTACAGCATCTGGCTTTGAGATCCAGCTCACAGGGACATGTCTGACTGTCAGAGTGGGGGCATTGGAAACTCACAGGGCCTCTGGCTACCCCAGCTGCCTGCACTCCACTGGTGCTACTGCTGCCTCATCAGCACTGATAACTTGCTAGATTTGCTAAAATAAGCTTGAGAAGGTCTCTGGAGGCCAGCCACTCCTGATTGTCGCACTGACTGAACCAAACAGACATGCCTCCTCCCTGGCATAATGATGGGAAGACAACTGAGTCACCTTGTATCACACCTGGCTGCCTTTGTCTTCAGTACCCACACAGGGATTCAGCTCAGAGCTACCTGATTTTCACTCCTCAAATTAAGAACATTCAGAACTGAAGTCTGACTTCTATACTGTAGGCAGTTGCTTTTCTGGCATATGTTTTGTATGAAAGCTGCATCACATCATGGTGGTTTTTTTTTTCTATACTGCAATGCTATGCATATTTTTAAGACCAAACTGTGAATTTTCACATCAAAAAATGTTCTAGTTAATGTTTCAATACTTACTAGTTAACAGTTCAATACTTCCTAGTTAATTAGACATTTCCTGAAATACAAAATAGTTATAGAATTCATACAATTCCAGTACAGAACACACACCCCTACATGTGAATTACATTTGCACAAGCTCTCTCTCAAGCAGATAAACACACACATGATAAATTGATCACTCTGCCTACAAAGGCAGACGAATTTTCTTAATCAAGATGATGTTTCTTATGCACCTACGCAGATTTCATAGAATAAAGCTCTGCTGGAATTTGCCTGAAAATAACAGGGGGCAAATTAAATTTTCAAGTGGAATTCAGAACAATAGTAATATTTCCTGAAAGGCTACTAATTCTAGTGAAGCTATTTCAAAGGCCACATTCTTTGTGGGTCGCTATGGAAGGCTTGCTCATGTTATAAAATGATAGCACCCTTTTGTGGTCTGAGCTCTCTTACACCTGCTGTGTCCACTTTTCTTCCTCATCATTTTTGGTTCTGCTTGGTCTAGCACGGGCTGGTCCTACATGAATAGAAAGCAACAATATAAAGAAAGCTGTCCCATATCACAGGGATTTTTTTTTCCTTTTTGACTGTGTCTAAGATGTAATTAACTTCTCATAAGACATAAAATAACATCATTCAAAGCCAAAATTACTAGCTGGTATTATTCCATGTGTTAAATTACCAGAACACTGAAGCTAAAGATGGGAAACACCCCATAAAATAACTCATTATGAACAATGCTAGTTTTATCTTCTTGTTATTTTGGGTTTGCACGTCCCTTTGATAAATTTTGTTAAGAGGGATATTGCACCCACTCTGTTGCTGAGGGACTACAAGAAAAAGCCTGTTCCAATCATAAAATATTTTCAGATGAACTAGTTGGGTGTAGGCTCTGGAGCTATTTTATATTTATTTAGGTTTCTGTGGAGATGCCAATACACGTCAATCACACTTTTACATAAGCTTGTTCAGACCATGAAGAAATGTACCTGGTGGAGTGTGAAGTTCAGCTCCTACAGCAACATCTGTTCCTCACATGTAAATATTCAAAGCATGAATCGAATCTAGCTCTACTGTGGCTAAAGTGGTGTCAAAAGGGTTTTTGTCACAGCAATACACCTGCTCACTTCTAATAGCCTTCTCCAGTATTTTTCCACCAAAGCTCCCTCATTTTCAGTAAATCAAAAGCTTGTTCTTTTTTTCCCTCTGGTGAGACTTGTCTAATCTCTCATGTCCTAATTCCCTGTCTGCCATACTCATCACCAATGTATCTTCACAATCCATGGTGAATCTGCTCCTGCAGCTACAGAAAGGGAAAAGGGAAATAAGTGAGAAGCAAAACAATTCAGACTTGACAGTCTTCTCAGACGGGAGGAACCAGAAAAACAGAAATTAATATTTTCAGGGCACCTGAGATAGAGTCTTGAATACCAACGATATAAAATCAATCAAAAAGACGGGGGAAAATGCAAAGTGCCTCAGGCAGATAGAGATGCCTGTGAAGAAGCAGTGCTGAAAGATGCAGCAAATAGTTTTGCACTCAAAAAAGAGATAAGTAGCAGATCTTTTTACAGTTCTGTGCTTTCTTTTCTGCACTGCTCAGGTCTGCAAACAGCATTGTAAAGAAAACACTGACAACCTACCGAAAAATAGTGCAGGTGGTTCTGGGAAAAACTAATAGAGAATTCAAGTTTCCTGTGGATGACTCATGTGCCTCTTCTCATCACCCGTCCACTGCAATTATCTCAGAGTCTTCCTTCTCTGTGTCTGTGATCGCCTCGCCCCTCTGTGTCTTTGGAGCATCTCCAATTCCCCACCTCACATCTGCCGGACTCTTTCTCAAACTGGAAATCAAGATTCATGTCTGTTCTCATGCTGAAGACTTTCCCACAGTGGGCAGAGTAGCTACATCTCTCTCCCCTACTCAGCCCTTGGTTTATCCAAAACTCCCAAACAGTGCAGAATAGCCTCTGTAAATACAGAATTTGGCCAGTGGCTCCCCATGTTTTTAATGGAGATAAACAGACAGATCCTGTGATCATGTAACTTTCTTCACTTCTGTAGGAAACCGGGCTGAAAAATAGTTAGAAGCCTCAAAGGACTGATTTATGAGGAAAGATGATCGCTGTGCTATTTGTTATTATGAGATGGATCCGTCTCCCTCTCTCCCTGTGGTTTTGACCAGAAATTCCAATCTGGACCTGAGAAAATTTTCCCAAAAAAAGTTTTTTAAAACCTGCATGTTCCCGTGAAACATGTCAGTTTCTAGGACTGGCATTTTTCTGAAGAAAAAATATTTTCTTTAAACACTTGACCAACTCTTGTGACCACATGAGCTATAATAATTTGTATTTATAGACTGGGCAGAATGGAAGAGCAGAAAATGTTTAACCAAACAGTATCCACCCAAGCTAGAATAACTAAGAGAGATTCTAAATCCTTTGTTATAGAATATCAGCTGGGAGTATGAAAGCTTTCATCCTCTAACAGAACATTATAATTTCAGATTCCTATTCAATCAATAAATTTAATTTGCATTACTTCAGGATAGAAAGACCTGAAAAGTGCACATTTATTTTGAGGAAAATTCTTGTGGGATTTTTCCACCACTTTTCTTGGATGAAAGCTTTTTAAACAGTGATACATCTTCTCTTCTGTGGTAGTACCGTGTTGCCCATAAAATCTGTGTTTTTCACCATAAGCCATCAAAATCTATGTCTATGATTTCAGAGTTCAGTCATTCTTATCAGTGACTCCATGGCCAGGAATGTTCACTGTGGAAGTGACATCAGCTTTTGCTTGGAAGAGGTAAAGGGCGATAATTCAACAAAGGAAATCCTTTCCATTTTGGGCTGGATTGTTTGTTTGTTTGTTTGCTTATTCTAGATAACATTTTCTAGAGTTTACCCAAAACCCTGTGCTTCACTAGTCCATTGTTTACTTTACTAAAAGTTTGCAGGCCAACCCCTGCAAAGCACTAATTAGAGAAGTTTAATTTTCATTGTTGCATTTAAGTATTCCTGGAACAGTGGCTGCTTGGCTGGAGGAGAGGGAGAAGTTGATATACATTTTGTTTCTTTTTAATCTGTCATTCAGCATCTCTACAATTCCAACAGTGAACCTCCTGACTTTGTTCATAGCCTTAAAATTAACTGAAAAAATGTCGCTTTTGAAAGGTGAAAGCATAAAGAATTACAAACAGCCCAATGAGTTTTACTACATCCTTCAATGTACTGCTGCTCGCTGGTAGTCCTAAACCATTAGCTGGAAGAGACAAGTCATTTTGGAGAACTTGTACATTGTGCACTTTATACTAAGAGAACCTGGAGGATTTTCTTTCCTTTATCTCTTTCCATTTGGCTCCTTTGCAAGTGGAGCCTATACTGACATCCACTGGTAGCCACAGGACAGCTGCAGTCCTGCAAACTGCTTGTAACCCACCCGTGCTAATCCCCTCTCCTGAGCCAAGTCACTGATTTAGTACCGTGCTAGATGTCAGCTCAAATGTAAGGTCAAAATAATGTAATCCTTCCAATTTCTCCCTCCTTCCCAGAGGAACAGCCCCTTTCCCCTTCCATGGTGGTAAATAAATTCAAGAGATGAAAACCTGCTAGGAATTTCTTTGGCTGTGCTCACCAATTAGCAATACAGAAAATCAAACCACAGTTTCCTAGGTGTAGTGGGAATTTATAGCGAAAGAGTGCAACCAGGAACATGAGCTTGTATGTTACTCATTATACATTTTTTTTTGTTTAAACTGCAGTAAATTAAGACTTAATGATCAAGGGTGCAGGAATGAGGATTAGAGGCCAGATGGGAAGAGCTGAGGGTGCTTTGCTGAACATGCTGTGCCACTAACTCTTTCTAGTCATTAATCCCATGGCCTGGCTTGTCCATAAGTACTACAAGTACTGCACTGTGAGATGAGTAGAAAGATAATTCAGAATACCCCTATCAGCATTAGCTTCTCCTCTGTGTGACTCTTTCCAGATTACACGGGCATGTCTACAATATAATCATATTCCAGGAGGTGTGGGCCTTTGGTTTGGGTCCCTGTAAATTTGCATGTCTTTGCACAAAGGAAATGGAGAAAAAATGTGTTGTGAATGGTGTGAGAGTTAGTGGGTAAACCAAGAGCCAAAACAGTGTGCTCATTAAAGTTTCGCCAAGTATGTTATTTTCTATAACTTTTAGGCAGTTCTTTACACACTGACTTATTTCGCAGTTAACTAGCTTGGTAGTTACATTCAGTGATGAATTTACAACTCTTACATTTACTTGCAATCTCTGCATTTCTTCTGTGTTTTTCAAATTTTTCTTTAAATCATTTTATGGTCACCTTAGTCACATGTTTCTCATTTCTGGTTTGATAAATATAATTAGTAAGGAGGGCTGTTAAAGAACAGGAGGTGACAGTTTGGGCCATTCACCTTTTACTCTTGAAGAAGGAATAACAGCCATTTTTTTACATAGAAAAGTATGGCAAAAGTCATTAGGCTGTTTCCTTTTATTGCATCATAACATCAGTGCCAACCTGCATCACCGTAACTGGGGCAAAACACCGAATATTGTTATGGAAACATTTTGCTGATCCCAGATTTAGAGGTCTGCCTTGTAGTCCCACCAAACCTAAGGACTCCTAGCACCAAAGACTCAGTATGCTTATCCTTCACAGAAATTGCTAGAATAGGATTGATTTAGTATTTTCTGGAGAAAAGCACCAGCTGTGCTGGCCACTCATGGTGTTGCTTCTTAGTCACACTATTTCTACAACAGCAAATAATTCTCACCAGTGGTAGCTGAGAAAACTGAGAAGCTGAGTTGCTGAAAGCAGCAGCAGCAGGAGCAGAGTTGGTGAGTAATATAAAGCTGAGGTCCTACCCTGCAGCCATGCAGTCAGTCCTGGTTTGTGCTGTGTTTGAGGTCAGCCTTTGCTTATGAGGAGCCTTACAATGGGCCTAGGAGAGGCAGAGCTGTCATTGCTGCGGTGACACTCACAGTGGCTACTGATGGAAAGATGTTTGTGCTTGTTTTGAGCACCATCCTGAAGCTCTCTGATCTTTTCCCAATGTCCTCCCTGGCTCCCAGCCTGCATTTAGGATGGTCACTCCAGCCCTTTATCCTTGGCTCCCACATCAGGGTTGTGTCTCTCCTGCTAAGGAGCCTCAAATGAGTCCTGCAGCAAATGGACAGTAGTTTTTGCCGACTGAGGTGTGGAAAAGCCTTTTGCTCCTCTGTTTCTGCAGATCTTTAAGATTTATATATTTTCAAAACCACAAATGATTAATCTGCAAGAAAGTGAAGCTGAACGGCTGAGTGGTGGGGTTCCCAGGGATGGGAAAGGAGTTGTCCAAGCAGGCTGTTAGTGGAACCTAACTTTATTTGGCCAGGTCGTTGAGCTCCTCTGTTCCTCTAAGCTATTTGATGCTATTTTCCACTGTGCATATGCATCTGTTCATGTAATTTAGAAATTAATAGTTTAAAAACACTCCAGAAAATTACTTAGTATGTTTCAGCTACTTTTAAAATAAAACCTATAAATTCTCTCTGAATGAAACTTGGGCAAGGGTGGGAGGAGGGAGAGGGGAAATGGAGCATACCTACTTCATTGGCCAGGCTTTGGTGTGCTAACTGGGCTATGCACATCATCTTTATTAAGGCATCCACTGCCTAACATCATAAGGATAAGCATTAGTGTTTTCTCCTGGACCTCAAGCAGTATTTAAATTGGAAGTTGGAATGTCAAAGCCCAGAGATCTGAGTGTGCCTTTTCCTTATGGAAAGTTCAATGCTTGGGAGTTCTTAATCAAGATTGTCAGACGTTTCCTGCTCATTTTCAGCCACCAACGGCAGGCATAGGTGACTCCCTCCTTGCTGTCGAGGGGCGGACAGAGCAGTACTGTGTGATCTCTTGCCCACTGAGCCACCTGCAAGTCGTTTCGCTCCAGCTGTGGTAGACCTCATGCAGAAACACAGCCTCGAAAGAGCTGGCTCCTGGCCAGCAACACTGCTAGGGGTTTTTAGCTCAATTCTTTCACTGACCTCCTCCTGAGGAGCATAATTCATGAAGTACAGTATCATAAAGGCCATGGCGATTAGAAACAGAAAACACTGCCACCAGTGTAGCGCATAAAGGAGGAATCAACAATACAGTCTATATATATACATATTTTTTTTTTTTCTTATTAAGTTCATGTTAGTTTATTCTGGTATTAGGATCTGAGAAGGAAATATATCTGATCTTGCTTGCTTGGGATCCCTAGGTATAAGTTTAAATGGATAATATTTAGTCTATGCTACTGTAAATCCCAGTGTGGGGCACAGCAGGCTGTCCAAAGTGATCATGCTCCTAAGCAAGTATGTGTGGCAAGGATAAGGGTCACAAATCAGAGTACTCTATGGAGTCCTCTGCTGTGAATGGAAATGCAAAATCTCACATCATCTCATAGCACCACAACTTGAGGGGAAAAATTAAACAAAAGAGGGTAGACTATGCAGGGTTAAGCATGCTCAGAGCCAATTTTGTATATTTTCACACAATGACCCAGAAAAACTTATGTTTGAGAACAAATATCATTCTGTTATCTGGCAGATGATTTTAGTAATTCAGGGTCATGACGTCCAGGCAAAAGATCTTGTTAATGGATATGGTTTTGAGGCATCCTAAAGGTGTAAGACACTGGATAACATTTTTTGATCAGTCAATCTCATTGTAAGTAGGACCATTATGAAGCTATCACAGGCTGTATCTATAATTACTTTTGAATTGCACCAGAAGAAGAAATTTTGGTCATCCTTAAAGTCTGATGACTTGTAATGATTATTAGGAATAGCAGTCTTAGAGGGTTTTCCATGCAAAAGCTAAAGGAATTTGAAGTTTTAGTTATGTGCTCACTGTTGCTGTTCCTTGTCTGACGGTTAAAAAAGAAAACAAAGAGCAGTATTCCTGATGAAGTTCATACCCATTGTATAACCATTATATGTTTAATCACAACCATCCTGCTTCCTCTTCTCCAGTTTTTGGCTTCTCAGTTATTTTTTTTTCCCAGGAATTTATCACTTCTTCTTCAACCTGTCTGTGGGTGCAATTCAGATTTCATGTTGGACCAAGGCATAGAGACTCAAAAATACTGATGGTAAATTACAGCTGATTTTAATTAAATAAATACTGAATTGCTTCTTTTTTTTTGCACAAGACTCCTACTTTCAAATGTAAATAATAGTGGAAGACTGTGAGAAATGGAAATAACTAAAGAGTTATTAGGCATCTGCTGCGGTATGTAATTTTTAGAAATAGAATAGAAGCTACAGTATGTAATTTTTTCCAACTTAAGTTGTCTTACTTCAGTTGTTTTAGCTATTTTGATTGTTTTAATTCTGACTTGGGATTTTAATGAATCTTTTCAAATTTATGGGAGCTCTAACTCCTAGGGGAGAATGAGAACCTTAGAGTTGTGACAACTACTGCAGTAAACATTGCAGCATCATTTTACCTGTTTCAATGTGCTATTAATCTTCATATAAGTGACACACATTACTTCTATTCAGAACCTGGTGAGTTCTTGAAAATCAGACCCTTTTTTTACCTGGAATGACAATTTTTTTTAATGTACAATATGAAACATTCAGAATTTAATACTTTTCTATCTTTTCTTTTCCTGACTCAGTAGCCATATATACATTAGTATGAAAACTATTTCAGACACAGGATTTTCTTGCTTTGTTGGCAGCATGATAAACTTACACAGGTATCAATCATCTTCAGGACTTCAGTCTCTCCTCGTTATTTGAACACTCTGAGGGCTGCATTATACCTTGTATATCATCAGGAATGAAGTGTTGAGGGATAACACTGCAACCATGAACTCCCAGGACTTTCCCAGTCAGTGCACCCCATCTTCAGTGATTTATCACACTAAAAGAAAAGGCAATGTGCACCTTTTTCTTTCCTGAGTAGCTCCTCTTGGAGGCTTAGATGACTGCAGGAACATGGGCCTAAGTTTCTACCTGATCAACTCAGTTAGCTCCTATTCCTGGGAAAGGAAGGTCGTGAGAAAAAAGTTAGTTAGTTGTTCTGATTAGGCTTCCAGTCAAGCCATGCCACTTGGAAATAAAATTTCCTTACTTGGTTTCTTGCTGTTGGATACTCAGGAACAGATACAGAAATAGAAGGGAGTCATTATAGTGTCCAGTGTTGTGATATTTAAAAATTATACATAGGAGTGGTATTCAAAATATTGAGGTGTATGCCAAAGTTGCTGAAATATGTGAAGATGAGTGGTAGGCAGCTCAGAGTGAGATGCATAAAAGATATCTCTTTAAGTGAGAAAATAAAAAAAAACTTTGAAAGGAGAGATTTCTCTTGGCAGTTTCAGGATTGCAGTTGGATGATGCTGTGAAATAGATTCCTTGTACAAAACCCCTCCTGGTTTTCAATCCCAGCTCTGGAAGGTGACAACTTCCAGATGCATTAGACCTAATAATAGATTACATTTTCTTTGTTTGTCTGTGTCATTCTTATATTACTTATATAAAGTCCTTAAATTGGTATTGAGAACAGTATAGGTTTCTCTAATGAGGGATTAGACAATTCCAGCAAAAATTCAGCAAGTATCCCATCTGAACTGCCCTCTTAGGGCTATGTACACTAACTAGTAAATTCAATAATGCTAAACTTCCCTCTTTGGCCTCTAGGCCAGCTGGTTCTCTTTGATAATATCTATATTATTACATTCCCTTATTCTCCAAAGCAAGATGGTTGTGCTGAAATTGCCCATGGCAAAAGTCATTGGCCAGTGGTAATTCTCAGATTGTCTGGGGGAGTAAAAGTTGGTCTGGGTCAGCCTTCTCTGTGGACTAGCAACAATAATTTGCATGGTCACACTGCAGGGCATATGTTCATGCCCTGACTCCATGCACAGAAGCAGCATAGAGACACTTTCACTGATTTCAGAGTGATCTCAGGATGACTGGCATCCTTATTCAGGATGTCATTCAGGTGCACAAGGTCAGCGGGATATATATAGGTCCAGCTGTTCCCAAAAGTATCTGCTGGAGTAGGTGCTCCCCTTTATTCAAATGATAATGATCACCACTTTGTTCACTATATGAAAGAATTATCATGTCTGCCTACTGAGGTGACTTAATGTCTGGGCTGATCTAAACTTTTCTATTACCAGTTGAAGCACATCTAGGAGTTCTGTTAGTATACTGGCCATGTCATTGTGAAAAGACTGAGATCACTTTCATGCAGAAGACACATTTCTGACATCTTTGTGCCCTGTTTTGTTATCGGTGATAGATGAAATCTGGAAAGCAAAGCAAATTGTTTAAAAAATAGTGAGTTCTTATTTTCTCTTTCTCGTCTCATTCCATAAATTTGTTTATTATCTGTATTTTGGGTTTTTTGGGGCACATTTTGCTGAATGAAAGTTAATTTTGTTTCAAAGTTTATCTATAAAAAGGACATGAATAGTAGAAAGTTTCACAAGGGTTATAATATCTATTGCAAAAGGGCACCAGAGGCAATCTGGCATAACATTTTTAATTCTAGTATATTGGTTATTCTTATTTGTGGTTCTACCATATTCTTTATTGCCTATAACTTAACACACCTAATGGTTCTGGCTATTGCACTATTTTCTCCCAAAAATGCAAAGCAAATACAAAGGACCAGAAACCCAGTCACGAGCTCATATGGGAAAGGTCTGCAGGAACTCAATCCTAGATCATACAAGAAAGAAAGCATCCTCTCTTTGTTCCACTGTTGTTCTGTTGTCACCTGGACCTGAATATTATAGGCACTGCAGCAGGGCTGGGGTTAAAGTAAGATGACACTGAATGTGTTTAAATTAACCATGTTTTGCCTTTGCTTTTGCTAGAATTTTCAGTCCTTTATTCAAGGTGTTCCACTCCTACCTAGTTGAATTGCCACCCAGAGATGCCTTTGACTTGCCTTTCACTCTAGAGGGAGTATAGGGTGTAAGTGGCTCAGGAAGGTGCCTAAAGTGGCATAATTTAGGCTTCTGGGTACAACACGTCGTGGGTCAGTCTGATATCTTGCTTGGTTTCTTGGCTGAATGGTTAAGTGAGCAGGAGCAGCTGCCTTCCTAACTGCTCAGAGAGGAGCAGCCCCTGGGGAAACCTGCTGGCTGCATCCCAGGAGAACAGGAAGGGTTAACCCTTCAGTGGTCACCAGGACCACGCAAGAAGTCGTTTCCTCTGATAACAATGCAAAGCAAATGCTGCTTGTTAATACAGATGGGCAGTGAGCTAGGAAGGCATTTTCGGAGTCCTGCAGTGCTGCGCCGTGCAGTGAGAATATGTTCCCCCAGCAATCAGAAGAATTATTTATCCTCAATTTCATTACTGTTTGTGTCTGAAATAGTATCTTCATTAAAATGATAAGCTTCTCTAAGAGCTGCAAATGACAGGTGACCTTATAATGTAACACGGTCCCTCTTAGTCTGCAGAAAAGTATTAAATGTCAGGACTTATAATTGTAAGGATTTGATATTTATGAAGGTCAGTTGAAGTGTGAGTAATATAACATAATATTACATTTAAACCGAGATCTCTGTTCCTAGGAGCCTTTCAAAAACACTCAGCTGCCACTGCTCAAATAGTGCAATGATAGATGATGATTTTTTTAGACTTAATGTGTATGAATTTGCAACTCATGTAAGGCTTGCATTAAAAGCTGATATGATATTTTAATTTAAACAGGAGTTAGATTATTAAAGTTGGGGAACAGCCAGAAGTATATAAATTTTAAAATTTTTTATCCCTTTTAAAAATTAAATATCCATTTACTTGACTTCTGCTATTCTTTGTTTATATTGGTAAATGCATGAACAAATTCACCTGAATTGGTACACATAATTAGTATTTTCATTCAAAGATTAGCATATTTTACCTTTATTGGCTGAGTTGCTGTAGAAGGAGCATGGCTAATCCTTAGTGAATTGCTTGGTCTGATCACTGAGGTGGCCATGGCACCCATTTGGATCTCTGCACTGTGCAGAGGGGAGGGTGTGTTACCAAGGAGCTGTCTCACAGCAAATGCCATACAAGAAACTGGAAAGGAAGACTCTCTGGTGATTCATGACAAGGATATTATGAGGATGGAAGAGTTTTTTAGTTACGGAGAGGTTATAAGGATGAGGATAAGTTTGGAGCTGGGCCATTTATGGCTGTGGATTTATTGGTGGAACTGTGGTTTGTTATTTAAGGTTGATTAAATGATGTGATTTTGACTTTTTAATTCTGCAAGCCTCCTGTTAAAGGATAAAGATACCTAGCAGAGCATTAATACATTAGCAAATGTAGATAGCTATAATGTACACAAGTCTGAGCAAATTATCAAAACTCCTCATACAGTCAAGGGAGAGAAACAGAGACTTTTAGGATGCAGTTACCAAAACAGACATCTACGTTAAGTGAATCATTTTCTGAAAGGGTTTCTTTCTCTTGTCAACAGGACAATTTAAGATTAGTATTTCAAATATAACTGTAATATCTATACTCGCTGTCTCTACAAGACAGTGACAGGCAGGGTAAGAGGTAATATGGGTATCTTAGGCAAGGGTCATTAATGGCTCTTCCTGGGTGAATGTTACATAGGATCCACCCTCATCTTCATTAATTAGAGGCATTTTACTGTTGTGTTTAATTTAGAAAGCCAGACACCAAAAGTTGCCCTACAGTTTCTGTTATATGCAGTGGAAACAGAAGGCCTAATTTAAGAAGTACCTGGGGCTTAGGTGGATGAAATAGCTCTCTGTAAATGCTGATTTTTGTGAAGGATCATGTGCCACGTGTTACAAAATGCTTGCAACCCCTTCAAATCCCTCTCTCATACACAGCTACCTGGGTCTATAAATGCTCAGTCAAACACACAAAAATTTTCAATCATTATTAGAAAATCTCATATCAGAGTTGCCTAAAAACAAAAAGGATATATGCTTCAGCCACAGTAAATCCAAATCTTTGTGTGGAATAGTTTTGATCATACTATCTCCTAGCTTTGATGTCTCTTAGGAATTCCAAATATGTTCCACCTACTCCATTTAGCCATTCTTCCTTGACACTTAACTTTGCTTCAGCTATAGCATATTCCTCTCTCATGCTTTTAGGTGGATAAAGTAACCATTCTTTTCAAGTAACCAGTCCTTTCTCTAGGCAATGATTACAGAAGTAAAAGGCAGTGGAATGATGAAAGAAGTATAGTTTTCCCAGCAAAGGCAGGAAGAGAAGTGGCTGGTTTGGGTTTCTGGAGACTTTCCTTCACCTTTCTTTCTATGTTCACTACCTCTGAAACAGCATCACCTTCCAAGCAGACAGAAGACTGCAAGATCCCTGAGTCTCTCCCTAATTCTTTCTGGGAGAGATCAACAGGAGGATAGAGCAGCTCATCAACAGAGGTTTCCCTTGCTCCCCGTTCCCCAGGAAGTTGTGAGAACTGCTTGGTATTTTGGAATGAGCATTTGCTGTGCTAGTAGCCCACTGCAACCTACCTAACTGTATACACTGAAAAACAACTCCTAGAATCTCAAAGACAAGGTTAAAAATAGACCACACAGAGGAAAGTTATCAGTGCACCTGTCCTATTCAACAAGAAAGCTGGAGAGGGGAATGTATCTGATTTAACTAACTGATCCGTCAAGCACAAATGTACTCAGTTTGCAGCAGCACGTGAGGTGTCTCCACACGTCCACTAACTGGATCATTGAAAAAGATAATTACAGGAGCTGTGTAGAGGAGAGTGCAAAAGAGAAAAGAGGAGCCTGCACAACAGTGAGGCAGGATGTGGCTGATGAAAAAGTATTGAAAAAATAGTGAGAGTGAGGAAGAAGAAAAGCGGTAGGATCTTTCATGTGAAAAGGGAAAATTTTCAACTGAAACAGTGCAGAAGGTAAATAGGACAATACATGTAGAAAAAAAGGAGGTTTTTAGTTCTTCTGGGCAATGCAAAGATTAATGACTCTGAAAGACAAATTCCCTCATTAAAAACAAACAACTTACAATAAAGGATGATCAAGTGCATCCCACGTTAGTGCAATTGCACATCAGTTAGGCAAATAATAGTGTAATTGCACATGGAAAGAAGAGTAGACAGAGAGGATGATTATATAGGTGACAATTAAAAGTGCATCCTTTCTTCATAGGAAGGTTAAACTGACTTTCAAAGTGCAAAAGGAGTAGCACTGCTTATGGAAAAAGATGGAGCCGCATGTGTTTCAGAGATGGGGGCACATTGGCGTATCTTTAGTATTGAAACCATATTTTGTTAGTTGTAAACCTATGGATGAAGTAAAATTTGTGCATATATCTGGTATGTGGGAGGTTGTGCTGGAATGGATAAAGTGTGGCAGCAAGTGCATCCATGCTGTCATGTGCAGTTCTGACTAGGTGGTGCTGGGTGTTTTCAGTGCTATTATATTCTTGAAAAGTAATTTCACTGTATTCTAGTGGCTACAGTGATAGGTAGGATAATTTAGCAATTTTAAGTGTAGTCTGAATTAGGCTGCATATATGAATGTCTGTGTAATGGCAGTCTAGATTGAACCAGTTATTTTATTATTTTTGGTAACCAGTTGCTTTTAGTGTTCTATAGGATTAAAAAGAGTTATGAAAATGTTGGTCAGCCCCGGCCTCCAGCTCCAGCACAGTTTGCTTTAACTGCAGATGAACACCATGATGAGGTGAAGGACTAGCTGTAATGTATGGGAAAGAAATGCAGCATTTCCTTCTGCAAGGACCACGTGTTGTCTTTCATGGGAAATTGTGCATGCTTTTTTTTCCTTTTGATCTTTATAAAGTATTTTCTCTGTACTGTTGAACTACACCAAATGTCTCTTTGAGAGTTAGGCAAACAAATATTAACCTTTTGCCAACTGGTGTGAAATTAAAAAAGAAAAAGGATTTTTTAAAGATCTGTTTCAACTGCTTTTTTTGTCAGACAATGATTGTATAATTGAAAGACATCCAGTTGATAAAAAAGAACATGTTTTTTATTGGCAGCACAGCAACATGAGTTCAAAGACTGTATTTGCCAAGAGTGCATAACTCTGTAATGGCCGGCATACTTTTACAAGTGTTCTGTGGTATTACTGACAGAAAGATCGCTTTGGTCCAAGACAGATGTAAAATACTTCATTTAACAAATATTTACTCCACAATTATCTGAAAATGTAGAAAGTACAACCTGACATGTTTGAATATCTAAAGAACCTGTTTATGGGGTATTCTATTATTGTTCCTACATAATAATCCAAAAAATATAGTTGCAGGGGAGGCTGGATGATTTAGGATATTGGTAATAGGATACAAAGCCTTTCACTTCTTGGTCAGCAGTTCAAATCTGGCTTAGGTTGGTAGTAACTCAAAATGATTGCTGCACTGTGTCTAGGGTTAATCACAGGCTGGTGCCTTCCAGCTTCAGAGTCCACCACCATAATGACTAAACTGGCACAATGACTACAGGCTAGGGGCACTTTAGCAGGAATTAGGGAAGACCATGAAGGTGGCTGCCGAAGTATAGGACCCCAGCACCTCTTCCAGAGAACTGTACAGTCACCTACTCCAGGAACCTGCCAGAAGTTTTGTCTTAACTCAGTAGTGATGGAGACAGTAAATGCTTATGCAGATGGAACATCACGGGATGTCAGCATGTAAGTGTTAGGGGACATGGATGTCACTGTGAGCTGTCACAGCAACAGCCATTCTGATGGAGGACTCCATGGTGTAATTACTGATGTGTAATCAGAAGACTTGCTGAAAGGTGAGGTTTATCTCAGTTTTTATTGGGTGTTTTGAGTTTAGGAAACACAGAACACTGAGGTTTTGATCAGGAGTGTAGATTTAATGCTTGATAGAGACTGTAGTGGCATATTTCAGATGGATGGAGGGCTGCATTCGATCAAGTCCTATGCCTATCCCTGGTGGCCCTGCCTTTAACGGGGAAACCAAGGGCTTCTGATGACCATTTCCTCTCACCAAGACCAGCTGTATGACTTAGCTCACATCCACACTCTTCAACCTTCTTGCTGACCAGCACAGGACATCATGATAAAGTTACTGACAGACAGTAATCTCTGACACATGCTAATGTCCAGAGTGTGCTTGGGAACAGCTTTGGAGAATATTATCTGGCCCAGGTCAAGACTATACCAGGGACCACCTGAGAGGGTAACAGTTCAAACAGTCCTGCTCTGGTGGTAGGCATATAGGCAGGCACTCTTTAAGTCAGTAGGACTGCTGTGTGACCCTATCTAAGAAGTTTTATTTTCCTCTTTGAAGTGAAGATTGTGGCATTTTTGGTTCTTGTGCATTTAGATTTTTCAGAATAAGATTTTTCAATTGTTAGAGTGACCCTTCATAGAAGGCAATGAATTTGATCCTTATCTCTAGTCCTGTAGCCTTTTCATCTGGTATGGAAATAATTGTATGTGCATTTAAGTTCAAGATTCACAAGGTGTTGCTGCTCTAGCGGATATAATTTTATAGAACCACAGTTTACATCTGCAGTTTTACTCTTCCAAATATGTAGGCACATGGTGTGATTCTTGGGATTATCCTGGGAATGACTTAGGAGCTGGACTTCAATGATCCTTGTGGGTGTCTTCCAACTCAGGGTATTCTATGATTCTATGATATTTAATGCCTTTTCTCTCATTAATACTGGCCAATTGGGAAAGACTGCAGTGACATCTTGATGACTACAGAGTTTTTGGAGGAAGGGAACAAATTCTGACACTGATGCATTTTTTTTCTTTTTTTTTTTTAGAAAAAGGTTTTAGGTTGTTTAAACTTATTCCTTGATTTCAACAGAAAGGTGGTATCCTTCCAACAGAAGGTGGTATCCTGACACTACTGCTTACAGAAATTTCAAAAAATGATCCAGTGCACTTCTACCATTTCAATCCTAATTTTCCTTCAGGTAAAAGTCATAGAAGAATTTATTTTAAATTAAATTCTTTCTCTCTGTCAAATATTGCGCTCTCTAACAATGACTGATGACTCTGCACTTTAGGAAGTTGTTTAAAAATGTGCATACCAATACAACTGGTTACTTAAGTTACATAAGATTGAAGAAAAATGTTTAAACACAGAGGCTTGGATTCAGATAATTCAATTAAGATGCCTGAGTTAGGATCAAAGCCACAGTTTGTTCTCCCTAATTATTGGAGAAATAGTCGCCACCAGGAGTAATTCAGTATCCTCCAGCATATAATTACTCTGTAAAACCTGAACCACATTCTGCAGATCCCAGTCTGTACTGATGGATAGGCAAAGGCAAAAACAATCCCATCCATGATGGTGCTGCCCTAGTATGGCACGAGCCCAGCATCTTAGAGGAGCTTTCTTGGCTGTCAGCTGCTTTTCAAGTATCTCAAATTGGGCATTGTGAAAAAGTTGGCTTATACTTTTACCTGAATCACTCTCAGATACCCAAGTCCATATTAACTGACAGATTCAAAAGATTTACAGACCCTGTAAAAGGCAGAACAATGCTTTCTATCAGAGAGGCAGGGACAAGGAGAAATCAGGCTAACCAGCCACTCCTTTTGGACACTGCTATTTGTTTGTTTTGGTTCTGTCACATGACAGTAGTGGGTACCACTTCTTATTCTGCAGGACAAGAAAGCAGAAAGCCCTGCACCTTGATGGCCTGGCCAGGGACAGGCAGCCCTATGCATTTCCTGGTTCACATCAGTCGGTTCCTGGGACAGTCTTTACTGGCTGCAATATCCCGAAACGTTCCTTGTTTGTTTTATGCAGGTTTTTCATTCTGAAACACAAACCTCTCTGGCAGCCATATGGAACCCTGCGCCCTTTATCCTGCCTTGGGTAAGACAGCCCAGGGGCTGTTTTCCCTCTACACATGTTCTGTCCTCATTTGCAATGTGCAGACCTGTGCCAGTCCACAGGCACAATCTGCCCTGTCTTGTACATGCCTGGCCCTGCTGATTTGACCATGGTTGCTCAGTTACAAGTGATAATGAAATGAGATTCAATGATACTGTGTGGATGAAACTGAGAGTGGTATTTTGGTATTTGTTTGGTATTGTTCATATACTTGTAAATGACAGAGAAAAAACAAATTATATTCTTTAAAAATGAAAAACAGACTTGAAAAAGTTTGTCTGTAGCTTTTTCTTAAAGTGTACTTATACTGACAAAGCTTATAAAAACATTCCAAAGTAATGTAGTGTGATGACCCTTGCTCATAATCACAGAAAGCCTCTCCAAGTTTTTTTTTTATTTTTTAATAAGTCTATCATTAATCTTCAATGGAAATAATATAGATTTTATGAAGAAAGCTCAACAAAGTTCTTGGAAAACTTACAAGACATTTAACAGCTGAACAGTGTATCTCACAAATGGACTTTAAAGGTGCTCTTTCAAACTGAAGCCTTTATTTGATCTGGTTTTATAGTTAGCAATTGCTTTGGTCTGAAACTTCACCCATTCTTTCCAACTAATAAACAAAAGAATCCTGAAATATAGCACTTGTTGGAGGTACAGCATGACAGCCCCTGAACCAATTAGCATTGCATCTTAGACTATTGAGTTTGGATTTATTATTTGTTCTAAGACATCCTACTGTACCAGAATTACATATTTGTATACACTGAACAACATAAACCGCAGTATTAGCAGCACTTATATATATATATATGTATATATATATATATAAAATAAACATGTAGAAGAAGTGATGGATTTTTTTTTTAAGTTTTCTTTTGTGATTTTATTTGGTAACATTGAGCATTACTCAAATGTTTTCTCCAATAACTTTAATCTGGATTTCCTTTCTGATAAAACTCTGGTTGTTTGCAGATCCACCCGTCAGTTTTATGAGGATATCTTTGAGACATCACAATTATAAAACAAACTGGAAGGAAGAGCAGCTGTACTTACAAACAAACATCACAGGCACAATTAATCTGCTTCAAGGGTTTATGAGGGGAAGCATAAAATATCAAATAAAGGGTAATGGGAAATATTTAAAAAATGCTAAAGCTGGTAACAATCCACAGAGCAGAGAGCCAGTGCATGTTCAGGAAACAAAATGTAGCTAGTAACTCATTTGGTTGGAAGCCACCCATTCTCTACCTCCCAACCTGAACTTCAGGGCTGTTTCATGTTTCTGAAACTGATGCAGCTCTAGATATATATATATATATAGTCAATTTATTTTGTAGATTACAATTTAAAAGATTTTTTTATTTAAAGTGAAGATGGTAATAAAATCTCAAGAGGCCAGTTTTGTTTTCTATTATTCAACTTAAACCAGGCATGGTCCCATTCTTGTGGTTGAGATTTATGTCTCTGCTTAGATAAAAGCATATACATACAAATGCTCTTCCGAGCTCCTTTTTGTTTTCACTCATGCACCTCTGTGCTAACAAAGTCTGCTGGAAACAGGAATTGTGTGACTGCTTTGGATAATATTTTTAAATCTCACAGTACAATTTAAGATTTTAAAACCTAAAGATTCTTCTATACATAACAACAAATTCAACCCCAAAATTCTATTTTAGAATCTGAATTAGCTGGATAATGCATTTGTGATTTTTTTATCCTTTCCTTAGCCTTAACAGAAAGTTTCAGCATGTGTGAAACTGAAATATGTTGGTATGTAAAATTTCTTAAGGTTTAGTATATGAGACTTCATATCCTCATGTCACATGTAAAGCATTTTTATCACTTTTTGTCTCATTGTTCATGGAATCATAAATTACCAAAGAGACTCTGGTGGTATGGTCTGTTCATTGTGGCATTTCTGCCATATCTACTTCTTATTTCTATGATGATTCTTTTTGATGTGATAGGATGTGCATTAACGGAGAGATGTTGGCATTAATATGATATGAATTTCCATTTGTCCAAGAGAAGAGGTTTTGTTCAAGATACATGACAAATATGATCAGAATGGTTCTTTAAAGAAAAGAAAAAATGTTTGCCTCACCTCACTGGAACACAGAGCAAGAAGGTTCTTTTCTATCATAAAGTTCACCTGGCTTTGGTTGTACAGAAGTGTTTTATCAACAGACTGTCAGCTTGGGACACTTTCTATGAATCGGTCACGAGTGCCATGTACTGTTTCAAAAGAAGCTGCGTGTTAGATCTTTCTTGTTCGAGCTCTATAAGCATGGAGGCTTTTGTCACAGGGACAATTGCAATTTAAACTTTGGTTTCAAGGAGTAGTTTTTACTGTTTTTGAAAGGACCTGTCTGTGGTTGATTCTGATCTGACTTAAATTTAGGCAGTTGTTTAAATGCAGTATGAGATTCTGTCTTGTAAAACAGTTCCTTCCTGCCTATTTTGAGGAAAATAATAAAAAAAAAAGTGTAGCACTGAAAACAAATCATTTTTTAAAACATTAAATAAAAATTCATGTTAAAGAGCAACAGTCCAGTGAATTTTTCCAAGATGAAGGCAGAGTGCCTTTGGATTCCTGCCTGTTTGTGCACATGAGGAATGTTGGTGTCTTGGGATAACCACACTGCTTGTCATGTATTTTGCTTTACATGGACTCAGAACTGTCATCGCAATGCATATAAACATTTTTTATTTTCTTCACCTGCTCATGTGGCGCACACCTGGGGCCTGCTGGCAGCACGCTTGGCTTCAGCAGGCGAAGGAGAGACACTGCCAGTTTGGAAAGCAAGCCCTGTTCCCTTCATGTAAGTTAAGTTGAGTCGATCCCCCGCTGTTTTTATGGAGTGGTTAAGGACAGGGCTGAAAAACTAGCTTCTACAGAAAATTCAAAAACATGGGGAGAAAGTGAACTACAGCAGAGACTCAAACAGCCCCATCAGTGTTTTAGAGAGACCTTTGAAGCAGAGGTCCCTCTCCTTTGCCTTTCAGCTCTGAAGTTTACCCCTGGTGACTGCTGTGTGTTCTGTCTCTGCAGCATGAGCAGCATCAGCGCAAAGTGCTGTGCCAGGGGGACAGCGGGCGGCCCTTTAGGAGTCAGGCACATGGCACAGGGCCTGTTGTTGCTCTATTAACGTAATGGCTTGGACTGAAACCTTTGCTGCTGCTTAGCGCTTCCTGGAGTAAAGGAAGTGTCAGCTGTGGATTGCTCAGAGCTGGCTGAAACATTTATAGAGGAACTGAAATTTTCATTGATTTGAGTTCATGGGTATTACATAAAAATTCAAGGCTTCCTGCTAGGTTTTTTGCATTAGTAAACATTTTGTTGAAACACTTTCCGGTGTCTGGTTGTCAGTGTCCAAGGCCTGAAAGCTGCAGGAGAATGGAAACAGCACAAGAGTAAGCTGTTGGAAGGTGTCTTATGATGAGCAGTGAATTGAGATTCAGTGCGAAGGCATCTTCTGGACCATGAACAGATGTCATCCTTACAGATGTGCACACCAACACACAGGTAAGGATATACATGGGGGACTGAAACCTCACTCCTGCACAGAAGGAAGAGGTGTTACCTCTTTTTTTCTGTTTATGCCTACATGCTTGTATTGATTCCATGGCCAACCTGTGTGGGCCATTTTGGGGTAAGGAGAGTCAGAGACCTGTCCCCTCCTATGCCTGCTTACTCTCATTTACTCATATGAACAGATCTTCCCTTGCTTTGCTATAGTGGGAGCTGCTTTCTCTTGGAAAAATTTCATTCCTAAGCCCCTTTATTGCTGCAGGTGCAAAATGTTGTGGTCATAACTGAGTTTGAAATAGTAGAATTTTGTTGATTTATTCTGAGGAAAAAATTTGTGCTTGGAATTAAGACTGACATTTGTTACATTGTTTGGTGGGGGGACAAATTGAGCACACTTGGATTTGATTTGTGAATGTGATCTTTGAAAGTGAAATTCTGCAGTGATGGTTATAACGTAAATAACAGCACCAGAATCACCAGTTTGGAATATCCTGTGTACCTCTGGCATCTTTTTTCCTCTACATACCCCAGTTATCCAGAGGACGGATGCCTACCTGTATCTTTAATCAACTTAATCCACAACTATGTAAGTGATCAGAGTATTTTCAGGTGCAGCACTTTATGAACAGCATTCATATTTCAGTAATCCCAGCAAGGCTGTCTTGGACATGAGAATTCCCACACACAGTGTGTGGCATTCTGCTGCAAAAGAAACTCAAGGGTGTTTCCAGTTAAAATCTGGCCTTTGCATCAAGTTCATCCTTTGGCAGAAGAGATTTTATTAGGTCATGAAGAAGTCCAATAATCCTATAAACACACATCCTTCAGGTATGGAGTTTTTTTTAAGTTAGGACAATGTACCATGTTATCAACATTTATCCAGCTGGTAAGAAAATGAAGAGAGAGTGAGAGACTATGCAAGTATGTATATGTCTTTAATAGATTACTGAAACAAGGAAGGATTCAACTCTCTTGGGCTAATTCCACAATGATTTAAAACCAATGTTTATTACAAAGCATGGAATTCAAACTGTGGAATTTGTATTCCTGTGTCTTTCCACTCACACTCACCAGCACACACTGAATTTGGTGCTGTCAGACAGAGTTTGTGATGGTGGCAGGGATTTGATTTGACTTGTGTTAGGGATAAAAACTCTGAATAATTTCTGACCCGACTGAAGATTTTCATTTCAAAGTTCATGGCTGTTCAGATTCCTGCTTTTGATTTTTGCCCACACTTATTTGCTAATATCTTTGTAACTGACCACTGTCAGAGAAAAGATTTGGGACTAGATGGACTTTTGATCTGACCCAGTACATCTGTTCTTATGGCAAGTGATGCATTGCACAGGAAATAGGTGATGCAACTTCACAGATTGCTGGTTAGGTCTGGACTGGGGTGAAAGATGTTTTTTTTCCCCCTGTAAAGCTGAAGATATTTTGCACTTTGGCCACCACATAGATGCGCCTCTTTCCTTCAGGGACACTCCAGATAGCTGTTCTCTGATGGAAGATAAGGACTGTTACTAATACACTCTGCCTCACTCAAACACATTTTTATGCTTTGGCCAATAAAATCCTGATTTGTAGATCTTTGGAACATTCTGTCTGATTTATTTATTGATTTATTTATTTACTCCTCCTGGCAGAAGGAAAAAAGTTGCTTATTTGTTGGACACTAATTATGAATTTTATTCTGAGGTCTGCATGACTTAGATTAATTAGACAATGTTACTGAATGTTTCTGGATTTAAACACCTGTGGAAACTAGGGAAAAGAATTCTTGAACTGTTCCATGGCATTCTTTGTCTACATCAGCAGACCAAGCAGATCCAGGACATGCAGTCACCCATAATGCCAAGTTGTTCACACAGTTCTGAGTTAGACACCACTTCCACAGACAGTTTATCCTACCTGCATGATCATTCCTCACTTGACTCTATTAGTCAATGCTTTACCAAAAGTCAGTTTTTTGTAATTTTTTTTTTTTATTCTCTGAACAGTCTTGCTGAAAAGGAAAAGGCAGAATATCTATAAAAGTAGTGATTATTTCCTTCTATCTGGGATTTGTGTATCACCACATCTAGGGTACTGCACCCTGTCAAGAAAGACGTGGACATAATAGAGCAAGTTCATTGAAGAGGAACTGGGGTCTTTCTGCTGCCCACAGCAACCTAATGTGATGGTATGGAGAAGGCCAGGCCAGACTCTTCTCAGAGGTGCTCAGTGATTTTAATTCTGATGTGAAAACCACAGGAATTCCAACTACATCATAGGAAACAGTTTTTCATATGAGGGTGGCCAAAAACTGGAATAAATTATCCAGAAAAATCTCTGGAACTTCCATCCTTGGAGTTAACTCAAAGCTTGACTGGACAAAAACCTGAGCAACATGATCTAAGTTGACCTTCTTTGAGTAGAGGGTTGGATTAGAGATATCCAGAGCTTCTTTCCAACCTAAATTATGCTATGAATCTATGATTATATCCAGGAGATAAATCTAAGGGAAACTTATCTTCTTTTCCTTCACAGACTATTAGTACTTGAGATTTCTGAGTGCAGAAAGGCACATATTTTGTTACTTATTTAGACTTTTATGATCTTTATTTACATCAGGTGTATCTACATTTGTGTAATTTCATTCATCCTATATAAAATTCTGACGATTAACACTAAGAAAAGACAATGCCAATGAGATCTGATTTTTAGTTTGTAGCTCTATTCTTTCCTCTGGAGAAAAAGAAAGTACTAGTTCAGAGAACTATGGGGTTCATTTCTGAAAGATTTTAGATGTGGCTACTAATTTTTGATGCCTCAGATTCACTTAATTCAAATTCTAGTAAATCTAATAATTTTTTAAAACATTAGAGCTTGTTGTTTTGGCCTCAGTCACCTGTAACCCATTTGCAGTTAACAAAAGCAGAAAATACATCAGTATATCCACAAAACAGAAAACGAGTTTTTCAAATTGGATAGGTAAAGCCAGAGCCTTATAACATCTTAGATTATTTCTGAAAATCTTATAAGCCCAAGTAAGTGAAATCCATCAATCAGCATAAGTGCAGAATGCTAATCAACTTGGAATAACTTTAAATGCTAATAAAATTGGTGTCAGACTGTTTGATGAACTGCATTCTTCCTATTCAGCTGGATTTGCCCAAATCACAAGATTAACCATAGAAATACTGTGATGAAAAATCAAAGGAAAAAAAGGAAAAATACCAAAGGATGTGATTTATAATGTTAATACACTGAGCTTGTCTGGTGTGAACTAAATGTTCCTGAAACTTGAGCACAATCATTCGTATTTGACTATTTATGGAGTCAATAAAATGAAGGATCTCTGTCTTCTCTCCAGCCAGCTGACCCCAGGAGCATATGTTAGATCTCAGAAAGGGAAGCAATGACCATAAAAGTAGTGTTTGTCTGAAGAAAGAGGAGAAATTTAGAATCTCATTTGGTTTTCAGACTTGAAAAGATTTGGTAAGGGAGAACTCTGGATTATTGCTGTGAATATAGTCTCTCTTTCCTCGAACTCTTTGGATTCTTCCACATTTCAAAAGTAAATTTAAAACTGGAAGAAATGAACAAACTAAAATTAATTATAAAATTTCTAATATTCATAGCTATTTCATGACAGATAATTCTACATATTCTTTAGCAACTGGATGCAACATGTGTTTGTGTTTGCCCAGCTTTGAGTGTGTTTGTAAATGCACTTATTTTTGATGAGTGGCAGGGAACGGAAAACACAAGAGGCTGCAATCCCACCAAATTGGAAGAGCACTTATTCTGAAATGGCTTGAGTTGATGTTATGAAAATGCTAGAATGTAAATACAAACTGTTTTCATGCCAACATCCTGGCCCTTGTGAAAAGTGATGTTCATTTCCCAGACCTTTCTCTGGAGTAATTTGCAGTAATTTATACTCACTGTGAATAGCCACATCTCCTTTGTGCTGCACACATTTGTTTGAAATATTAATCAGTTCCATGAAAGAAATTGCATTTTTGAACGTTTCCCACTGATACATGACAGAATATACAGTCATTACTCTTTTCTGTGGTTTTCCTAAAGGTCTGTTTTCCTTTCATTATTACATCAGGAGAATGGAAGGCGTTTTCAACACCTGCTACAGTAGCTCTAAAATGAGAAGTCAGAAGACCATCTGCTTGCCGGCCCTTCCTCTTATTACTCTGTTTACATAAACTTCTCCTGAAAACTACCCATCGTTTCCATACTAGAAGTATTCTTCAATTCTGGAGAAGAGTTAACTAAGAAGATACAATTTTTTTATGAAGCCCTACATTTTAATGGAATTATGTATATCAAACCTTGCTAAGCCAATGCCGTTGTATATTACTCAAAGTACACCAGTCATTAAGAAAGCTTCAATGTGAGTTTCAATGAGAAACCACTGAGATATTTACTTTTAATCTACACAGTCACCACAGATCAAACAAACTTGAACTTCAGTGCTAAGTGGGATTTTTTTCTAGCATGAACTATCAAACATATAATGAAAGAGTGTCAAAGTCCAGAATGATTTGGCCAGGTTTTTTTTAGGTATTCTAAATATATAATATTTAATGTTTAATACCAGTTTTACTTTCTTGAAGATTTATGATGTTACAAAGTGCTACAGCAATGTACTAAAGTGTATGTACTATAACAAAGAGAGATCAAAATAATTTAATGGAATAATAAAATAACTTCATGATGAATGAATGATCCCAGAGACAGTGTCAATGTTTATTAGTATTTTTTGAAGAACAATTCACCTTTCCTGGAAGCCAGAAAAGCAGCATTCTCTAGAGTGGATATTGTTATCAATTGTCATTGAAAACAATCTTCATATTATTATGTGTGATCAAATTAACTGCTATGCATAGAATGATAGAATCATTAAGACTGAAAAATATCTCCAGGATCATCAAATCCAAGCTTTGACTGAACATCATGTCAACTAAATCACAGCATCCAGTGCACATCCAGTTGTTTCTTGAACACTTCCAGGGATGTTGACTTCACTACCTCCCTGGGCAGCCTGTTCCAAGGCATAACGACACTCCATGCCCAACCTGAACCTCCTTTAGCACAGCTTGAGGCCATTTCTTACCCTGTCACCAGTTGCCTGGGAGAAGAGGCCAAAGCCTACCTTGATACATACTCTTTTCAGGTGGTTGTAGACAGCAATATGATCCCTCCTGAGTCTTCTTTCCTCCAAGCCAAACACCCCCAGCTTCCACAGCCACACCTCACATGATTTACTCTCTAGGCCCTTCATCAGCTTCAGGACCTCAATGTCTCTCTTGAAGTATGGGGCACCTCATTCCACCTCATTTGTAAATGTGGTGGAATAATTTAAGTCCTATTCTGAGGATATTCATCAGAGCTATTATAAATGTGCTGCAGGCTGGATTAATTTTTTCCTACCTGTAAGCCCTTGTGTTATATATGACATAAGACCTAGAGCTTTGTTAGATAAACATAAAAGCAAAAAGATAAGGAGTTGCTTGTGCTTTTCAGCATTAGTCAGATTCTGGTGTAACATTAGAAAGTGCAAACCAATGATTTGCATTCTTGATAGGTAATGAATGAAAAAATACCATCTATGTATATTTGGTGTTCTATCATTCTCAGGATTTTCGCACCAGCTCGCATATAGTCATTCCAATGGATGTAGAAAAGTTTTAGTAAAACGTGTTCTATTGCGGTCTCAGAGCTCACAGTCCTGAGTGCAGTGACACTTCATTTTACACAGTCAGTGTTAAGGAAAGTGCTGGTCACTTACGGCAACACAAAAAATTGCTTGTGATGCACATAGTCTGGACAAAAGTTCTCATCTTAAATTTTTCCAAATTCCAAATAATCTTTTCTTGGCCATTTCTCTGCTTTATTCCTGAAAAAAAATCCATATTCCTTTCCTTGGCTGAAGTGTCTCCGAGAGACTTCCCCAGTTTGACTGCCTGCTGCCTTCTGTGTTCCAGAACTGCAGATCACTTAGCACATATGGACCCCAGAATATTAGCCTTGGCAAGATCCCCAGGCTCTTCGCAAAATAAGAATTCACACTTCCCAAGCCAAGTGTAAGTGGAAGGTTCCCACAACATTGGTGAATCCAGAAAGGTTCTTGAAAGCTGTTCACATCCAAACAACTGAAGAGTTTAAAGCTGTTGATGGGTAGTTCTGCTTATGGTCCATTCTTGTGGTAAGAAGCAAGTTATTAAATTTTCCTTTTGAAGGCATACTGCTTGAAGATGCCAGAAAAGAAGAACTTTTCTTAGCTAGTGTTAACAACATGCAGTTTAAGCTGGAGAACTTAAATTTATTCAAGTTCACTTTATTTTGCATGGAAGAAAACCTACTCCTTAGTAACAATTTGAGTATGGTAAAAATAAAAGTTCGGTGGAATTTTTTTTCTATGAGTCCCCTACCTGCTTATCCAGTAAAAACATGGATTCATCAGTCCATCTCAATGCTTGGAGCTGGAATCAGTGGGAATAAAATCACAAGCAGAGGAAAATTATACTCCCACACTGACTTTAAGCTGGCTTTAGCAAACCAACCCTTCCCAGTTATGTTGGTATCTTGCCTCCTAACCCTTGACTCAGAGGTAAAGTACTTCAACTACTTGGCTTTGCAACATAGCAAACACATGGTGCATGGATTAAAATCTCCAAGAGTTAATTCATGTTCATCCAAGAAGGCAAAACTGCATCTGGGTATTGCCATCTGAGGGTTACAACAGCAGAGGAGATTCTCCCTGAGGTTTCACAGATGTGGTGCACCCTTGCACACCATCCTTCTGTGGGAGGTTGGTTTTAACATCAGGAGCTTCATAATAGGGTTCATTTAGGGGAGATGGAAGTTACTCAGGGCTTTCTACTATATTGGTAGTAAAAAGACTTCCATGTGGTGTTATTATAGGATTCTGGGATATCCATCCATTCCTCCATCTTACAATTCATTCTTCCACCTTACAGATTCTCTAGATATAGTACATGTATAGATCCATGCAGCCATCTTTCTAAGTTCAAAAACCTGCTCTTTGATGCTGATATCAGACCAGGGTACAGGCTGGTACTGAGGATTTAGGGCCTGGTTTATTTTTGTACCCAAATAGACTGAACACTGTCAATTTTCCAAAATATATTCTTCCTTTTCATAGGGAATGATACACTGGTCATCGATAGCATTACACAGAAAATAATGGGAAACTATGGGAAAAGTTTGGCACAAAATTTTACTTTTGCTTCAACTTCTTTCCACAGGCCAGGCAGTAAGAAATCATTAAAAAATGCAGCTGGAAATATTGCCCTTTGGACAGTTTTGAAACTAAATTTAGCATAGAAGCAGGAGTGGTAAAATATTCCTCCTCTAACAAAGAGATTCTCGTAGGATTTATTTTTAGTTAAAATGTGTCTGGGTACATATGTAGCTCTTTAGAACTCCATCCAGAGTTCAACTGCAGCTTATCTTTTCCTATAATGACATTCTAAAACTGTAGTGAAAAAGTGATATGCAGATTTATTCCAGGTTATTTTAATATGACTGATTCAAGTGTCAATAACAAGCTATGGAAGGCAACATACACTTGACTGTGGGCTGTGTGACTCTGCTTCTTTTCACTATTCCCTTAATTAGATAGATGAGGAAAATCAGCTTTAAGCATAAAGCGTAGTCAAGTACTTCTCCTTAATCAGGATCACATACATGATGAGATATAATGAGATATCGACAACAAACATCAAGAAACTAGAAACAGCTAAGAGGACTCCTGATGGCACTGGCAAGTGTTAAACCACTATTTGCTATATATTTACATACATAAGTAGGAAGCCAATTAAAAAAAAAGAATAGATTCTACAGCATAGTTCTGATTTCTGTACACACAGCACGGTTAAGGGATTCTTTCCTTTCCTATGCTTGCATGCATTTTTTATCTCTTGGCCAAACAGTTTGCAAAAATATGAAGTGATAGAACTAGCTGAGTCCCTACAGAGAAACAAGCGCTTATCTGACGATGATGTCTGCTGGAAAAAGCCCAGCATCCATGGGTCACTTGCAAGTTATTACCTCAGGCCCTTCAACTGCCTGTGTGAAATGTGTTGATGGTCTCAATCCAATTCCTAGCAGACAGGTGTCTGCATCACTGGAATCACCAGGTGGAGATGACTGCATTTTTTCCCATTAAAAAAGGTGATTATAGCTAACACAGTTTACAACAATAATATAAAGTACTTATAGTTCCCACAGCAGATGTTACAGAAACTTGGAATCCTGCTCACTGGAGAAAATTGTGCCCAGATGCTTGTACTTAAACTTTATGGTCCGAACTCTGCCCTCAGATGTACACATAACTCCCAGAGATTTCAGGGGGAGTAATGTTCATGGATATCAGGGCCTTGTCTAACTCCTTTCATGGAGTCCATACGGATGTACAAGTGTATTTTGGGATGTATGGTCAAAACCCAGCAGCATGACTGAAGATGAATGAGGATGAGAACAGCAGAGTAGCTCATATAAGCCTCATTCAACTTCAGGGCCAAAAGATACCAAGCATTTCTCAAACACAAATTCATGTTTTGTGTTCTGATAAATCTCAGTTTCAGAGACTGGGAGCCTTCAGACAGTTTTGCTTTCAAGAATGGTGCAGTCGGCCCCTATGGAGATGTTCGCTGAGTATCCTCTCTCTATCACTGCTCTACTTGTGTATCAGCCACTCCCAGAAGTTCTAGATTGGTTCAACATGTCAGTGTGTGCACTGACCCGCCAACACAGGTCTGTTTGAGATCACATACTGTGCCTGTCACCATAACATTTACATGCTTGTATATTATAGCTTGATCTTTGACACACTTAGTGAGAACATTAATTTTAAGCACTACATGAGCTGCTACACAATCTTTATGGTACGTACATCCTGCTTTATGAGTTGGTTTTTTTAAACATTAGAGCATCAGAAGAGCCCAAATTAAAACTGTGTTCAAATTAAAGTTTATGGTATTTTTTCTTCATACATGTAATTTTGGAGACGTGATATGATAAATTTAGCTAACACAGAGTGATTAATATGTCAGCATAATCTGCAGATTATGTCCTAAGGGCTGTTGTAAATCAAGCTCTTAACAAAAGCAGAGCCTAGAAATAATGTTTTTAATGGTCATTAATAACTACATATAAAAAAAACAATTTCCCACTTTAATATGGGATTTTGAAAATTTAAGTCCAGCTCTGAATGCTCAGTATCTGACATGTACAGCTACATGCTCCCCGTAGGGAAACAGACACATCAAAATGTGTTTAATCTGATCCTGAAATGAGTGGAATTAAACCTCCCTGGAGACTCCTTCATCTTTTTCTTATGACTATTGAGTAATCCCAAGGCAGCAAATTAAATTTTACCTTGCTTCTCACGAAGAAGATTATGTTGGAAATGTATGACTAACATGACTTCATTTTTCTCTGAGCAAACTAACATCTGTGCAGGTATGGTCCTCTACATAACACCTATGAAGATATGGTCCTTCAAATAACACTTGTGAAGATATGGTCCTTCAAATAAACATTTTATTTCAAAATTTCTTGGCTCTGCAAAATGCACAAATTTCTGTTTGGGGAGGACCAGCGCTAGTTATACTGCAGAGATTAATCAAGGGTTGAAAAGTATTTTAAAAATATCCTAATAAGTCACTAAAGAGGTTTTGATGTCTTTTGGAGCAATAATAATAATAATAATAATAATAATAATGATGATGATGATTATATTTAGTGTAATTCTTCTCTCAAGAAGGGAGACCAGGCAACTAAATGAGATAGTTATAAGACATTATCTTTGCAAAATTAGAAGCATAAGAATCAGGGAGCCTTCTTCACAGTTCTGGGAAAAGGGCTTATGTGTTCGTAGTTTGAGCACAAACAGGAAGAGGGTCCAGCACCAGAGATCTTCCTGAAGGTGCTCCCTGGTGGCCAGGTCTCAGTGGCACCAATATGGAAAATGCCTGTTCTTGCATGGGATGGCAAGCTGAATATCTTGTCCAACCCCCTTCCAGTCTTTACAAGGATCTAGCATCTTCATGAAGCATTTAGTTACTTCTGGTGGGAATAAAAGGCTGTATGTCGGGCACTGCAGAATTGCAGGAGAACTTCTGGAGAACTGATGTTCTTGGGAATTTCACAGTGGAACCAGGTAGGAAGCACAGTGCTGACAGAAGAAAGGAAGACAGGAAAGCCCTGAGAACAGTGGAAATTTTTGCATCTGAAAAACTAAGATCAGTTTTACTTAAAATATGAAACTCAGAAGCCAGTAAGAAAAGGAAGATCAGTACAAAGATATGAATTCATACATGGCACTGGTACAAAGTGTAGAAAATACATAATCATATTAATAGCAAAGGAGAGAAAACACAAATAGGAAATTATGAAAAAAAAGTCATTAAATGTGAAACTTCCACTTGCCTTGAAAATTCTTAGTATATGGCCAACCTGCTAAGAAAGAAATTCCAAATTTAGAAGCTGCTGGTAGGTGGAATTCTTTTGCCTATACATGGGCAACCAGGTGTGTTTGTGGTGCCTCAAACTATCCAAGAGATCTGAAGGGAGCTGAGAGATAGGCTTCAGGCCTTCAAGGAACTCTCTTTTCTGCAGACTCAGGTAGAGGCCATGCAGGACAAAGCTCAGTGCCTAAAATGACACTGAATCCTTTAGTTTTAGGCAATGGAATCCACCCTGGGTTACAAAACAGATTGTGTGTAACAGCTGAAGCACCCTTATGCAGGACTGGAGAGACAGCGCTGTAATAAACTGTACCAAGGAGCCCAACCTTTCTTTTCCAAATTCATAGCAGATAAAAATCTTTGTATCACTGCACAGAGGAAAATTGGATATCACTAATGCTAAATTACCCCTATCTGAATAAGACAGATGTTTTGATTTTAAATTTCTAATATGAAGTTATTCTTTCTGACATCACAAGTGGTTGGGTTAAACCAAGCTAACTTTTTGACCTCTGCCCATGAAATTACCTGTTTACTTTAACCTCTTAATTTCCACCTCTTCGATATTTTGTGACGGCCTTATTTAATGTTAATGTGATTATAATTCAATATTGGAAAGAACTGCAGTTTGCACCTATATTCTGCTATGCTGCTTTTCATACTGTGATTTGTTTCTAAATTATTGTCAGTATTGGTTGTTATGATCAAATCAAAAAAGCACCTCCAATCTTCAGTGCCTTGGAAAAGATAAAGGATTCCTTTTGGGGGACTTCAGGAGTCTGGGAAGTGCCGTCTGGTGGCTGCATGTAGCCAGAACTGAATGTCCTGAGAATTTGAAAATATTGTTCATGTTGATTGTCTAAGTCAGAACGTGTTGCATACGGCACAGGACAATCCTGTGTTAGACACTAAGTAGAAGAATTTCCCAATGCTTGTGGTTCAACTCAAGTGTTTGAAACTTGATTGTAGTTGCTTTGAATAAACATAATAAAACTCTAACCATCTGTGCACAGCTGCACAATGCACACACGGACACACACCCGCACGCACCCCGACAGTGTGTGTGCCTGTGAGGGTGTGCATGTGTGTGCGTGCATGTGTGTGCATACCCCGTGTGCTTGGCAAAGATCAGTTTCACAAAGCTGAAAATAATTACAAACCAAATCATCCGGGAGGAAAACTTAATCAGAAAAATGTGAGTGGTAATTAAAAACTGTTTACTTCAAACCCTAAACAGCATAATCCCACGACCGAAAGCCTCGTATAATGAACCAAAATACTTACCAATGAAAGCAACAGCAATTATACCTATATCTGTAACAGGTGTAGCAAAAAAATCCCAGTTTATAATGTGGATTTGATTGGGATATTTTATGTTGGAAGCTGTAGAAAACTGACATTGTAAGAGGAAATCTGGCTGCTAGTGTTAAGGTCAGTATGAAGAAAACAGCTTATGGGACTAAAATCAAATCAACAGGTTATTGATACAGTTTTAGAACAGCAAATAACAATCTATACAAAGATGTGTGTTTAATATATATTTTTACTCTGAATTAAAAAGGTAAATAGTATCTTATATAAAATATTATCTGCTAGTAGTAATTGATGTTCTTAAATAACAATCAGCATTAGATCCAGGTTTTTTTGAAAGTTTTAAAATAGCTGCCCAAGGAACATTTTAGAATCTACAACATTCTCTTTCAGTGAGTATTTCAAGACTTTAGAAATGCCAGACTGTGAGAAGAAAGATAGTGCCAAGATTAAACATAAAAGGAACAATTATACTGATGCTAGCAATTACAGGATTGTCAGGGGGATGCTGATTTCAGACAAAAGTATGGCATATATGTTAGTTCAACCAGATTCACAACAAATTTAATTTAAGGCAAGCATCATTTGCTTATGAAAATAGATTTCAAAATACTTTGATGTAGCAATAACATTACAGCAACATATTACACTGATAATAAGACAAAAAGGTCAGTTTTATATATCTTAATTTTTGTTGATGTTCCTTCATTAAGAAGGAAGTGACATGGAATCAGCATTACATTAAATAGAAGTAATCTGCCTAAACAATAGATCCCAGTAAATTATTTTAAACAGGGGATTATGAAGGTAATTTCTTTAAAAAGGATCAAAAATGATGGTCAATAAAGAGTTGCAAACAGAGTTCTAATGTGGACTAATGGATCATCAATAGCTCCTCAGACTTGATGCAAACTACACAGGAGTCTTATTTTGATGTCCACAGTGCAAAGATCTGTGAACAGCAATGAGATGGCATTAGAGAAAAGCACCAAGGAGTGAATCAGTTTCTGAAGAACTCACTGGAAATTAAATCTATTAAGCTGGGTTTTAACACCAGTAAGAAATTAAACTCCAAATAAGCCAGTTCTGTCCCCCCACCCCTTTTGGTATAGGAGGGACAACAAAGGAGAGACTATGGGTTGAGATAAAAATTTAGTAAAAGCACAAAGCAAAGAAACAAGATACAATAACCACGGTAATATTAATAGCAAAAATATACAAAAAAAGAGATGGTGTTTTATCCACAAAAAGATATTCACCACCAGGAACAAAACCAAGATGGCAGACACTCCCTGAAGGACATGTCCACATGGTTTCCCCAGACCAAGGCAATATGGTGACTGTTCCTGTGCCATGCCACCTGGTATTTGGGAGCAAAGGCAGTATGGTGGGGGAGCTCCCACAGATAATGTTTCCCACAGCCCAGTCTGAAATAACAAAAAATGATGATAAAACAAAAACATTGGAAGCTGGATTGTCCAAGTAGGGGCAGCACTGTCCCACTGCCAAGCTCAGTTCTGTGCAGGAACCTTCGCAGCAACTTCCACTGCTCCACTGCTGCTTCTCCTATCTCTCCACCACGCTCCTTTCAGCTTGGCTTACCGGGACTTGTCTAGGTGGGGGTCAGCCCCACTGCCAGCTCCTCCCCCTTGTGTTGTCATTTCAGCATTACCATCAGTCACCTTTTCTCTGCTGTCCTTTCCAGTACCAATGGACAACCAATAGTTGCGCTGTGGTGACAATTCAGTGATGGAAAAGGGACCAAGTATGGAGGGGTGGATGGAAACACATTCCCAGAGTGAGGGAAAATGGCCAAATTTCAGTAAGGATACCCTGGCTTTGCAAAGAAGCGAGTGATATAGAATAGCAACCTGTCACACCCACACAGTGCTAAACTGACCTCTCTGTAGCCAGGACAAAACCTTTGGTCTTCTCTTAACACATCTGTCTGTTTTCCAAATCTCTTAAAAGCTTGATATGTACAAATTATATGTTCCCCCAACAAATGCGGTTCAATTTGGTAAAAAAAAAGGTCAAATTTATTGGCAAGCTGGGAAATAGAGAATCACAGAATGGTTTGGGTTGGAAGGGATATTAATGATCATCTAGTTCCAAACCTCATAATGGGAGGAATACCTTCCACTTAAGTACCATCCAACCTGGCCTTGAACTCTTCCAGGAATGGGGGATCCACAACCTCTTTGAGCAGCCTGTTCCAGTGCCTCACCACCCTCACAAAGAATTTCTTTGAAATATCTAATATGACAAAATACCATGACTGTGGGCCACATAAACCCTTCTCTGCAGTCACATTTCCTGTCTCTAGTAGGATCATCATCTCTTAATGTGAGAAATGCCAGAAAATCCTTTAAATCTATTATAATGGTGCTATCTTCAAGTCCAAGGCATGTGCAACCGTGATACTGATAGTGGCAGATCTACCAACATCTTCTCACCCAAACTCCATGTGGTTTCTGGAGCTGCTGTTGGGATGGGGAATGTGTGGAGGAACTTTTCTTTCAGATTCTTACCTCTACCTCCCATCTCCCCCACCTTAAACCCATCAGGGAATCTTGAGCCTGGGCTACCCTTGCCAGGCTGCAATCACAATGTGTGCAGGTTCTCCAAGTTCCCTTGGGATATGTTGATACGTTCCTGAGATTACTTTTGACTGCAACATGGAAGTGGTCTGTAAGTCACATCAGTGGCCTGGGAGAAAAATTTTGCCTGTGGGTTCCTTTGCCTGCATTTCCAGAGCTGTGGTCTCAGCATTCCTTGCCTCGCTGTAATCAGAGGGAGCTATTCTCCCAACCCCTTCCCCACTGCAGCTGGCTTCTGCAGCCCCTTGCTGGCTCTCTGCAGATACTGGCTGCACATCACCCGCACATGCCAGAGCAGAGCCTGCCATTGGCCCTTTACAGATTTTAAAAGGGATGACACGTTAGAATCTCATTTGAAGTTGGTTTTCACCATGGAGCAAAGCCTTTTAGTGATTTTCAAGTGCCTTTGGTATTTGTTAGGAGTCAGTTTTCCTAATGGCCTTGTGAAAACTCAATAGACTGAAGTGCCAGTGATTTGCTGATCTTTTGTATTCACGGTCTTGCTGAAGCTCAAAAGTTCAATTATTTCAGATCCCAGCTGTATCACTGCCATCAGTTACCATAGTTTTTAAAATGCATGTCTGCAGTTAGTGATAAGCAGCAAAAAACTTAGTGGAGGATGACTTCTCCTTTCTTTTAATTCAGAAAGTGGCATGGAACCTTATTTTTGTGTTTGCATTTTTTTCCCAGGGTCAGTTAATTAATTTTTCAATTGTAAAATCAGTTCCATCTCTCAGGTCAAGACTAATGCTGGCAGTGCTGTCAATCAGCGCTGCTACTTGTATACCCACAAGAGATTTCTTTAATAAGAAAGAGACAAAGGTATAGACAAAAAGTACAGGTGAATATCATAGCATCAGGGGCTTGCTTTGACATAAACCTTGAATCACATCTTGTTCCTCAGTAGCAACAGATTAGTTGTTCATTCCCAGCTTTCCTACAAGTAAATTCATGATCCAAACGGAATCAACAAGTTGAGACCAACCTATGTTCATGACTGCAAGTTGCTTTTTTTCTTACTTTGTATTATTGCATTTTTCTCCCATGGAATTTTCTGGTGGGTTAACTTGGCTAAAGAAGACTCACAAATATTTTGCTTAAGGTTTCATGAATTCATTTTTCTTATAATCTGGTTATTCTATTGTAATGTTCTCGATGTGGCAACTTTAAACATTTGCTTTTTTAAAATAGGTTAAAAAACTTGTAAATATTTTAAAATTAAAACAACTTCAGAATATTGATTATTTGTTAAAAAGTTTTCATTTTTATCCTTGCCATTAATCTTACTGTCCCGAATGGATATTATAACAACTAGAACAGACTGAAATAGTCTAAAATTTAAAAAATGAAAAGACATGATAATTATATTTATTGGTGCACTGAGTTCTCAATGGCAAGGGAAATTAATTAGTCTGAACATTTTCCTCAAGGAATATGAAAATAGAATAAAAATAGACTCCTCCATTTGTTAGAAAATATCTTATAAGGATTGATATTGTAATTATAAGTCTCTTGTAACCTCTGTGCCAGTTATCTTACTGAGCTGAGCACATTTAACATATGAAGTTGAAGAAGTCAAACAAATATTTTGCCAAAGAAGTCAAAGATCTTCTGAGCTGAGCCATGGTGACAGTTAAAGTCCTGTCCTCTGGGAGAAGGGAGCTAGTTACAAACCTTCAGCATAAATGTTTTTGAGCAATTTCCTTTCTGGCTTCCATAAATCACAGAGTACTTTAATTGCGCATGCACTACCAGCAGACCATGGCCTAAACAGGATTATGGACTTTCGCTTGTTCGTAAGATTAACTCATGTTTTTGTAGCGATCTTACTTAAGATCCTTTAAAATGTTTTTCTCTTATCTGTGAACTATATTAGGGATTGCATTTCAGGCTGCTTAATTATTAAACTCCATTAAACAAATGTAGTAATTATATATTATTTTGATATAAAGCATAATTTTGTTAAACAGCGAGTTCATTTTATGGCTAAATGAAATGAGAAATAGGAGAGGAGAAGACAAATATTGAACTTTTCCCATTTAAAGCTCACATTTTCCAAGTTCATAAAGTAGTTGTAAAACTTAATTCATTTTGCAAACTTCAGAGATTTTACAATGGCGTTTCCATCCAATATACAATTTCTCTGCAGGTCCTTGAAATGCTTTTTCAGCCTCACTTGAAATGGAATGATTGGTTCAGATTGCTCAGTCAGTCATAAAGTGTTCATTCTGTTAATTAAGGCTTTCCAGATATGCTGAATCCAGCCCATCTAGTCAAGGGGCTTCAAAAGCAAACATTTGTTTTTTCAGGAATCTTTAAATTACAAGGAAGTGGAATAATCTGCTCTTCAAAGCCATTATCCATAGAAAAAGATGTAACCAATTTAACTTGCAGAGAGGGACAATTTTATTATGTATTAGGTAAAAAAAAGGAACAGTCAAGGAATGGAATAAATTTTCTGGAGAGACTGTAGAGTCCTGGTCACCAGAGGATTTAAAACCAGAAACGCTTGTGCCTGTAAAGGTGAATATGTGTACTCTGTGTGGTATGTGAATATACTAAATGTGTTAGTTGTATAATTGGTGACCCTTTTTTATGTTATCCTCTGATTTTATATCCTTTTCCTAAGCCTCCGTCAGATTAGCAATAGGATACTCAGTGTGGCAGCACGGAAAGAAGGATGTACAGAAGAATGTGCTACTTCTGAAGCAGTATGGAAAAGAGGAATAATAAATGAGAATGAGCACGAACTCACAGTACATGCAACAGATAGTGTTTGTATCACTTAACAGACCACTGGTAAATGATTAGAATTTAGTGTTGAAAAGCTTATAAAATCTAGACTTGAAAAACTCATCCAGGCCAGCACAGTAAGGAAGGGAGACATTCTTGATGGTTCCTTGAAACACAGTGAAAAAGAACAATTCTTCTACAAAAGCCAGTCCAGAGAAAGGTATGCAGTAGGCCCATTTTCAACAAAAGACACACCAAATGGTGATGAGGAAATTAAATTTTCTGTTTTGAGGACAATATGTGATAATACAGTTGGATGGAAGTGTCTTTGATGGGAGTGGTCTGTATGAAACAGGGAACTGGATTTTGATTTTCTTTGCAGACCCCAGCAGCCATCCATCATGAGATATTATTTAGAATTTCGAGATGATTCAGCCAGCTGAAAGCTTGCCTTCTCTCAACTTGTTTTGCTGTTTATATTTCCTGGGCTTGTATATTTTATGACTTGGGTAATAAACAATAAAATATGCTTTAGCTCTGTTTTATAACTTCTGGTAATAAATAATAGTTAAGACATATTTTGGAATCCTTCTGGGATACAAATTGGCCTGCCTGCTACCCTTCTATATCAACATTAATGCCATCTACTTTCCACTGAGCAGTGCCAGAAGTTCTTGGAGGCCATGCACTCCGATGCTGACTCGTTTTGGTTCCTATCTTATGCTGAATGCTGGTGAAGATGTTGTATTTCAAGAAAGGAGTGTGCCTTAAGGAAGATATTCCTGGCAACCTATCTACAAGCTAATCAACAAAAATCAAGTGTCTGCTACTAAATTTGCAGGGTCTGCACGATTTTTTCCCTCTAAATATCCTAGCCCAAAGTTTTAATGTAAATGATTATTAGTCAAAACAATGAGAGGAACTTTAAAGAATTGGCTGCAATGCACAAAGGGTCCTGTGAGAGCACTGGCAGTTAAGTGAAGCCATGTGAAGGATAAATATTTTAAAGACTGTACAAGACTCAGAAGGTCAAAATAAAGTTGTCATGGACATGGGTGTTATATATACATATCCATGTTTATCAACGAATGCTGTAGAATCTGGCCTTAATCTAAGGCTGAGTGTAAAGCTTGGAAGAGGGAAAAGTTGTCTTGCAGAGCAGTGAGGATTGAAGAGAAAGGATCTCTTCTTTGGTGAGAAGTATTTCTGAAAAAGGTGGACTAGAAAACAAAAGCAAAACAATATAGCAATTAAATCAAGATCATGCACAATCGGACAAGGAGAACACCTTCTTCATAGAAACTGCACATGTGAAATGACCTACCCAACCATGAGAGAAGTAACCTGGGAAAATAGAAAGAGGTGTTTCTTTGGCTCATAGAAATTATGGTTAAAAATCCTAATGGGTTCACTGCAGCCATATTTTTATTTAAGTTTTTTGTAAGGACATTTTATCACTTGAGTATGTATTCAGTCTGGTGTGAAAATGCCATCTCTTCTGACAAATAATGCATGTGGTCAGAGAGCATCTTTTACAAAGGGTTTTCTCCCCCCCTTTTTTTTTCTTTTCATTTTCATAAACTTGGAAAGAAACTGTTTGACATAAAACAACACCAAAAAACTGAGCAACCTCCAGCAAAAGGTAAATGTAGGCTCAAGATGTACACCAGAGAAGGGTCCTGTACCTTTAAGGTGAGGTAGTACCAATTGAAAACTATGGGCAGAAGAAGTTATTAACTTGTCAAATGCTCCTGGAGAAAATGTACAGCTTCAGAAAGAATCTTATAGAAAGAAAATCAGAGGATATGAGGCTATGTCCACCTGCAACATATTATATGTGCATAAGCGCAGTTTTTTGCGCATGTGTGTTTATGTGAATATTATGTGTATTTTCCATGGTAAGTAAATGTAATGCACAACTTTTGATATAAAATACATAGTTTTCATTGCAATAGATGGCTATAGAGCTGTACTTGTCTGCTGAGAGGATCACAGAGGAGCTGAGGAGGTCTTACTGGAGTTAGCTGCCAGTTCCCAGAAGATGTGGTTTTTCCCTTTAAATGAATAGATGTATTTCTTCACAGGACTAAGAATATATCCTTATATATATGACCAACACAGTTTTGAATAGAAATTTCAAACTATGAAAAGTGTTGTAAAGTTTCAAAGCCATCAGCCACCAATAAAAATTTAAGTGATAAGTACGTATGAAATGCCCAGGATAGGAAGAGCTGTTAAGAGTATGGATTATTTAAGAAATATCATGCTAATATTTTGTTCTTGCAGTCTCTGCCGAGCACAGTCACGTGGCATTTATAGGCAGGATTTCAGGAGGACATGAATATCCATGTGTTGGATCCATTTTTCCATCTCCTCCTCTTCTGGTGAAATATTCATGCAAAACACTTCATGAGTTTCCATATTTTTCTCTCTTCCATTGAACTCACCACAGTGCCACGCATCCTAAAGGCTGAAATGACCAAGGAAGAGTGTTGCAGCTGTTTCCATACTGCATATGGAATGTTTTCGCAGATATTGACCCTGTGCAAAGTTGAGAAATGTGTCTAGCCCAGGTTCATCAATTTGGAGCAACTGTTTAGGAAGCCACTGCTCCCAAAGATACATCCGGGACCCAGGACATGACACTCCCAGGGGACCTCGGCAGACTGCAGCAGCCTTTCCTGTTTGACTTGCTGAGTGAAAATGAGTGAACGGAGGTAGTGGAATCCAGGTCAGTGCCTCGCATGTCATTTGGTGGTCTTTCAGTTGTTGATTGCTTTCTCCATCATAAGGTCTTTGATTTTAATTGGATCATTGTGTGCACATATGGATATTCCTGGTGGCCTAACCAGTGAACATAATTAAAAGAAATGATTGCCTTTCACTTTAAGCAAACATCTGGTTTTACTTGAAGCAAGATGACTTAGCTGTTTCAGAAACATTCTTGTAACCCTGGATTCACATTTTCATCTTAAAATATATATTTTCTCTGTTCAAGCAGCATGTTAATGTAAACACTATATATAACTGACAACCAAAATTTTCAGAAGTATTTGGTGCACTGAGCATTAGTGAAACCACAAGAATTATTACATTTTTGATTTGATCTCTGTAAATCTGTTTCAACAGTCACTCTGATTTAAACAATTATTCTGATTTATATTCCAAGAACTATAATTTGCAGAAAATGTAACCATGTGAAAACATGTTTTTGTATAGTATATCTTGGCAACCTTGTTTTGTTGTGATGTCATTGCCATAGGTTTCATGGAAATACTGAGGGAATAAAAGGAAAACAAGACCCTCTCTTTGAAGTATATTTGTGCATCCCCTCTCTCCACCTCTAAAACAGTTTTAATGTCCTTTTTCCATAATGACACTGAGTTTTCTGTTATTGCTTGACTGACATTATGGCCAGAAATGTACTAAAGACTCTCATGAAGGGAATTTAATTGAGAGGGAAGGATGTGTCACCTTTCACTTCTCCCTATCCGGTAGAAACCATCACTTATATAATGAGATATTTTGTGATCCTGGGGTTCTTTACTTTCATGTTGTTACAATTCCAGATTCTAAATAGTTAAACACAGGCATATAAGCAAGGTACACAGAGCAGAGAAAATGAAATTTCAGACCATTTATCAACAGCAGAAGTAACACTGGAACTTTATCCATTAAAGCTCTATCTAATCCGGTTTATTGTAACATCTGAGAGAAGATGACTGTGCTTTATTAAACCAATAGCTCTCATTCACTTCATCACATCTGCTCTTTCTAAAAAAAAAAAGAAATAAATATAAGGTTATTAAGAGTAGCTCTTCGATATAAAAAGCATAAGTTACAGATACGTACAATAGAATGAAAAATGGCAGAAGAAAATGTCTTCATATGGAAGCAATCCATCTGGATACACCTAAATATGCTATATGGGGATTTCCAGTACTATTAAAAAGGTTATCCCTAGTACAAGATATTGAAAATATGCCTTGAATGATTTAGGGATTTTAAACATCTCCAGTGTTTTTACTGAAAGAAAAGGAAAAGAAAGCATTGGGAAAAGGAAAGCAACACTTTCAGAAACATTCCTAACTGGCTGCATATTTTTCTTTTTCCAACACCAACAAAACACATCGGAGACGAGCTCATGCCTGTCAGATGTGATCATATGCTAAATCTAATGACACCATTTGCTAATTTCTTTTCCCTACTATGTGCACTTGTATGTTTGTCTGGCTGTTATGTGTCTGGGATGTTTGGAAACTGCAGATTTTTCTTATCTGCTAAGTTGCACAATGAACTACAAGGAATTTTTCTATTGGGGCTGATTGTGCACTCAGTCATCTTATTGCTTATCCTGAGCAATTTAATTAATTTCAAAGTATCTCTTACCTGATTAAGAGAATGGCTGGAAAATTGTCACTACTGACCCTGTGAATTCCATCAACCACTTAAGTGCTTAACTACTGTGAGTTCTCTCCTTTGGCACTTTCTACCAGGCATAGGACTAGACAATGCGTCCTTTGACTAGTACTGAGTCTGCACAGGATCAGATAGGGATAGATTTTTTCATAGGATAGATTTTTTTTTTTAATGCAATTTTCAAGCAGGTAAAAATCATAAATAGTTTGTGTTGGTTCTGAGTTTATATATTTGCTATTAAATTATATTTTCATCTAGCCTACCTCTACATATCTACTTTTCAATATATTATTATCAAAAAATCCCCTTCATTTTGTGAAGTGGCAGCTATTCCATCTCTGCCTGTAAAAGTCAATGAGCAAAATGAACATTCTACATGATCTCAGCACTAGTCATATACTATGTTCTAACTGTTGAAGGCAACGGTCTATAAATCTCTACAGGTATATGCATAGATTTGAGTAATCTACCATATTTCCTTCAAAATGCCAATCATGGACTCTTCTCTAGCAAATTTGGTACTTGGTACAACAAATCAAATTAATGTTCATGTGTTAAGAAGAGCCACTCTAAATCATTGTGCCCTCCTTCAGGACTACTGCTTTAGCAGTTGGTGTAGGAAATGAAGTCGTTTTGGGGGTAGGAAACAGCAAGAGTTGTAGAATATATTTGAAACTCAAGTCAAAGCTGATCTCAGCCCACCTCCACGTTAGTCATTCCAAGGTCTACTGCAGGTGGTCTTCACACAGAAGTTCAAAAGAGTCCACTTGTGCCAAAGCGTGGAGCTGGGAGGGAAAAGTGATGGAGCATTCACAGGGAACAATAAAGCTTTCATACTACGAAAAGAGTGGAGAACCAAGCTGAGTAACTTGGAAAAATGTTAGCATGTAAAAGGCAAAAATAAGTGAATAAATTTAAAAATCATGCAAGAAAGAGAAGGACAGACTTCGTCTTTGGATAAGCATGGAAGTAGTTCCAGAAGAGACACTGCTAAATTGCTTATCTTCTGCTAAAATATTTTTATAAAATAAGTAGAATCTGATCCCAGCTGAAACAGCATAGATAGTATTGACAATTTTTCCCAGTTCTACCTCAGTTGAAATTAATTATTCATTTTAATTTTATTGCATCTCCAACATTTCTCCTTTTTCCCAGTCCCATCACTTTCTCCAAAGTTGGCTTTCCATCCTGCTGGAACTAAAAACTGAGGATGAAGTCTTGGCGCTGCTGAAGTTAATATAAGTTTGGCCTCTGCAATGAGGTCTGGATTTTACATAGATATTTAAGTTCTGTGGGAGCATTTGTGCCTTCACTCTGGCATTTGTCAGTTAGGTATTAAAGTCTCTTTCTCTCCACTGACCTGCAAGGATCTCAGCTTATTATATGAGATTAGGGACTTACTTTGCATTCCAAAGTATCATTGATGTTATTTTATTCTGAATTTGAACGGTTAAGTGCCTAAGGGAGAGTTATGAACTGAATGTCCTACAAGCTTTGTGTAAACCTGGGCTAGAGGAAGTAGCAATCCCTCCAGACATGACAAAAATGGGGTGAAGGCAAAGAAGTGTTTCTCCTGTGCAGATGGGTTGAGAGATTTGGAGCTGTTTGGTTTGGAGAAAGAAGGCTCTGGGGAGAATTTATAGCACCTTAAGTACCTAAAAGGGCTACAAGGGAGCTGAGAGGTACTATAGACAAGAGCCTGTAGTGATAGGACAAGAGGTAATGGCTTTAAAACCCAGGGGACGGATTTAGACTAGATATTATAAAGAAATTCTTCCCTGTGAGGGTCATGAGGCTCAGGCACAGTTTGGTCAGAGAAGTGATAGATGCCCCATCTCTGGAAGTGTTCAAGGCCAGTTTGAATGGGGCTTGAGCAACCTGACTAGTGGAAGTTGTCCCTGCCCATGGCAGGGAAGTTGGAAGTAGATGATCTTTAAGTTCCCTTTCAACTCTAACAATTCTGTGATTTTAAGCAGTGCAGGAAAAGAGTAAATAAGGTTGTCATGGCAAGCAAAAACAATTTGCATGACTTGTAAGAGCTAAGGGGACTGAAAATTATGGATATCCTACTAGGGGATATGTCTGACTATTGTCTTTGCTGTTTCCCCAAAGAACACCTGATCTAGTTGTCCTAGACCAGAGTTTGCATGAGAGTAGTAGAAGAAAGCTGAGTTAGGAGATCCCATTTCCCATAGGACAAAAGTTAACTCAGAAAATTGCCCACTTTCAAAAAAAACTGTGCTTGAAGATAATGACTGGGGCTTTGCCAACATAATCTCTTTGGTGAGTTTGCTGTTCCTCTGCTCTGTGGTTAAGGTAGGAGTCATACTATAGCTCACAGCAAAAGAAAGGATCAGATGCTATAGTTCATCTTCTATTTATAAAAGCTATGTACTGCATCCCCCTAGTGCAGCAGACTAGATTTAGTTTCACAGATATGGCTTCAAAGCAAAGCAAATTCAGCAAACTTCATCATGACTTAAGTTGTGTTACTAATGCAGTGAGAGAAACCCACATGGCTTAGATTTTTGCTGTATTAGGGTCTAATTCTGCTGCTTTCTTCCCAGTGTGTATTCAAAACAAATTTGGAACTAATCAGAAGTAAAAAGAGCCTGAACATCAAATAGTTGTTCTTCCACATGACAACCTTAATGAATTTTCCTGTAGAAGTTGTCTGTGTCTGACAGGTTTTGAGAACTGTCACTGATATAAGCAGCACATGTAGTGTCATTTCCAGGTGACAGATTAACAATGCTACAAGGAGCTGGCTGAGGAAGAGCTCCAGAACAAATACGTGAGTGAAAGACTGGGGGTGTCATTCAGCTGTTGCTGATGAAGGCTTATTTCTGCTTTGATAGATAATCTTCACAAACTTTGGAGTTCAATAATGAGAAAAACCCCATGATATCTACGTCTCAAAAATGCTTTTCCCATCTTCAAGTGCTATTATTGCTATGGTAGTTTATAGACAAGTGATCATTGTGTAATTGTATGTTGTCAACACTTTGGAGTGTACATAACCAATGTTTTACAAGGCAAAAGGAATCTAACAGGCACTCGGAATATCTCAACACAAACTGAGCTTAAGATTTGCTGGTTTACTCTTTCACCACAGGAAATCAGGGATAGAGTCACACAAAGGAATTGACTGCATTGCTGAGGTTGTGGTTCTGAAAATTTTCATATTCTGTACATAAGTTAAAATCCACTCTTTTTCTGTCTAGGCTGTAGGCCTTCTGACATTTGGCAGAGATCATCATAGATCTAAACCAATCTGTTTCTATTAAATTAATTAGTGAATTAGTGATTATCTCTAGAACTAGATCATCGTGAGATTACAGTGCATGCCAATTTTTGCTGCTGCAATCATATCTGTGTTTTAAATGGATATGGAGAGTATTTATAGGACTGAGTGAAGCATTTGTGTCATTTATTATGTGTTTAACAATCAAGGTAGAAGTAGAGGGTGAAATCAGCATCATGCTCCACAATGCGCTGTGAGAGGGGCCTTGACATCCTGCTACTACAATGTGCCTGGCTGGCAGGATTGACATCCTCACCAGATGTATCATGGCTGATCTACACTGTCTCCTCTTCTCATTAAAGCCATACATACAGCAGATATGTGCTTTTATTGGCTTATTGCCCTGCCACGTAGAAGAGTGGCTTTGGGACACTCATATACCTGTGTGCCTGCCAGACTACACTATTGCGATCCTAAACTTATGATTTATAGGAACCGAGTCCTTCGATTTTGACCTCTTAAATAATAAACTATACCTTTAGTGTCACCTGGATTGGATGAATAAAAATTAACTCAGAGGTAACAAAACTGATCAAAGAAGTATTTTACAAGCACTGAAGCAAAGTGAAGACTTTTGGCAAAGAGTTATTTGAGTGGAATTTATGCCGATAAAAAATTAAAGTACAATGCAAAACTGAAATTTTTGAGACACATGAAATGGCTGTGTATTTCATTTATTAAACCACAGAATATTCCACAAAACAATGGTTCCCTCTTTAATGAAACCCTATTAAAGAAACAGACATGTCAAGGGAATACATTTTTATATCCAGTTAGGTTTTGTATTTAACAGATTCCTACTTTGTATATTTTTCTGTGGTAGCTGCTAAGTAAAATATATATACTCTTGAATGTTTGCTTACTTCTGGAATAGGAAATTTCCACACAATTTAGTGATTTAAGAACTGATTCTAATCTAATAATAATAATAAAAAAACCCTTTGGGAATACTCAATGTCACTCAGCCTGTGGAACAAAAGCCTTTGTTCATTTAGAGCATCATCTAGTTCCCAGAGTCTTTCCAGAGGTTTCATGGGGAGCTGAACTGCACCCTGGAGCCACCAGCGTGCCAAATTGCTGATCTGACTGGTGCTCGGGCTTCATTAGACCTTCTGGAGAACAGCTCTGGGAGTTTATCACCTTTCAGTGATTACTCAGTCACTCTTTCTTGCTTCCTTAAGTAAATTAATAATAAAGAATCTCAATAATGATGGTAGTCAAAGTTCAGGAGGAAGCACAGGAAGGCTTAGACAGTTCATCATGTCACTGTTTCTTGACAAGCTACAATACATCTGAGGTTCTCCCACTGATTGTGAACATACTGCTACCACATGGAAAGAGCCAAGCAGTGGAGCAAAGCTGTCAGGGGCTGAGCATTTAAGGCTAAATTACATTATATTTACAAGAGAGCATGCATGGAGAATTGCTGCAGCTCCATTGGTGTCTATTAACTATCTGTCATCATAAGAGATTCAGTCACCTCTCAGCTTCACAGTGCCCCACTGGCCCTACATAAAGGTGGGTATCCCTTAAAATATTTTAAAAAAGAAGATATCCCAAATCACAAGTCACTTACACAAATCTCACTATTACCAAGAAAGAATGAAATACTTCTGAATAGCAAGCTTAAGAGTTTTCAAGCCAAAGAACAAGCAAAGTCTATTAATTGTTTCCCAAGAGCAAACAAAGTTCATAAATTTCTTCCCCATTACAATAAATAAACAGCAGCACCTTTGAAATTTTATTTTACCACTTACAGAGTCCTAGGATCTGATAGAGTTCCAGTCATCTGGTCCAATTGCCTGCCCAAAGCAGGGCTGAATCCAAAGCTAGACCATATTATCATAGAATCAGAGAATGGATTGGGTTGGAAGGGATAGTGCACAACACTTTCAGAGATGGAGCATCCACAATCAGTGTTTTCTTGTGAAGGTTATAAACATATCCACAGATGGAAGTTTAACAAATTTTTCATGGTGTTGGTTTCCAATCAATCATTGTTATAAATTGGGTATGCTTTCTGAAACCCTAGCCTGATAGATAAAATTGTTATTTTCAGCCTCTGGACTAAAACTCAGCATTCAACCTCAAAACTGATACAGTGTTTAATTTAAATTTTTTTTTTATTTCTGAATTATTGAAATAATTAAAAACTTATTTACAACTGAATCCACAAGCAAAATTTCAGTCTGGATAGTGCATTAAACATTTTAATAGTGGAAAGTAGAAAAAAGGTGTAAAATACAAGCTCCAGATTGTTGTTCAGGTTAAATCATCATTTTCTCCTTTGATCTAGTAGATCAGCAACTAGTCATCTCTGCCATTTTTCACTGAAATATCTTCCTCCTCTGTACATCTTGTTCAGCTATGAAAAAAATGGAAAGGCCACTTCCTGACAGTTTCATTTATAATGACTCCAGCCACTTTATCACCTTTTAAAATGATAATAGAAATTCAGTCAGGAGTTGTCTGAAAATATCTCCCATAGTATCTGATTCAGAGCAAGGTGATTAGAGAGAGTGTTGTATATTTAATGGAAGTCAAAAAGTGTGGATGATGACATCCAGTTTCCCTTTCTTTGTTCTTGAAATGCTTTTCCTGTAAGTAGCATTGTAGGTATGTGCAGGTATAGTAAATAAACTCAAGTACAGCTGCTGCATGTTTTCTGTATGAAAATGCAAAATGTCACCAACTCTCTGGCTGAAAAATGTCACCTCATCTGTTCTCCTTTGAGGCCAGAACCATTTTAGCTGTGTAATCTTTGGCTTGCCTTAAAATTTAACATATTAATAGCCTCTGTCTCATAGATTATTTTATAAATAAAATGTCAATGAGATATTATGGCAATGTAAAGAGGTTGAAAGACATCTGCTCTACTTACTTTAAGGTCTTTTTTATATTTGTGTAGTAGACATGAAATATCTGTATAATAAATATAATGTACTGGATAATGTATAATGTACTGTATTCTAAAGCCTTTTCTTATAGAGGATGGGACAAAGGTGCTTTGTCAGAGTGTATAAATCCCTAATCATTCCATTCATTTGCACAAAACTTACTGACTGAGCACTCCAACACAATGGCACAAGCTACATTGTACCTCAAGCATTTCCCTCTGTTAAGGGATAGATTAATATTCATACTTGCTAAATCCCTTTGCCACAACAACACAGCCCTTTTCCTGAGGAATGCATGCACAAGGGGGATCAGACGAAAGGAAAAAAGGAATTTGTAAAACAATTTCCCTACTCAACGTTTTCTAGTTGTGCATACATTAGTTTCATTCATCTGTACCTCTGCTGCGCAGAGCACTTCACTGAAATTCTCTTCACCACTTTATTTATAGAGAAAGATGAGCCTTAAACCATTTCAGTTTTGCTGATTTTTTTTCTGAAGTGATTTTTCCTTAACTGTTTGTTTTCATTTCTTTACAGAAGACCTGCAGTATGTGAGATGTTTGGTTGCCAGCAGAGCGCCTTGATTACCAAAGACAATGCTGCTATAGAGAGAAAATATACACTTGTATAGCATTTGGCTCAGTTTCTTTCAGGAGCAGACAAGTGAGCAATTCTCCTTGGGCCTGCCATTAAAATGGAATCCCCAAATAAACTCAGTAGTGAGCAAGGCCAGCACTTTTCATGGCAGTGAGTGCAGAGAAATGGTTGCAGCTTCTCTTTTTAGTCCCGGTAGATAGTCAAGAGTTTAGAGCAAACACAATATCGGGAAGGGAAAGCGACACAGACAGGGGTGAATTCAGGCAGTACAGAAATGGAAGATGTGTAAGCCTCTATCCCATCATGTTCCTCAAGTTGCCATACAAAATGGACAATGAGTATTTGCTAGGTTTTTGTGGCTATGCTTCATTTCCATTTCTTTTTGCTCTATTTTGGGTTTTGTGCACCTGCTATTCTGACACAAAACTTCTTTAAGGGTGAGCAGTAGAAGACCAAGTTTTATGCCTAAATATAGATATCTAGTAGTACCCTTAGGAGCCCAGGTATGGTGGGCTGCCCCAGGCCAAAGGCCAAATACCCACCCACCTTCTCACTCCCTCTCCCCTAGCAGGATCGAGAGAAAGTAGAGGGAAAAAAAGTCTCACAGGTTGGAGTAATCGTGGCTTAATAGGGAAAGCAAAAGCCATGTGTGCAAGCAAAGCAAAAAGAGGAATATGCTCAGCATTGCCTGTTGGCAGGCAGTTGTTCAGCCATTTCGAGGAAAGAATGTAACAATTTGGAAGACAAATGTAATAACCCTGAAAATCCACCTCCCATTTCTCCTCCATTCCCTGAGGTTTTATTGCTGAGCACAGGGTCATAGGGTGGGACTGCTCTTTGGTCATCTGGAGTCAGCTGTCCCAGCGGGTCCCCTCCTTCCCAGCACTCCCCACCTCCTCACTGGGAGCAAAGTGTGGAAGAATAACTTGCTGCAGTGCAAGCTGTGTTCACAAGCTATACAACCACTGCTGTGTTATCAGCTCTGCTTCAGCTGCCTGTTCAAGAGTGCGAGTGAGAAACAGGACCTGCTAAAGCCTGCAGCTTTCTGAGGCAGCAGATGAATGCTTCAGGCAGGCCCTGAAGCACCTAAGGCAAAAAAACCTCAGCTATTCTAGGCATGCCTATATTTTGTAGCACTTTGAGTCTTGCCTTTATCTCATTTTAATTAGAATTTTCTCTCCCATTAAGCCATATTGCTGCACTGTGGCAATCCCTGATTGATACCACTGGTGAGTGAAAAAAACCCACAATTTCTGAGTGTAGCAGGCACTTGCTTGGAAAATATATCTGAATGCATGTGCATGTGGATTTTTCTATCTCTACCAGTGCTAACCACATGTTAGCCCAGCTGAGCCCATTTCTGATCCTGCCAGATGTGTTGGTATCATGTACTTTAAATCACTTAGAGAGGCCGTGTGTCTTCTACAGCAAATTCTAGGAGCAGAGAATGCAGTATATGACAAAGCATATGACTCTTTTATGACAAAGAGTCATAAAGGGGTACGTAATTTCCAGTCCCAGGATAGGTCTTGGCTTATGCAGCACAGACAGGCAGTTTTGACATGACATCTTTATGTTTGCTCAGTTAGTGCCTCTGAAATGTGTGCTTGCAGCCAGGTAGATGTTAAGATGCTGAACTACTTTTGGTGCTCTTGATTTGAACTGTAAACACACATAAATGTCATTTCTAGTGAAGAATTTATTTGCTATAAACTAAGGAGGTGAATGCAACATACGTAGTTCAGAAGATTTATAACTCTTGACATCATTTTACTGGCTGGTGGGCTTGGTATTTTGGCTTTTTGGCTTGGTATTGCTTCAGAAAGGATTTAGGTAAATTGTATTTAAGGAGCCTTTAAGAGTGAGGAAAAAGGACAAGTGGAATTTACCTGTCTAGCCGACTGTATCTGCATGGGATAACCCCAGCTGGCAAGTATCAAACTCTGGACACACTTGAGGTGCATCTCAAGATTGAATCCCACAAAGAAATTAGCTTTTCATTTCAAAAAGAGGCATTTTGAAGTGAAGGACAGTCACTCTTGACTTGTGCCTCTGCTGCTGTGGAAATAAAGCAGCTTTGCCAACAAGCCTGTCCCACCCTTTCTTGAATGGGGTAAGTCTGGTTTCTGCAGGTCAGGGGTACAACTGCCCCTGACCTCAGTAGTGAAACTCTCCTGTCTAGGCAGGCCATTGCTTTCAAACTGTTCGATAATTTATTAGCACCTAAATGCTGTTGAAAAAGACAACATTCATAGCTTTGGCACCAGAGTAAGTGTTAAATGGCTGGCAGGAGGGCTATCTACGGGGGCATGAGTCGTGTTTCACACCTAATTATCACTTTCCAGTGTCCTCTGGCTTGATAATTGGGAACTGCAATATGGAAAGGTTTCAGAAATATTTTGGAAATGTAATTACCTAGCTAACAGTAAATTAAGCTATAGTAAAACATTTTTCCCCTGTTCTTTTGCAAGTGTTCTCTGCCTTCTTATTTTCTGGAAACAAATTGGCACAGGGAGAGTCAGTTTTCCTGAAACAAAACAGGGACAATGATATCTCAGTTCATAATCTCTCTGCACACATATGTACTGTAAAACATTGCCCAAACTGATATTAAATGAGAAGAGGCACTCAACAATAGCATGTGACAAGCAGGTGGCAGAGCAGTATGAAAAAAAAGGGGAAATTTCTTTTTTGCCATCAGCTCTGTCCTGTCTGTGGGGGAGCTGGGTGATGACAGGAGAAGTAGTGGATCTGGGTGAAGGACAAAAAAGGTCTCAAGGAGACACTACCAAGGCCGCTGCTGCCATAGGCAATCCCAACTGAGAGCTCTGATGAAGTTATAAACTCTTGAGAGAAGGTACAAACTATTTTTTTTTGCATTTGTATTCCACTCTCCCTCTTTCAACAGTCCTCCACTCCCAAGATTAAAAAGGGGTTTCTTCATTTTTAATTTTTCATCTGCATTTGTTTCTAGAGACTTTATATCCATTTAGTTATCTGTCAACATCTTCTCCAGCTTCTAGCAGATTTATTTTCCTGATGCCTGTGTTGCTCCTATAATTTTAAAGAATTATTACTTATTTATTTCTATTTTTTAGAGCTTCTAGAGCAAAAAGTTCTAGACTGCACAGGTGCTAATTGTGTCTTCCTGTAAAAGCAGACCTTGTTCCTGTCACAGTTTAAATTCACCTTTACTGGAGATTCAGAAAGGTTTTTAAATAACCCAGTCACACAACTCTTCCCAGCTGCTCTTTACATTCATTGCTGTTCTCTACAGTACTGCTGGAAATAGTCTAGTATCCTATGTCCTGGAAAAATTGCTATGAGAATTTACCAAGAGAAATCAGAGGAAGAAGCTCCTGGAAACACTGGTGGTCTGCTGGGATCTGGAGGAAATGAGTTGTGAGCTGCTAGGTTGGATGGCTCCTCTCTCAGAGTGAAGATTAATGGGATACCCCAGCTACTGATTAAAGGCAGCTGAAAAGGGGATTGCTGACAGCAAGGGATCAGTTTATGCACTTGCTGCTTTCACAAGAGACTTTCAGAAGGTGAGGAGGAGTGAGACAAGTAATATAGAAAGTCCCTGTGTGTTGGTAAACTAGGAGCTGTAACATGGTGGGGACTGAGGTATTTTGCCACCACACTGTCCAGGTCACAAACTTCTGCTCAGTAATTTCTATTATCATTACTGCTGATAAACTCTGGAGCCAGGAGTCCAGATCTTGCCAGTTTTATGCTAAAGTCTCTAGACATTTTTTAAGGGACAAGTGCCTCCCTACATGTACCTATGGTGGCAAAGCCTTGGAATGTCAAAATCAGTCTTAAAACAAGTGACAGGATTTATCACAGTCTGGTTACTGAAACCTGTGTTAACTATGTCATGTGGCAAACTTCTTAAGATAATAGGGCACAAAATTCTCTTTCCACTTCAAATCACCTGAAGCCAGACTTCTCTGAAGCTTCGATTTAATGCACTTTATTGCAGAAGTTACAGTATACAAATAACCATGATATAAAACAGAGTAAGAGTTCAGAAAGAAAGATGGCGTTTTAACTAAATTGTGCAGTAATACTGACATTTCCAAGTCAGCAAGTCTGAGGCGCTAGTACTAAATCTTAATATTTTCATTTAGACTGATGTTTGACAGTATTAGAAAAAATGGTGATGTCAAAAGGACTACTGTTCCCGTGCTGACAAGGAAACCATTTTATATAATTGTTTCAGCCTACAGAAGAGGGTAATTCCTTTGGACGCTGCTGGGTTTTATTTTCATAAAGAGTGAATAAATTATCTCAGTCCCCCTGATCAGAGGATGTTAAGTTCAAATCCTGTCGCTGGAATAATCACTACAAAATACTTCAGTGTTGATTCTGCAATTTGTGGGTAGTTTTGGTGGGAAAGGCATTTTTCCAAGTTTGCTCTCTTGATGTGTTGAAATTACAGAAAAACTGAATTCTCAAAAGGGTGGCCAGGATAGTCAAAATGGCAATTGGCTGAAATATGTCCAATAAAAAGTAGACTAAATTCAATAAAATGCTGTCCTGCTGTTATATTTTCATCTCTACCAAAAGCCTATGACAACTTAACTAGATCTGGCTATTTTTATGATTTTAAAGATGTCTCCTTTGGAAGTCCTAGGGAAAGAATCCATATGAGTTTTAAGAAATCTCACGCTGAGTTTCTGCAGAATTTAAAGGTGCTCTTGTGAGGTTTTGTTTGACTGAAGGTTAGGCAAAGTCATGATTAACCATATCAAACATCTGATCCTCAATACTTTATTCAATGTGGACTTCATTAATTCAATTCACATTTGTATTGAGTTTATATTTCAGATTTATTAACTTTTTATTTTAGAATTTCTTTTGATCAATCAATTATTTGGAAAACAAAGAACAGTTCTTATCAGCTTGCAAACAATATTGCCAAGAAAATAATCAATAAAACAGGGCAGAAGCACAGAAATAAGAAAGCCTTACCTTTCTAGTGATTAATTACACTTAGTATGTGATTATATTATGAAAATGTTTCTTTTCATGTTCTAGTCTATCCATTTTTGTCCTTGAAGAACTAAAAAAGGCATTTCTGGTTTTATGAGGTTTTGTAAGGTATTTCTAGGGTGCTTTATTAGAAGAGTAACATTACTGATCCCAGCCAATGTGCGTCACCTCTGCGAACCATCTATTGTTACTTCACCACTCTGCCATTTCACACAGCACAACAAATTAATGTCCCTTCATTTGAGATGTACACTAGACTTCTGGTCATTTTTACCTTTTTTTTTTCAGGCAAAATAGGAATATGTTAGCAAAAAATTTGCATAAGCAAGGCATTAAAAAAATTATGAAAAAATTCTTTGTGCCTAGCTGATGAAAAGGCAAAAAAACCCCAAATCCCAACAACCTGAGTTAACTGTTGGTGTAGAAGTGATGAAATGACAGCTGCTGGGAGACAGTTAGCACTGGTGTGTGTCCACCAGAGTAAGTGAGATTGCATTTAGATCAATTTTGCCTAAAGTCTTTGAAAGGTGGGAGCAGGTACATCAGTGTTCACTAACACTGACAATTTATTTTTTATCATAACAGATGACCTTCTTGCATCTTACTCATTCGGTTGTTTTCCTGCTAAGAAATTTTTTTCATGGACGGTCCACTCTCAGCAACCTGCAAGATCAATGTCACTTACAACAACAGAGAAGTCATAGAGATTTGAGTGGTGAGTAGCTCACTGTTTTGTTATGGTTGTAGCTAATTACTCTTCAAGCTCTGCTACTTCACAGGGATTTCACTCTTAGGGTCTCTAAACAGAAATCAGTTAGTTTTGGCAGCCTCTGGTCTGCTGTGTAACATTCATCAGTGTCTTTCCCTGGCGTTTCAAAGGCAACACTTACATGTAATGGTTTTGCTGTGAAACAAAACAGAGAATGAGTATTGTGGTGTTGAAAACACATTTCACAGGGTTGTTAAAGTTTCTTTGGAAGGATGCCCTTTATTTAATTAATCTTTCCGCATTTTGTTTTTGCATTTTCCATCACCATTTTATTATTCTCTGATGGACTTAGTCCCCAGAGCTGGCTCCAGGGAAGGGTCTGCTGGATTAGGCTGTGGTACCTTCCACCTGGAGTATTTCCATGAGCCCTTCATGGTTCGCAGTGTGGCGTGCAGGCCTACTGTGAACCATCAAATGATCTGTTTTCTTTTCCCTTGAGGTGAACCGCATTCGCTTGTATAAGAAAGCAAAACCTCCACAGTAGACCTGAAAAGCAGCCTACTGCTTTGGAGAGGGCTCCAACAGGCCTTGATGTAAAACCCTGACCCCTGTTAATGGGGTTCTATAGCCATGAAGCCTCCTTCAGACATTTATTTATTAGATGTGTATTTATTATATAAGGAGGTGATGCCAGTGTGCTGGTTGTTGAGCTTCATGATTATCCTAGAAAGATTTATTTTCCTCTGAACGCAATTACACACCAGTCCAGTGAAATGAGCACAGTGGAAAATCTCACCCCACTGCTTTGATGGACTAAGCTGGTGCCATCTGAAGCCTGCAGACAAGGGCTAAAGAAACTGGGACATTTTCATAATGTTACTGAATGACAGCAGAGGTGTTAAGTAATTTCTGTGGTAGACAAGCACCTGGAAGAAAAAAAAGTAGCTTGCCTTTGGCAGAGCTATGGCTGAACTCATTGTCCAGGCTGGGATCTATCCAGACACATCATGGCTTTGGCTACATCTAAATAAACAGCTTTGAATGCTGATTTAGAGGTATTAATGGGTTTCTTGCATCATTTATGACTATATGTAGTGACAATTGTGCTGCAACAAATCCACCACATAAATCAGGTGTGTATTTTGGCATGGCCAGCCCTGCATGGAAAGGCACCATTTAGGTGAGGAAAAGAAAAGTTGCCTCATAAATGTCAATAAGATATTCATTCCATCAGATGCCAGGAAGAAGAGAAAAGCCCCTAGTAGCAATACAACAATAATAGAGTTACCATGAATGCTGATGAATTATCAAGAAGTAACTGTACACTCAAACCAATCTTTTTTTGTCATTAATATGCAGTCAGAGAGCTTAAAAATAAGTTGGTATCACTTTCTTTTATTGTACGTAGGGTTTGTATACATCTCTGTGTTCATATTTGTCACCTGGCAACCATACTGCAGTTTATTTAAACAGTTTTATTAATTATATATATTTAAGGGTTGGTTTAAGTTCTATTTGCAAGCTATGTACTGGCTGAATATAACTGTAGAGTAAGATTGATAAAAAGTCATGTAAAGCGGTAAGATGGTCTGCATTTTTGTGCCTGATGGTGTGGATCCTCATTACCAGAAGTGCATTAGTTGAGATGTGGACTCATACAAACCACATGTAACTAGTGAGAGTCACGTGATAAATTGTTCAGCTGCTAATTGCAGGCTTGAGCTCTCAGTTTTCTGTATAGCAAAATCTGCACGAGCTTGAAGGCTAAGAGGATTTTGAGAATTTAGAAGAAAAATTTGTGTTTATTTTGTTTTCTAATATTGGCAAGTTTGAAATGAGGTTGACATTTCAAATGCTACTTTGAGTTCTGCAACTTAGATCCATCCTGGGTATTCAGAGCCACTTAAAATCTAGAAGACTCTACACCTTCAACAGTCAAAAAAGACACTTCCAGGGAACAATTCAGAAATTGCACCATATTCTGGAACCTTCTTTCAATCCATTGGCCACAAGAGGAACAAAAAAACTTGTAGGCTCCTCTGACTTGGTTGCTAGAGCTAAATGCTTGACATGAGGTGACTGAATCTGAGTAGGAGGAAACAGGTAGGGAGGCACATTTATTGACAGAAAACCAGACTTTATCCTGACTTCTTTTTGTTCCCTTCCTCTTAAAAAAAAATAAAACAAAAATTATGGAGTAATTGATTTTTTCATTTTTTTTACTGGCTTATAAAAAATTTTCTTTGTGACAACCCATTTCCAGGTTCTGTTCTTCCATGATCAATCTGTGAGATGAAAATTCAAGATACTTGATATCAGACTCTAGAAGAGCTCTTTGCCCATGTCATACCAGTGTAACCAAACTAGAGCTGCCTTCTTTGGGAACCAACACTGCAAATCCTTTCTATGGATTAACAGACATATTCCATCAAAATCAGTATTTTACATAAATAAGCCTAACTTATCCAAATATTTAGCTACAGAACAGTGCTTTACGAGGCTTGGCAGTTCTAGCTTCTGATAGGCCATTATCTGCGTTTAACAAAAGAAAAAAACAAACAAAAACCCAAACCAACCAACCAAACAAATAAACTCACCCTCCCCCAAAATGAAAAAAAACCCAAACAAACCAACAAGACCACAAAACACAAGTTTCTTGAAAAATAACAACTTGCTGCGCATTCCAGGGTGTCTCCTTCAAGCAAGAAGAGGTGATCCTCTGGATGCCGTGATTTCCAAGACTTTATCCATGGCAAGCAGAATATAAGTTACACTTCCCTTACTCTAAACCTCCTCAACCAGCGAGGGGTCATTTCCCCTCATGGGAAGGATGAGGCAGACCTTAAACTGAACTCACTTTTTGATCTTCTTCATTATTTATGAAGTTTTTTAGGAACAGACTCTTGCTGTGTGAATTTCAAATAAGGACTAGGGTGAACTAATATATTTGCTTAGTGTGTGGCAACAATTAGTCATTAGAAAATAAACCTGTGTAAGGATGAATGATGGATGTGGTAAAAGCTGGCAAAAGTAGTTTGGGTGGAATGCACCCTTATTTCTGGCTATAGTTACTTCTGATCCAGATGATGATATGATCATTCAGGTGCTCCAGTGTGTCCAAAGGTGCTGGACCGTGTCTAAAGAGGGTAATGAAGATGGTGAAGAGTCTGGAAAACAAGTCTGATGAGGAGTGGCTGAGGGAATTAGGTGTGTTTAACCTGGAGAATTAGAGGCTTAGATGGGAACTTACCTCTCTCTATAACTACCTGAAAAGAGATTGTGTCAATGTGTGGGTCACTGTCTTCTCCTGGGTAACAAGAGGCTGGATGAGAGAAAATGGCCTCAAGTTGCATGAGGGGGTGTTTATATTGGATATTAGGAAAAAAATTTCTTCTCTGAAAGGGTGGTCAGGTGTTTGAAAAGGCTGCCCAGGGAAGTGTTTGAGTCACTGTCCCTGGAAGTATTTTAGACATGTACACTTGTGGCACTTGGGGACATGATTTAGTGGTGGATCTGGCAGTGTTAGGTTGATGGCAGGACCCAATGATCTTAGACATATTCCAAACCTTAATGATTCTACAAATCTATGAATTTGCCCAAATGTGGCTGTAGAACTGATTCTAGTGTCCCATGAATTCAGCAGGATGATAGAGGTGCAGGGGTCCAAGCTGGAATAGGATCTAGAAATAGAAAAACATTCTTTGTGGATGAAACCTTGCTTTTTAATTTAGTGAAAAATATTAAGGAATGGGTTGCTGTAACAAAAGGTAAAGTGTGAAAATAGCAGACTGCTCAGCAAACTGATTTCTGTTTTATGCCTTTTGGCAGCCTCATAGTTTGGGTTTCTCCTGTATTACCAACATACATAAAACTCAGGCTCCTGGGTTTATGGTATACTAGCTGGTTTTTACTGAGGGTTAGCTCGAGTTGCTCAGGCTGTGTTTACCCTCAGTACATACCACCTGTCTCCCGAGCAGACCCAAGAGGCTCAGCTGTGATCACTGCCAGTGGAGACTGTTCACTGTTATTATTGCCATCTCTCCCTGGGAACCAACCCTGAGCCATCCAACTCCTTCATCCTTGACTCTTGCATGCCTCCTTGCTTCTCAAGTGCTATGGCAGCATTTGGCCGGGCAGAGAGTGCAGACTGGTGCACTCCAAGACTTTTCTGTACATGGTATGGTTTTCTCTCAAGCAGAGATATTTTCTTTGTCATGGAGACTCCACTACCACTGAATTGTTTCTTTGAGAAAACAGGTTGGATATGAGAAGGTTGTTAAAGTCTATACACTTAGTGGGATGTGAATGTTGTTTCAAAATCTATTTTATTGGTTTTTTTTTGCCTTATTAAGTTTCTAAGCACAAATATTCTAAGTATTTATGCACAGAATAAAAGCCTTTTAAATCATATTCATGCATATGTCAAAGACTTTCTACTTCTGATCAACATTTATGTTTCCTTTCTGTCTGCTCTTCTTAACTTCTCTCATCTTCTCCTTAGGTCATTTATATTGATATTAACAGCAGGATTTATTCCCTCAAGTTGCCATTTCTCTGCCTTCCTCTGAACCAGCACCTTGAAGGCTGAAAGAACGGTTTGATTGAGAGCAGAGCTGTAAAGCTAAAAATCTCACCTTGCAGAGATACAGAATAAATCTGATTGCTTCAGTATCTTTTGTCCATTTGCACTTGGAATAAGGTGCATTGAGGAATCAGGTGAAGACAAGACAGAGGTGGCAGACACACTGACATTGTGGCAGCCCTTTTCCCAGCCTCACCGTGCAATGTGGTGCAACTCTGAGTGGGAGCAACAGTGGCAGGACACAGGAGTCCATGTGGAGCAGTAGCCATTATGGCACCTGCTGGTTGAACAGATTCAGAGACAAAAACCTCCAGTTAAAATGTCCTGCAGCATAAATAGCATTACTGTAAAAGGCTGCACCAATTCTACTGGTCATAATTTTCTGTTGATTTAGTCACAGTGGCATAAAAATGGTTATAGACAAGCACTTCATATTGAAACAACTCTGATGAGCACTATCCTGTTCTCATTCAGAAGGAAAAACGAATTTTTAATAGCAATTTTGATTACAGCTGATCCTAGTAATGATAGAACACCCCTTATGACTAATCTCCAGATTTGATGTGAATGGAAAAAGAGAAGTAAGCCGTTGAAACACTTGTCTTTAGCTGAATTCTTGCAGCTTTGTCCTTTTTTTCCCCATGATGCCCCATATTTGTGAGGAGACAGATCATCATCCTGTTCTCCTTTTGTCTGTGAATCTTATGAATCTTATGAATCAAGGATCTGTTTTTTCCCTTGGTTTCCATCATACTTAGTTAAGCAAATTTATGCCAAGGCAATGCCGGAATGTTTCAAATAAAGAAGTGCTTCCCAAAATCACATGAGGAAACCCATGAATACAAAGAGTTACTGAATAAGTTAGCACACAGTTTCGAAATGGATGTCTCAGATGTAAAACAAAAGCTTGAACTGAGCACAACATAATTATGTGGTAATGCTGAATATTTCACTGTTTTTCACTGTGCTAAAATACAACAAAAAGTTAAAATTACACACATTTTTAAAACACAATTGAGAGATTGCACTGAATTACAAAAGCCTAAATTTTGGTATAAAGCAATTAAAATTTTCTGATGAAAACAACATTTATTGCAAAGCTTTGATCTTGAATGATGCATTAACAAACTGGGAAAAAACACATTACTAAACTTTGCATCCTTGGCCTGTTTCTGGTTGTCTAATTGCAGGCTGGGTCCTCTGCAGTTTTGGAGGAGATGGCATCTCTCCCCACTGCTTCCTGTCTAATTTCACATGGTTTCACCTACACTTCATTGAGACCTGGACCCAGTCTCATATCACAGGAGCTGTTTAAGGATGAGAGGCAGAATTAACAGAATCATCCTTTTTCTTGCTTTAGGGAGCCAGAGAAATGTTCTCAGTGTTCTCTGCTGTGCAAGAAGTAGAGTCAAGCCCTTCTAATCTTCCTGAATGTGGCAGAAACTCCTTTGCTATTGGATTTCCTGCTATGTAATTGAAATGTTTGCCTCAGATGAGGAATTTACTTCCACCAGGCACCAATCTATCCTTACATGCCAGACTGGCAGCTTCTTTTGTTGTTTTGAAGAGGCTTGGAAATTCTTTCAGGAATTCTTTCAGACCTGTGGGACTAAGCCTACTATTTAGTTACTTTCAATTGTATCTTTGTGGGATATTGAAGGTTGAACAATGCCATTTCAAGAGCCCAATTCTCATTCTTCTTTTCTTCATTATTTCTTACATGCTGCCAAGTCATAATTGTGACCCTCTTGCAGTAGGTGTTCCTTAAACATTTACACAGTCCCTCTCACAAAGACTCAGTCAAGGCAAGATTAAAGGAAAAAGAATTCAAAAGCCAATCACTTCGATGGGGTTGATATACACTGTGTCAGGCATCACCAACTATTTGCTGAGGTGTTTTCAGTTCCTCTTACAGACTTCTTGCTGACCCCACTTTAATCGTTAAAATCACCATATTCACATACATATCCATTTTTAAAATTTCCTTCTCCCACACAGAATACATTGACAGATACCTATGCAGGCCACAAACATCACATCGAATTAAATAATATGGATAAAAAATAAAAAATTCAACCTATTGTAAAGAGGATTCCATCTGACCTCCTGTCAGAAGATTCATTCCCACCCTTCAGCACACATAACCAGGGCAATCATGACTGAATGCACAGGGATCAAACCACTAAACATTTCTTGCTGATGTATTACAAAAGGTTTATTCTGTCCAAGTTCTGTGACCTCCTTTGACATCTCCAGTGAAATGCGGCAGATCCCAGCTGGCTGAGTTAGATAGGCCATGGTGCAGAAACAAGTGACAGAAGTGATTTTCCAGCCTTTCTCAAAAAAGGTAGCCATGGAGAGCAAACAGAGACTGGTGGGGTATGAGGAAATCAAGCTTCAAAAATTTTGGAGAAGGCTTGGAGGAGAGCTTATTGAGGCCTGTCATTATATAAAGGGGGCTTACAAGAAAGATGGAGGAGATGATTTACCAAGGCCTGTAGTGTCAGGGCAAGGGGAAATAGTTTTTAACTGAAAAAGGGTAGGTTTAGATTGGACATAAGGAAGACTTTTTTTTATATTTGAGGGTGGTGAGATACTGGAACAGGTTGTCCAGAGAACTTGTGGATGCCCCATTATTGGAAATATTCAAGGTAAAGTGGGATAGGACTTTAAGTAACCTGATCTAGTGGAAGATGTCCTTGCTCGTGACAGGAGGATTGGACTAAATAATCTTTAAAGGTTCCTTCCAACCAGGAGCATCCTGTGATTCTGTTAGCATATCCATTCATAAATGTTCATCTTGAAGCTCAGTGATCATTTGTAACATCAACATGTGATAGGCACTGATCACATGGATGTGTGATGGATATGACACCCAGTGGATGAGTAGGAAGAACACTAAGTTTTGTTATTACCAGCATGGTTTCTTATCTGAAGGGCAGGGCAGCTTTCAACTTCTGGTTTTTGGCTTTTCAAGGTGCCTCTCAAAAATCTCTGTGGACAATGTCTTGTATAGACACTAGAGCAGCCACTGCCAGTCACAGGGGCTTTGCAGTGCACATTAGAAACCATGTTAGATGTGGGGAGAGACAATTTAACTTCTCATATTTGGGAAATAAGGTTTTTACTGTTTTAAATTTCTTGTGCTTTTAAGACAAGATAAGTGCTAACGTTTTTTCTCTATCACCTCACAAACATTAAGTAATTCTCAAAACTGTGCTAGAAAAAAAATTCAGAATGAACCAGAGGCAGTAAATAAATTATTATATAAGGTTCTTAATCAAGCCATGTTTATTTCCATCTGTAGAAGACAGAGTAGTCAAGCAGAGAGAGGAACAAGTAATACTTTAATAGTGACACATTCAAAGATGTTCCTAGAAGTACAGAAATTGAAAGCGTGTTATAAGTGTGCTGTTAAAAATGCTGAAAAGCTTGCTCATTTCTTGACACCATATGTCTGTTTCTTGTATTAAAGGATTCAGAAACATTGTTTATGGATATTGCATGACCATGAATGCCAAAAATAATAATCCTATTAAGTCCAAATAGCATGTAATGAGATTCAAAATGATATGTTAAATACACATTCTAATAATGAAACTCAAATTGCTTTACAAATAGCATCGGAGAACATTAGCCTATTTTGATTCTAATAATTACTTGCATCCTGTGTTCCAAATCTATTCAATATGCTTTGCGTAAGAACAAATATTTGTTCTACTAATTGTTCTGCAATTCTCTTGGTTATTTTTAAAAGGCTAAAGGGCTACCCAAGACCAGCAGTTGTCTGTTAGAATAAGATTTGGTTGTTTTTTTTACTTTAATCATCTTACAGAATTTAAAGAAATTAGGTTCTCTAATACCTCTGTCTTTTGTCCAGATTTCAGTTGTCTGTGTTTTGTATACTATCATTAAACCACTTTTCAAGTGAATCTTTGCCAGACTAAACATAATTTTTCCTTTTAGAACATTCCATCCAAACCACATACAACCACCATAGCTCTTTCTGGATTGTCTTAAGATGTAGATTATTGATTTTTAGGCCAGGCTTTAATTCTAGTTTACATATTAATTATTAACCAATAATATATTATGATCATATCATATTGTCAGTTAAAAAGGAGCTATCAATACATTTTTGACTGCAGAAAAATGTAAACTATCTATAAAGAAACCATATGGTTTAAATGTTTCAAAATATTGTTTTAAATAGAATGAGAACAACTATGAATGGAAAAGGAGCTCAGCTTTCGTTCACTTCTGGCTTCACAATGAAACAGCCTGGGATCTCAGTGGGTATTAGAAATGGACCAGAATTGTATAAATGCTACTTTATCCACCCCTTGAAATATTTATTCAGGTTTCTCTCCTTAAGTCTTTTACAGATGTGAAGTCGATTAGTCTTCAGTCTCGCTGCCACAATCTCAAAGACCCCAGTGTGTGGCCTCCAACACATGGAAAGATGACCAATGTGCAAGATGCACAGGGGACTTTTCAGATCTGAAGCCAAGAGTCTGAAAAATAAAATACCCAGGGAAAGTGTGTCTTCTTTCCACTGATGGTGAGATCAAGTTCAAGGAGAAGCTAAGCATGCAAGTTAGATATCAAGACAGAAGTCAATCAGGCAGAACACCATTGTCTTCATTTTTGACCACACTGTATTTGTATTTTATTCTTTTAAAAAGTACTTTAATTTTGTTTTGCACCATCCAAATGGAGATTGTCTGCAGACCACTGTTAAATCATAACTTTTTTATAACTTAATCTCTTTCCAATTTCCCTGCATTCTACTTAAAGAAGGAGAGGAGAAACAGTCAGATAGTAAAAATGCCCATTGCAATATTCTGGCCTTAAAAATATCCTGTGTTTGAATGGCAATTCCTTTTTTTCTTAGCTGAGTTGCATGTAATTCTTTTCACATATATGGAATAGTCCTGGGTATTCAGTACAGCTGGGATTTCTGAATACAAATTCAACCTGACTGCATACCATTGAAACAGAACTCAGTTGCTTGGAGAGTCTATTGGAGAATTCCTTAAGTCTCATTAATCACGTATGTGGTGACACTGGAGGGGGCTCTTTACTTTTTTATTTCTCATTTGTCTCTGATATTCCCTGTTTATTACAAAATCCCTTCCTTTGCTGGATTTATAATGTGGCTATTTTCCAATACAGTTGTATCCTTTCACTCCCAAGTGGAGCCACCCATGTGTGAGAGCTGGGAACCTGGAGCTTTTTGATGAATATCCTTACTCGCCACAGAGCAAAGAGACCATGACAGACCTTGGAGATGCTTGATGGTGTGGCCCACCAGGAAAATGACAATTACAGATGGAGTTTGCTGATGCTGCTTGCACAGTCTGATTCCAGTTCCCCCTGCAGCAGAATGTGTCTGTCCTTCCACTGTTCTTCTCCAAGAAATTTGTCATTTTTTTTTAAGAAACATGCATGTCTAATTAGGAAAATTTATGAGTTAATCCTATTTGCAGCATAGTTTCTGTCTTTTTATATTGATGTTGAGATGAAAATTTGCAAAGGTATTTAGGTATTGAGATGTCCAGCTATTGATCCCTTGAACAAATCATCTTTCCCATTTCCAATTTGCTCATGTCTTCTCCTGCTCTCTAACTTGGATTCCTCTATTGATCTGTGCAGTGGTACATCGTGACCACATACTTTGAAGATCAGTTGTTCCAGTCAGCTTTTTACACAAAGGTGAGATGCCAAGTACATGGAATGGATTTGCAGAGGGGCTTCTCCTTGTGTTGGCAGTATGGCAGTTGAAAACACTCCAGAGGTCTGCAGTACATGCTGCTGATACTGCACAGTTACAGCTCCAAAACTCCACTTGATTCTATGTGCAGAGAACAAATTTTAAAGTGCACATGAAAAATGTCACTTTTTGTGTGTCTAGTGATCATACCTCATTTGTCCATAGACATGAGAGCTGAGCATGAAACCATGATCTGCTGTTAGGCGGCACCTAAGATTCTTTTCCTGAGCTTATCGCAAATATTCTTTCTTTGGAAAAATGTGACCTTTCAGATGATAAACTATATGGGGGTATAGGGACCAAGTAAAAGTTGCAGATGTGCAAAAACTTACTAACCTTGAATAAAGAAAGGACTAAAGAGGAATTTTAGCTCTGTTTTAAAACATGCACTGACATATATGTAGCATATGGAATGTCTAAGCTTTACTCATATAAAATAACCAGCACAAATAAATTTCTAATAGTATTTATGTAGCATGACACCTTTTTCCCCTCATTCCAAACAATACTTAGGTGGTGTTTCTTCTCTTCATTTGGTGTGGCTAATTCCCTTTCTGGTTTTGTGGTAGGCATTTGACATAGAGCACCACTGCAGTGATTTCTACTAATTGTCGTGTTAAGTAACTTGATGCTAAGAACTACCATAGGTGTTAACAAAAAATTGCTTCCAGAACGTAAATGTGTGCTGCCAGCAGAATTTAACCTCAGGCTGTAAGAGTAACACTGAGACATGAGGAGGCTGGAGTGGAGTTCTGCCAGATTTCCCCGTGCAGATTATGCAGGTGTTTCCCTAAAAAGGAAAAGCTGATAATAGATACGATGGCAATTTATTTCCTCCAAATGATAGCACAGGCAAGTAGACTTTTTGGCATGAGTTTTGACCAGGAAATAATTGTGATCTCCTCAGTATTACTTAAATACATTTTTATAGAAAGCATAAGGGAATTTATGCTAAAATATATCATGTGTCAAAATCCCTGTATTTGATAAATGAAATATGTTGGTGGCTGTTCCCATAATGCTTTTTGAATTATAAATATGGGGAAGAATCAAGAAAATGAAAGAGAGAAATACTTTAAAATGAAAACATTTGAAATAGAGAAGGTTTCATTTTTTTTAGCAGCTCTACTAGGCAATTTCAGGAAGATTTTGTTAAAACTTAATCTGCTGACTCTGCACCCTGGGATGGAAGATTACCTTCTACTGCCTCAGTTACCAGGGTCAGTTCAAATAGGTAAAGGACTGTCCCACCATGTCCTTAGTTACAGCAGTTTCATCTCCAAAGACACCAGCTGAAGTCATGCCTTGGTAGAGAGAAGAAGTGTGACCTGTAGGGTGGCTTCTTCTCTCATTTGTAATGGTACAAATGAGCTAAAAGCAATGGAAGCCTGATTTGGAAATGGTAGAAAGTGGGAGCTGGGCTTCTAGAGTCAACCCTCCTCAAAAGCCCATAATATTCATAACAGAACCAGATGACTCGAAGTTGCTAAATTGAGATGCTAAGGGATTCAGTAAAAACATATCCAGCACCTCTCAATACCAAGCGCTCACTCATGGAGAGGCAGACCCACAGGGTGATATATGAGAGCAAGGTAAAACAGGTGAGATCAGCAGCTGAGTGACCCAAGGGAGTGTGGATGTGGCCCCAGCTGAAGTTAAACTTCACTCAGTCCACTCACCCCTCAGCCACCCACTCAGCTGCCATGCAGACACAACTGACCCCTCAGCCCACTCGAGTTGGTTTTATTGAGCACAGTAGGATGCAGTTCAAACCCCACTGTAGTCGCTGAGAAGGCTCCCATGTATTTGCATGCTACAGGATGAGGAATACAGAAATGGTTTACTTTGGGAGACAGCATCATTGCATGAATGTATCCTGGAGTGAACCAGCTTGGAAAAAACCAGTCTCTCAGCACTGATGTTCGAGTGGGATTTTCCTCTGCGCATTCCCATCTATTCCATCCCCCCCCTGCCATATATGTGCTGTGAAAGACAATTGAACTCAGTGTTGAAAGCTTAAGAATATTGTGAGAAACATTATTCTTGGAACAACATATGTATGCGTTGAGGGATGAGAGTGACTGTGTTCCAGTGTAGGGTGGTTAAGGGGGATCCAACCACATTTAGATTAAGGCCATATTTAACCTCAGCCCATGAACTTGGATGAGCATTTGATTCCTGTTTTCCAAAACTAAAAGCTGAAATGGAGGACAGTTGAGGGAAAAGAGGGAAATCAGCACATTTCCAATGTCAATCTATGTGGAGTATGAATGAATAAGGTTAAAAATGGAGGGGCTTTGTAAGTAAAAAATATAGATTGGATATTGACCAATGTTTGCTATAAATGCAATCACAGTTTAACAGCATTTTGAACTGGGGGATCTGCAAAGCAAAAAAAGACCTGAAGCTTTTGTCTGTGTCCAGTTTTCATCCTGTCTTTAATGGGACAACAAATGTGTATCAAAGTCAAGACACAAACTCTGCTAAGTCTTCAGTATAACCTCTTCATATCACTTGGCAACTGATCATTTAACACAAAACTGCTTTAGGAATATGCTAACAAGGTGATTTAAAAGTCTTTTTTATAAGATCAACATATCTCTCCATATAAACTCTGAGAAAAAGAGTAACTAGTAAATAGAGCTGTAAATCCTTCCCAGTTTTTGAATTAAAATCTTAGCTTTAATAATGTAGCAATTTTTCCCTCTTCAAAATATGACAGAAGTACTACAAAAAGTAAGATAGTTTTATTTTGTTAAAAAAAAATCTTTTGAATTCTTTCAGAGGTTGCTTTACTTTCTTAAAAAGGAAATTGATTATGAGTGGTACTTTCAAAACTTGCTTGTTTTTAATTTTTCAATGCAATTGTAAAATCAAAAATGTTTTTCATGCAAAAATGTTGGCCAATATAACAATGCAGTGTTTGAATAGTGCCTATTTTAAAAAAGCGCAGTGCCACTCATGATGATCAGTCAGTCATTGATATTCCTTGCTGCCCCCTGTTTTGCAGTGTGTAACATAGGAAAGAGGACTATTAAAATTCAGCTGATAGTCTAGAATGATTTCTGTCTTTTATTCCCAGGGCTGCAGAAAAAGGGAGCTTTGATGCTGCTAAGAAACATTTATCTTGGATTGTGTCAAGCAAGGTAACTTCAAGAAATAAAAAATAAATCTTTCATGCTCTGCTGAAATGTTTTTTTCCCTCAAATTTCCTTCACAAAAAAAAAAAAAAAAAAAAAAAAAAAAAAAAACCCAAAACAAAACAAAAAAAAAAAAACCCCAAACAAACAAACAAAAAACCCCACAAAATGGAGTGGAGAGTTTGAGTCATGCACAAGTTCAGTGAAAAGATACTTTTTAGCTATAAGAACCAGCTTGTTGCCAATTTCCGTCAAAATAATTCCCCAGGGTAAATCCTGGTTCTATTGAAGTCATTGTCCAAATGCTCATTGGCTGTGAGGGGAGATCAGGATTTGTCCTGTTCAATTCATTAGTGATGGTATGAACCTCAAGTAGTATTACACTTCCTTTAAAGAAAGAGAAACTCCTACTTAGTGTTTATATACTAACGTTATTTCTCACACGTTTATTGTGTTGCTCTCCTTAATTTGGTGCCATGCTGGGTCCCTGTGGGATGCCACTCAAACATTATGTCAATGTTCTCAAAATTGAACTCCAGTGCTTTATTTTACAAATGGCTTCTAGCAGATGTGTGGCACACTTTATTAACTTAAGTACCCATTAGTTGAAAATTTCATTAGTTTGGGGGAAAGGGATCAGTTTCATCAATAGATCTGGTATGGGTGGACCCTTTGTGTCAACCTGACCCATATCAAAACGGATTATTGTTGTAAGTGAGACAAGTGACCTAATGTTCTGCCTATTATGCACACATGATCTATAACCTTTTAAAATACTAGTGTGGGAAAGGAGCACACTTCACTGCGTCCCCAAACCATGGATTCTTAACAGGTGGCAGTCCCTCTCTTAGCAACGTTTGCCATGGGCTGTCTGCGCCAGCGTATGAATTATCAGGGGGTACAGTTTCCAACCAGGTAACCAGGGGAAAGCTGGGGTGGAGAATGAAACCAGAATAATGAACAGCCCAGCAGAATTTTTAATGAGTGCAGCTGGTGGACCTGGGTCTGTAGTGCCATCGTCTGACTGACCCGTGCATTTCAGCTGAAGCTTTCCGCATGCTGCCTGGATCTGCCAGGCTAATAAAGCCCCAGAGGTAAGGCTGGATGTCATTACAGCAGGAACATATGGTACATTTTACTCCACAGTTTTCATGTTTTGATGCTGTTTGTTCTTTGAATGATGGCAGCAGTAGTTTCCAATGCATTCCCTTGACCTTGTTTTGGAAACCATTTTAGGGCCAACTTGAAAGTCCATGCAAAAATATTTGGCGGGACCACACATTGAAAGGTGCACCATACAACCCTTTGGCTTTTTTGTGCAGCAGTTCTCACACCTGCCTTGAATTGACTGACCTTCTGAAGAGGAAAAAGTAAATTTGTCTGGAAGTGATGAATCATAGAATCATTGAGGTTGGAAAAGACCTTTAAGATCATTGAGTACAACCATCAATCTGACATTGCCAAGTCCACCACTAAACATGTCCCTAAGTGCCACATCTAAATGTCTTTTAAATATCTCCAGGCATGGTGATTCAGCCACTTCCCTGGGCAGTCTGTTCCAGGGCTTGACAACCCTTTCCATGAAGAAATGTTTTCCTAATAGCCAAACTAAACATCCCCTGATGCTACTTGAGGCCATTTCCTCTTGCCCATTGCTTCTTATTTGGGAGAACAGAATGACCCCTACCTGGCTACAACCTCCTTTCAAGGAGATGCAGAGAGCAATAAGGTCTCCCCTGAGCCTCCTTGTCTCCAGGCTAAACACCCCCAACTCCCTCAGCAGCTCCTTGCAAGACTTGTACTTCAGACCCTTCACCAGCTCCTGCAGAATCAGCTATAGGATCTCCCTGTTTCAGAATATCCAGTCTTCCTGCACTTCTTTGCCCTTCAGGACTGCCTGCTGTCACAGGGAAGGTCATACAGCTCACTTCTACTGAGCTCTGCACACTTGTGGGGTTAGAAGCAAGAGTTAGGCTGGTTGAACTACCCAGCCTGGGACAGCCCACTTCAAGTGCCATTTTTGAAGCACCCATTTCCCCGTCATATATTCAACACCAGAATGTTAGTGATGGGATTAAAGGTATGAGAAAACCAGGAAGATACCAGTTGGGGTAAACTGGAGTGATCCTGTTGGAGTGTTTGACCTGATTTGCAGCCAATTCCCCCCAGGAACATCTTGGCAGCCCACAGACAGGATCAGCCAGACAGAACTGATGTGGAAAAAAAGTCTTGTTTTCAACGTTGTGAATTTGGGAGGCAAAGGGAGAGTTGGTTGTGCTCAGTGTATGTAGAGAGAAAATTGGTCAGAGCCCCCTGCTCATCTTCAGTAATAGAGAAAGGTTTTCCTGGAACCAGACACTTCCCTCTGTTGTTAATTAAAATCAAAGGCAAAACACAGACTCAGTAGACTCCAAAATCAAAGGAACTGAGATGGGCAAACTAGATTTCCTAGTTTAGCGGTGGCTTCCTTTCTCCTTCTGCCAACCTTGATTGATTCTCAAAGTTTGTGTTTCTGTCAGTCAGCTGAACAGAGAGAGGTTGTCTAGCTGCTGCAAATCTGACAGGTATGCACTTATTCCTCTAGGAGACAGGTTAGGTACAGAAAACATGGCTGAGAAAATCAGAAGGATGGAATATGTGCCTTGGCCAGCATACTCCCAGATTCTAAGTGGTTGTGGGACACCTAGTTTACTTTTAGTTGCTCATGCTTGTTTCCCACCTCTGAAATTTAGGTCTATTTGCTTCCTACAGAAAGTGTTTTCAGGTGGACAGAAAAAAATTTTTTGAGAGAATGATGTCAATTCTTATACAGTGTCACATCACCATAGATCATGTTCTGAAACACAACCCTGTTAATATTATTATGTTTAATCTTCTGCCTAGTGCTAAACAGCCAAAGAACTTACAGAGATTTAATTCAAATCACTGCTTCTGCTGACAAGCTGAGATCCTCCCTCTCTCAAATCAGTAGGAAAACATGCAGTTGCTTCTTCAGCTCAGGTTCATTGCAGTAATTTCAGTATATTTTGCTGGAAAGTGCTTTCTCACAGCCAGGTCTCCCGTGATACCAATATGAAGTGTACACTATATTCTTTCCCTGTTTCCTCTAGAGCCTAATATATCCTTTGCAGCACTTTCAGCTTGAAATGAAGTGAATGACCTAAAGTCTATATAATAACATGAATCACTGTACAATAATTTATAGGGTCACCTCATAATTACTATTGAGTATAACACGACTCCGTTTATTGGAACATATACAGGAGAAAGGTTATTTTTGAAATTTTTCTTGTTTATTCAAGCCAGCATTGCTCCAGATTTCAATGGATTTATTAACACCACATTAGAAGTAATCATTGTCAAAACAACTGGGAGAAAAAAAAAATTAAAATGTAGAAACTTCCTGCTCCCGAATCTTTCTTGCAGAGAGGTGGGGAGCAATCTATGGCCCCTGGCTTTTCTGTGAAAGGTGATGTTTTTCATATCTAAAGAACTGAGATCTACTCAAGGACTGGTAATAAGAATGGACTAACTGAATGAAAACAAAGCATGTTGCATGGTAATTTTCAAAAAACTCATATTTTATTTGGAAGGAAAGCAGTTTAAAGCAAAGAAGACATCAGCAATTTAAAGGAGGAAAGGTATGTTTTGGGCTTGTTTTGCAGATTTTCAGGTTTCTGCACTTGCTAAGTTATAATTTCCCATGCCTTTGTCCATGGGGAAGGAGAGGGACGGGTAGAAAAGGAAGTGTGCTCAAACCAGTGGTGCCCTTGGTAGTAAATGGAAAAATCTTAAGGCAATTCCAGAAGTAGTGTTGTTCAAAAAGTCTACCTTTGGCACATGTTTGTGGGACCAGAAGCAGAGACTTTGCTGAATTTTACCAAAATTTGCTGGGTTAACAAGCACCAAGACTCTTCATGCCACAGTGGTATCCACAGAGGCTTGACAACCAGAGAATATCAAAGCCTGTGTAATAAATATAAGTGCTGTGTTCAGAAGCCCAATTTGTTGCTCTTCTGGTATTTAGGATCTCTTTACGCCGTCACACATTCCAGATGTGCATTCCAGACTGCGCCAGTTCTGAACGTGTGCTTGGCTTGACCAAACATGGAGGGTTTTATTCCAAGTAGAGATGTATTCATTTGCAGTCATCAAAAAATGTATATTTATGGAGGGAATTTTGGGTGCTGTATGCCAACATACCAATTAAGAGTGTGTAGAGTAAAGAGGTACTGTCAGGCTGCATATGTTTCAAATATATAAATTCAAGGACCAAAATACTTAGAGACAGCAGATGGATTAGTGACACATTCAGAAAACTATGGGTACATGTATTCTGGTAAATTAAACAATGTCAAGGCATGGGCACAGGCACTGGGATTTACTCATCCACACTATTCAATTGTTAGAACAGTCCTTGGTGTGGTTTTGGCCTAGATCAACCTCCCAAACAATTCCTAGGTATGGCTTGTGAGTTAGTTCAGGCCAGGGACCACTGCCAGCAGACAACATGCAGGCAGCTGTCGTGTGCTAGAGGTTAAGAGAGTTTAATATTATGGATGCGTCAGATTGTTCCAGATGGCTTGATGGCCCTGACACTATTTAGTTTACTAATATAGATTTAACCTTTAGGTTTTTATACTCATCCACTTGGACCTGTGACTCACGCACACCAAACAAGCAGCTGTGGTGATTTAAGATGTTATTGCACCTGAGCTCTTTGTTACTGGCTCTTGCTGGAGGTTGCTGACCCCACTGTAGAGCTGCCAAAAGTAATGCACTTCAAGAGTTTCAGGACCAGTGAAGGTCAAGTCACGATGTGAGGTCTGTACATGCACTGAATATGGGGAAAAGATCGGCTTAAGATTCTTTCCCCACTCCTTGAATCTATGTATTTATAGAGCCCAACATAAGGGCAGAGCTCTCGCTGCTGCTGTTGCTGTCTCACTCTTCAGCACAGGATGCCCTTAATCATGAGTCACCCTTTGGATAATCACCCTGTCTTAGAGCCACTATTTGGCTTCCATGAGCTGCACTGCTTTTCGTGAATCTGTGTTTTTCTCTGTTTTTCCTGAATCTGTCCTTTCCTGACCATTGTTGTGCAAGAGTTTTGTACCCTAAAATCTATATATCAATGATATTTTCCCTATTTGCAATCACTCTTACCTTTAGAGACAAATTAGCTTTATGGATAATTAGTTTAAGGAAACTAGTTTGATGTCTGTTCAGTTGTTCGAGGCAGTTTTTGTTGTGAATACAGCTTCCAGCTGCCGGGAAGACTGTGGTGGGATACAGAGATGCAAGGCAGTGCATGGCAATGAGGAACTGTCAGCTGCTGGTAGCACTACAGTGTGGTTGGGGGTGTTTAGCCTGGAGACAAGGAGGCTCAGGGGAGACCTTATTGCTCTCTGCATCTCCTTGAAAGGAGGTTGTAGCCAGGTAGGGGTCATTCTGTTCTCCCAAATAAGAAGCAATGGGCAAGAGGAAATGGCCTCAAGTAGCATCAGGGGATGTTTAGTTTGGCTATTAGGAAAACATTTCTTCATGGAAAGGGTTGTCAAGCCCTGGAACAGACTGCCCAGGGAAGTGGCTGAATCACCATGCCTGGAGATATTTAAAAGACATTTAGATGTGGCACTTAGGGACATGTTTAGTGGTGGACTTGGCAATGTCAGATTGATGGTTGTACTCAATGATCTTAAAGGTCAAGTCCACTTGCCAATGAAGGGCAAAATATGGAGAAATCCACCATGGCTTCTTACCAGACACTTCTGGGGCAGTATATGAACAGACATGAGAAACTTTAAATATGAGAGACTTAAGAAATTACAGCCCTCTGAAAAATGTTCATGACCTCTGGTGTACACACAGCAGTGCTACAGACATTCTTAGGAAGATGTGCATGTTTGCATGAATGGCATTTTTTGTGTATTTTTTCTCTGAGTGGACACCATCTCAAGAAAATTATACTTGACAACCTGATAGCAAAAGGCAAACTCAGAGGTAAAAATAATTGGACATAGGCTTTTTGTCTTGATCAGGGTCTCCTTGTTTTCCAACAGTGCTTCTTTGGCTGGAGAAACACAGAGCAGTAAATGTAATTTAAAAGGCATCCTTGACATTTGTGAGATCCTTAGCATCATAGCACATGCCATTCTTGCCCTCCAAAATATGTAGGGAAAGTGTGGTCATCTCACACAGTGCATAAGAACAGCTGCTGGTTAATGGTTCTTCTAATCACAAGTGCATTCTAATAACAAACAAATTCTACTACATCTTACTTTAAGCCAAGTTTATGTGTTTATTTTAAGAACAAAGGCTCAAATGCCTAAAGTATCAGAGTTGCTCTAGCCAAAAAAATTGTAGACATCCCATCCTGCTCTTACCCAAAAGAAAAAGGAAGCGTTATCTGGTTGACTGCAAAAGCAACATTCTTAGATTAATCTCAAAAAGGCATCTAATGAGTAAGAGGAATGCATTACGTTAAAACAAAAGATCACATTTACTGGCCCATCTTTTCTCCAAAACAATTTCTACATGTGTTGAAGATAAACAACAGCAGCAAAGCAGGGACTCTATGACTACTAAATGTTGTGTAGGGCATCTGTGACTTAAAATGTTAGTGGGAAATAGTTCACTTATATTACACTGAATACCTTTGGGAGCACAAGAGCTGCTGAAGCCATGTTTAATACACATTTGTGTTGCATGGTCAAATATGAGTTCCACTGGAAGATTTTCCTGTGTAGGACATTCATAACTAAGCTTTTCTTTGAGAAATCTCTGTCATTAAATGGGTGTGAATTTTCAGACTTTCAGTGGTTTTAGGGTGCAAAGCTCAAAAATTGTTTAGGTCTTATCATGAAATAGAATAATTCAGAGTGTAAAGTACCTCTTGCAATCATCTGATCCAATACCCTTTACAATGTAGGACTAACTTGGAAGTTATGTTGAATTTTGAAGTCAGATAAAGTAGTTTGCAAATGTTCCCATCTGAGTTCTGAAAATGTCCAAAGAAGAACATCCCACAACCTCTCCTGGATCTGTGCTAGTGTTTGATTATTTACTGGGTAATTATTTTTTATCCTTCATATGGCTTTTATTTGTTGCTTTTTGTCTTTCTGCTCTGAGAAGAGCTTGACTATGTCTTCTTTATAACCAATGCAACATGTCAGAAATAATGTCTCTCCTCAGCCTTTTCCCCTTAAGACTCAGGAAACCCATCCATCTACCTCTTCTTTGCATGCTGTGTGCTCCAGCCCCCTGAGTAGGTTGCTGGCCACTGCTGAACTCACTCTGGTATGTCCATGGTTCTCTTTCACTGGGGATCCCCAAACCAGACACAGTAATCCAGATGTGGTCAAATGCCAAATAAAGGAGAAGGATCTCTTCACAGAACTGCTAGTTACAACTTCCCGTATGCAGTTGGCCTTCTTGGGCAAGTGACCATACTGCTGACTCCTGTTCAACTTCTTGTCACAAGGAGAGTGCAGACAGGTAGTTATAACATGTATGTGTATATATTAGACATTGCACATTACATATTATATCTATATATAACCTAAATTTTATCCTCCCCAAAGGAACAAAGTGTGCCTAAAATGTTCTCTTGCAGCCTTATCCAGAGCGGAACAAATGGGCTATCTGCTAACTACATTATGGTGGATATCAGTAATCACTATGGGAGTTCTCTACTTCAGAAACAGAGACTGGCTGCACACCAGACCCAGAAGAGAAGAGGAGATGGTGAAGAAGTAGCTGAGCTTAGCATCAGACTTTCTAAAATGTGCTGACTTGTCAGTATCAATCTTTGCAGGCTATGCTTTTCTACTTTAAACACCTTTTTTTTGGTTACAATTATTTGTTTTTTTTAATGGAAAAAAAAGGAATGTAATTTTATTAAATAAATCATTTTCTCCCTGTAATATCGACTAGTTTGGATGCTTTGCTAAACATTAAACCAGACGAAATGGGACTTGGTTACATACAGTTAAGTAGCACACTCTGTGCACGGTAAATGAAATTACTATTTGTTATTTTTAAATAAATGTTCACCCATAAAAAGAAATATCTCTATTAGACAGAAAAGTGACTTCACAAAGGTGCATTATGTGGCAGCCAAAAACTGAAACGGGCGGCAGATTATTTCCAAAGTTAAAAGTTTATGGTGAAACCACGATATAAATTAACTGCTAGCAGCCGTTGAGTCCATTCCTCGGATCATTTATCTGTATGAGAGTGTTATATGTTTGATGCCTGGTTTGTATGATGGTTTTGGGGTGGACTAGAGTGTTTCTGAGTGATTTAGCACATGAAATCAACTCCAAGTTTCTGAAACAATAAACATGATGATGGGAGAGAGAAGTCAATACATGTATCTTGATTTCTCTTTGCCATTACTTCGTAGTCTTCAGCACTATGAGACTTATCAGATTATCTCCAGGTCATGAGTTAGTTTCATTCTGACAATTCTGCTGAAAAGCAGAGAAGTATAATTCTCATTTTACTCATGGGAAACTAATACATGAGAAAATGAGGTGGAGGAAAGATGCAGCAGATAAAAAACTGGCCTAGGAACTCAACCCTGCTCCAGAACGTGAGCTATTTAAACTTGACCCTGTCTCTTCAATGGACAACACATTTTAAGGGAAGTCAGGCATGGGGTATACATCAAGAAGATTTGTAAAAAGCAAAAAAATAGTGATGTTCAGTGAACACCTGAAGAGAGATGACACAGAGTGCAGATGACACACATACACATGGCCACAAAGAAGTCACCAAGTCATTACTGGACTAGCAAAATATGAACAAAATTTTTCTTTTAAAAAGTGTGTTTCTCAAAGGATTGGAAAATTTAACTTCAAATCTTTTGGAGGAAGAACTGGCCATTGTTGAATAAGATCAACTGTATCACTTTACAAAATTGTGCAATGAATTCATCAGCACATTTTAGCTGAAATGGAGTGCAAAAAAAAGGAAAGCTGCCTCCCTGCAGGACCTCAAAAATATAACTTTCTCATTCTGTGTTTAAACAAAGATTGACGTTTTGGAAGATGGACCTGGTGGAACACCACTGTTGAAACTGCTGAATTAATGGGTCCTGAGTGGGAAGAGTTACATCAGCTTACTGCTGACAGGCATGTTGGGAAGGCTTGGCTGGCTCGACGTGCTGAAATGAAGGGGATGACCTAAGGATTAAGGATTAACTTTAGGCTTTTAACTTGACAGTAATGTACATAGTACGTGTGTGCGTGTTTGCATGGACGTTTGCACATACAGATGTGTCTGAGAGAGAGATGTTGTGGGGTTTGTACTACTGGAATCTGGGCCATGTGTGAGAGATGTGTGTTCCTTCAGCTTTAACTGGTTTTCTTCTTCAGCTTGAAAATTAAATGCTTTTGCATAACTGTCCATATTGTTTGTAAGTAGTTACAAGCCAGTCATTTCCATAGACAAAACCAGAGGCTTATTAAATAAACAAATACAGTAACAACAGAGAAAGAGCGTTAGGGAATAGACAAATAGCCTGCTAACAATGGCAAATGTCTGTGCAAAATATCATGCAACACAGAGGTAGTAGGTGTTGGTGAGAGCTTTTTTTATCCAGCTTCTCTTTGAGACCATTCAAAGGTAATAATCTTGAAATAAATTAAATTAACACCTATGCTGAACTTTGGAGACAGTGATACCACCTTTCTATTTTTCTTCCTTTTTAGCAGCATAACATGATGCAGTCTCAATGGGATTGGGAAGTGTAAAGAGATGAGCATACACCTAGGAAATGGGGAGTTTCTGGCTAAATGCAGAAGTTTGGTCTAGCGGCCATAGTGTGGGGGCCTAATAGCATCTTGGAACTGGCTTTGGATCTTTGCTTCCAGCCAGGAGAGCCACTGATTTAAAACTTAAGAATATATCAGGTATTAGAAAGAAAGAAAGAAACAAATGACCTCTCAGAGTGACTGTTTGGCACTGTGTGGGGCTGTTTATGAGACTGGTGACAAAACAACATTAGCAGATGAAGCGATTTCAGAGGGTTCCAGTGCAAAAACCTTCCACGGATGAAAGCTACTAAGAGAACTACAATTACCACTGCTTTCAGAGAAGAGGTAGAGCTGAATACAAAGATATCCATAAAACACTTTTGACAGAAAAGAGTTCTGAATAAAAGCACTATCAAGTTATTTAGAGATAAAGTCCTGTAGTTGTTGCAAATACCAGAAATAACAAATTAATGAGCATATTAACTTTTTTTCCTCTACTTGGCAACAACACTGGAATATAGTTTAACTGTGGCAGAGGTAGTGGTAGCAGGGACAATGTGGGGAAGGAAAAGTATGGTATGGAGGTTTCCTTTCCATCCTTATTCAAAGCTGCACAGAAACCAGAGCAAATTATTATCCCTTTAAGAATAACCAGGTTGCCCAGAAACCCAGGAGTCACCAGCCTCTTTCAGTAGTGTAACAGAAGTGGCAGGCAGCACTTAAAAAGGTGTAGGTCTGATACTTTTCCCTATGCCTGACCTTAATTAAGACCATCTTTACTCACCCCAGCAGCTTCCTCTAGAGTATCAAACCATGCCATTTTGTCTGGTAGATGCAGTGAATATTTTCGTTCTTCATGCTCTCTCTGCTGTGCATTTGGTTCAGTCCTTGCTTCAGAGCAAGTCTCAGGTCCCCCAGGCTCCTCTGCTGCACATGGCTTTTGGCTCACTCTTAGAGGAAACTTGGACACTTGAACAGAGTGTTGTTCCAAGTCCTATTTCCTATATGCTATATAGTGTTTGAGCTAGTTCATATCACTTGTTCAGTGACCAAAACTTGCTCCTTGAGTCCCACAGGCAGTGTAGATTAATAGATTTATCCATAAATTCAAGATTGTTTTTAACATGTCCTCTTGAATTCATTTGCTGGGAAATCAATATGAGGCTATAACTTGTGGTGGGTCTGTGCTTATGGCAAATACCTGGTAAATTCTTTATAGCAGATGCATGGTGTAGGCATTTGACCTTTCTTACTTCCCCAAGTTTGTGGTGGATCTGCTGCTCATGTACTTGATCCACTCTCTCTGACAATGCCCAGCCTAGCAGAGGACCCTTCTCCAGCCACTCTGAGAAGATATGCATCTTGTTCTTCTAACAGCTACCACAATCATGCTGTCAGAATATAAATGGTAATAATCATACCATCAGTCCCTGCATGTTGGGAAAGTGTCTGTGGTTTGGTACGGCAGAGGTATTCACATGAAAAGCATACAAGAAGAAAGATGCAGAACCAACTGAGAAGGCTTCAATTGCTGGAATGCTTCAGGCAATTTTAGGATGCCTCATGGTTGGAATCAGAATGAGGAAGTGCTTACATGCAGGGATACCATGAGACTTTTCTGTCTATGTATAATGATAAATTACAATAATGATGCAGCCAATTGCTCATAAACCATTTACCAAAGGGTAGGTACAGACGGCAACCTAAAGCCATATGAATTTAGTCACATGAGAATCGCAAAGTAACTCAACTTGGAGGTGACCTTGGGAGGTCTCTAGTACAACCTACTTCTCTAAACGGAGACAAGCTTTAACTCAGATTGTGTTGCTCAAGAATTTGCCCAGCTAGGTCTTGGAAACATCCAACACAGGATTTTATTTTGTAAAGTCCCAGTTTCCCTTAACGCCTTGAATGGATAATGAAATGAGGGAAAGGGTGATGAGATGTATGCATATATTTCCATGTCTAAGACCTGGGACCAGAACCTAGAATTCTTGGCCCTGGCAGACTTTCTCTGTGATACGAAGTAATGTTGGGTAAAACAATTATAAAGAAGCTCTGGTTAATGTTGTACAGGCAAGCTTCATTCTGATCTGTCTCAAATTTGTTAGTGATTAATTTTCTCGTCTGCATGTTTTTTCAATGATATTTTTGTGTAGATTTTTTAAAATAATACTGTAGCTTTGTCCTACAGGATCCCAGAGTGCTTCTCAAGTTATATACCAAACTGGCCAAAGCCTACTCCTGTTGAGGCCAATAGACATTTTGCTATCGATTTCATTTGGGCCAAGGTTTGGCTGTGTAGAAATGGAATACAAGAAATTCTGTATGTCCGTATGGCCTTTAATAAATTTTGGTTTTCCACCTGGGCGATAAATCTGCCAGCAGAAGAGTAGTACAAATTTTGGTATCATTTGCTGAACAACTAAATATTTTAATATAAATTTTGAAAGGTATCAGTAGGCATAATGGTAGTTGCTCTAAAAGTATCAATAGCACAATTTAGAGCCAGAGGTGGATGATGGTGGGTGTGGATGTGGATAAGTGTGTAAAATCTCTGGATGTACAGCAAACTATAAATGAACTTTTAAATCACTTAATAAAGGATCAGCTCTAGTTGGTTGCATAATCTAAAATTCTGGAACACTTTTGCTGTCCTACGTCTGCAAAAGCTTTTCATTTAGGAACACACACGTTTCTTGTCAATGTTATTTCTACAATCACTTAGTTAGAGCAGGGCATATTGTTCTCTCAATTTCTTGTTAAAATGTTTCACGTAATTAAACTTTTACAACCAGTTCTGCTCTATGTCTGATAACTGCTGTAAATTATAAAGAAAAGCCCCTCTGGCATTTATGAGAATTCAGATGATGAAGACTATAGAGAAAAAAGAAAAGAAGCAGTGTCACTGAGGCCCAGATAGTTGCTGATTCCCTGTTGTCTCCCACATAATTTGATTTAATGAAATAGAATATTTCCTATTATATAAATTAGACTGAAAAGAAGCCAAAATAAAACTAATAATATTACAAATTATTATATTGCAAACATTTCATCAGTTGCAACACAATTTGAATAATTGTGGTTTTGTCTATATTTCTGTAACTTACTACATGGGAAATAAGGCTAAAATTTGCTAGATTGTGAAAGAAAAGAGCAACAACAACCAAACAACAGGAAAAGGAATGGAAATTAAAGTGAAACCTGCTTATATGTGCTGGTGGGATGCCCACACAAATATAAACAACCTTTTCATGTGTCAAAATGTTGCCCGAATTTCAAAGCGGTGCTTGAGATAACCTTTCTGGTGTGAGGATTTACAAAACAGATAAGTTCCAGTAAGATCAATTTTGAGAGCAATGTTCTGCTTCCAGGCCCTCCCCAGACCAACTGTGGGATCACTGCAAGATGGCACATTGATTACAGGACTGAGAGCTTTAATCCAATTGGTGGCAATGCTGCTATGAGACTTGGAAATCTCCTCTAACCTCTAACCACAGTTTAGTATGCAAACTATTGTGTTTGCTCTTGGGAAACTCCACTCTTGCCAATAAGAGCCAGTATTTATACTATTTGGCATATTTATTATTCAGTTAACCCATTCCTTATAAGTAAATTTTTTTTTAGCATTTTTCATCCTTCCAAGAACGATGGATGATGGACAGAAATAAATAGACATGGGGGGAAAACAAAAGAAAAACAAAACTTTAAGTCTCTCTTCTCCCATAACTATTATAATTTATTCTATTGTCCTTTGTTTCACAGGGCTGTTTGTCACGACGAAGGGAAGCAACAATCAGTCAGTGTCTGAGAAATCTGGTTGTGCATAAACATTTGTGAAATTCAGGGAAATGAATTGTGCAATCTGATATCCAATAAAGATCAGACCCATAGGCTTCAGTTTCCTTGTGATTGAAGGTGAAAGGGCTCTGCAGCCAACACCTTTCTTACTGGGATGCTCAGTAGAACATGTAAACAGGGATTTTTATACCTTTGTTTCCCCTGGGCAGGGCAACATATGCAGATTAGTTTTATTCAGAATCAAAACTTATTTTATAGTACACAGGGGAGAATATTCTATCTGTCTCTTATTCTGAGAATTTTTGTTGTTATTGTGATGGCTGAAAGCTCTAAAGAGAAAATTGGTTTACCATACTTTCTAAGAGATACCTACTTGCTGACAGCTAGATAGGTGTGTGTATAATACTATGATTGTGAGATTCTGATTTCAGGGTTAAAGTAGCTTATCTGATAAGAAGCATTACTGGTTAAGTTACCTGGGTAATAATATTATCTATGAATAGGGATATCAAAGTCTTGGTGCTCCACTGCTCCACGTATGTACTAGATCACACCATGGAATGAAAACAGATTCTCTGTTTTCCCATCAATGAACAAGTAACAAACATATTACAGAGTGAACTGATTGTATCAAAACAGACGTGCACAAACTTTCTAGTGTTGTTTGTCAAAAAGTTTATTCTCAAAGAGGAAACATTATTTCAGCCTGAGCATGCATTTCTCTAGGACTGTCTATATAGTACACCATTGCAGGTCAACATATCTTCCACGTAAAAATAGTCTTATTTTGTGAGGGACTTCTTCAACATGTTTTAAATTCACCTTGAAATTGAGAATTAATTTAAATGGTCTAGGCTTCAACCTAGGAGGGGAAAACTTTTTGACTCCCATCGTACACAGTGGTGTCTGAAACTTTACTCTTTGAAACTTTACTCTGTGAAACTTTACACTTGACTATACTCATAATAAGTAAAATATAGACAATTTAAAGTGAAATCAGAAATATCATGGGGAAACAGGTGAGAAAACCCTGTATTTCTGAAATATCAATTAGCCAGTAGAAAGAAAACTCATATAAAATTGTTGATATAGTTGTCTGAAAACTGACACAGGCATAAATTAATTTTTATTAAGAAAACCTTTGTATTATTATCTGCAATTTTCCAGGATTCAGGTTTCTACATATGTTCATATCTCTATGTGAATTTCCAATTTTTGATACCATTTTCAGAATTTATAATTTTTTAAATTAATGTTTTTATACATGATCTTTTCCTTACTTATCTATGAGAGTATTATGGGAATTAGATATGTTTCCAAGTCTTCCTTCAACTGGCTTATAAATGTGACCTTTATCTTAAAACCTGTTTATTCTATGTATTCCATAGCTTTTGTGACTATTTACAATATGCATTGCACACTATTAACTTGATCCAACATACTGTGAAATCAAAGAAAGACTTCTCATTGACCTTGAAAATTGTTGGATTAAGCCTTATGCTCCAAGTAAAAGTAGTTGCAATGAATGACACAAAAATGTAATAAAGAACTCATTTATTGGCTTATTAAGCTTATTAAAATAAGCTAGTGTAGATTATTAAGTTTTCATTTACAAATTCAGATTCAAACATATCTACCTGAAGCCCCAGTACACTGATTGCTGTTATGTTTAAATACACTTTGGTAGAAACTTGTTACTTTCCCTCTTCTACATGCCCATTCAGGTGTTCATGTGCTGCTGAATATTTTCCATAATCTCCTGAGGACTCACTTGCTCGGTGTTAAGTTGTTCATCAGTGAAGAGTTGCATTTCTCTCCATTTCCTGGAGCCTTTCTCAATGCCTTGCTGAATCAGTATGTGTGTCACTTCCACTTTATTCCTGAGTGCCTGTCTGCATTTTTGGGGCATTTGGTAGATGGACTGCCAGTCACATGGGCACCTGTATTCTAAGCTCTCCTTGACGAACAGCTACATACGGCTTTATGCTCTCAGCTGTTATTTGCTCAAGCCAGCGAAGAAGCTCTGAGATGTATTGCAGGAAAGCAGAGTAATTTTCTATAGTTAGATCAATTAACTTTTTGGCTTCACTGATTAGCTTTTCTTGGGACTGACTAAGCTGCCCAGAGATCTCCCGGAGTTTTTCTTTGAGTTGCTTGTTATGTTCATCAATTTTCCTCTTAGCAGCTGCAGACCAATATCGGATTTTTTCCTGAGCAGCAGACAAGAGTTCCATGATCTTCTGTTTTCCTTTTCCTTCAATATCAGTTATAAGGTCATAATATTCCTGACTGTATATTTCCACCAATTCTCTTACTTGGTCTGTCAGGCGTGTAACAATGCCAGCAAGATCTCCAACATACTGGTTGTGCCAATCCACAAGAAGATCTATGATATTCTTCAGCCATCCCAGTACCTTGTCTTCCACCTCATAGTATTTCACTGACAATCCAAGGGCAGTTGGATCAAAATATTCCTCCCGCAATGACTTTACATAGAGGAGCAGCTGGTGCAGCTTTTCTGAAAAGTTCTGGAATGTCTTCTGGCTAAAATCTTTGAACTGAGAAATGTATTTTTTAATATCTTTTGTCAAGGATCTCAGCTTCTGGGCAAAGTCTGAAGCCATTGCATCTTTGTACAGTTGTTGTGTTTGGACTTTGAGGTCTTCAAAAGTTTTGGATTGTAAGCTTCTGACCATTTCTTCTACCTTCTGAAAAACTTGTTGCACCACCTGTTTCAGTTGCTTCAGCCTGCCTGCAAAGTCAGCTTCCTGAAGAGTAGCAAATGTCTGCCTTATTTTTTCCTGCAAATCTTTCAGCATTTCTTTAATTTGATCAAGTACATTACGGCCTCTAAGAATTGTTTCAGAAGCAGGAAGTCTGACTTCCAGTTCATTGATAGCTGCAATCAAGGCATCAAAGTACTCCTGAATTTTTGAAAGGCATACATCAGCAGTTTTTGCTAACTTCTCTGTAGTCATGAAGTATATTTCTGCACCACTGTACTTTTCAGACAGCCCAGGGACCTGAAATTTTGTGGTTTTCAGGAATTCAGTGGCTGAGTCAATTACGTGTTTTATTTTCTGGTGGTACTCTGCTATTATGTCAATTAAAACAACCAAAAGTTTTGCTTTTACTCTTTCATAGTCAAACTGTTCAGCCTGATCTGTTGCTCTTCGATAAAGTCGTTTAGCTTTGAACTTGAGCTCCTGATATTTGTCAGAGGCCTCATTCGCGGCTGTGCGAAGCTGAGAATCTATTTCATCTATTTGATTTGCTGCAAAAGTGTACGCTTTTTCAGCATTATTCTGCATTATATTCTTCATTTTTAAGGTGGCAGCACTTATTTCCAGTCCCATATGCTCCTTATGGTACCGATTAACATAGCTATAGACTGCATTTGTAATTTTAGGCACTCTTTCCTTCAGACCCAACAGCAAGTCTTTGGCAGCATCCTCATTCCAGTTGAATTTCATTTGAATCTGGTCAGGTTCCTTGAGGGATATCTCACCTTTTAGTATGTCTATGTCCTTCTGGGGAGCAGACTGAAAATACAACACAGAGTAAGAAAACTCCAATATTATTTATGAGCGTATTTCAACATTCTCATTGTTGCCTCTTTAATTTTATCATTTATTAAAGCAAGCACTCTCCAATTTTTTGCCCACTGTCTGTTTGCTGTCTGTTTGCTCTCATCTTCAAAGGTTATTTTGGAAGAAATTATCTTGTGCCAAGCTACTTTGAGCTTCTTCAAAGAGCAAAACTAGACCATAACTTAGTCTGGTCTTTAATATCTGACTGCAAATAAGATTTTTCCTTCCTTTGTATGAAATGCCTATCAAGTCTCATAAGGCAGGTGAATTACTTGGGAAAATGAGACTTCTACTCATTCCTGAAATCAATTAAAGTGAATTCAAAAAGCATCTTTTCCATATAAAAATATTAGAGGATTTAATTTTGTAATCATTTAAATAAATTAGACAATTTAGACAGTTGCTCAGAGTAGTTAATAAATCCTCAAAAGAGAATATATTTACTTGTATAGTTTTTCCATTTTTATAATAAATAGTGAATTATGAGCTGCTTCTGATCGCTAAATTAGTATATAATTTTAGAAGGTAAGATTTTAGTTCTGAAATTTTTGTAGTATTCCAGTAGTAAGAGCATGTATTGTAACATATTAATGGATTAAAAAAAGACACTTCACAGATGGTCTGACCTCTAGTAGTCACCTTATTTCTATAATGGTCACTTATGTGACCATTATGTGTATTCTAAGTAGCCTGATGGCTATCTATTAAACCTGATGGGTAGTTTATCTAAAACTGACTTTGTACATTCTTCTCTTTCAGTGGGTGTGCCTTCTTGACCATAGGAGATGGAAAAAATAACTGTGTGAAGGAGTTGAAAACACCTTCACCTAACACAGATACTATTTTTAGTACTGGAAAGGCCAGTGTAGGAAATGAAACCTTTAATTACTGACAATATAGTTTTTATTTGGTCGTTAATTCATATCTCAACATAAACACACCAACCAACCTCTGACCACACCAAACATTTTCACTTTTTATTGCTCATATCAGGCTTACCTGAGTTTGGTAGTAAACTCTGGCAAGGAAAATTTCATCGCTCCCTTCCATGACATAAGCAAGGGTCCCGGCTGAGGGTGAGGATATTGAGCCGGATGATTTCTCTGCATTCTCTTGGTAACGCACATGAACATCTGTGAAAGTTGGGCTGATGATGTCTAGTGATAAAGTGTCCTCCAGGGCTCTGCAACCACAGTAAATACATAGCTTTGAAGCAATGTAGAAAGCACAAGCCCAATGCTGTATGTCTGAACATAGTACTACCTATAATTTCATATATATATATGTATATACACATAAGTAAACAATGCCTCTATGATGAAAAGAAAATGTAGGGTTTACTATCCACATTTCTTAGAATTTAGCCTGATACATTCAAAACTTCCCATCACTCCAATTTTCCTGTTTTAGATAAAACTATATTGAGCTCTGTTTTGAATTTTCATTAAATTAGGGTAGCAAAACAAAACCTGTAGCTGAACTGTTGTCACCTTCTATAGATTTCTACAAACTGACTGCAATTTTTCCACCAACACAAATATAGGCATTACTGTTTATCTGCATTTGTACTTGCCTTCCCTGATTTTGTCCCTTGGATATATTAACACAACACTTGCAGATTGAAACAGACAGTAGGAGTGCCAAGTCTAATCCCTGATGTGGGCACTTGTGAATAAAAATTACTTTGTAGTGGCTTGTGGGTACAGAGGGATCCACTGGGAAGAAACTCAACTATGTTGATGGTTAGATCTAGAACTGCTCTGATTATAAAACACTGTGTTTATGTCTCAGTGGTTTTCTGACATGGGGCTGGTGACAAAAGCTGTTCTAGAAACCCTGAGAGGGAACTGCTTTCAAGTTACTTTGAGGAGGAAAAGGACACAGCCAATAATGGCAGGGTAAATATACAGGTTCGTATCAATTACTGCAAAGCACCCTGGGGCATTAGAGATCAAAGCAACATCACATCATTTGCAATTATGTCTACTATAAATTATATTATTAGAGCAAATCTTTACCCAAATCCTGAAATAGTTAGATTTTCCTTGTAGTTTGCACTCATGTCACGATGTGAAAAGCTGCCAGTTGTCTTCATAACAAACACGCCCTCTTTATATTCGTAGTTTGAAACAACTGTGAAAAAGATTTCAAATGTGTGCATTACCAACAATAAATACAAAAGTTATATCCAGTTGTATGTTAGATGGCCAGTTGTGGGGTATTTCACTGATATGTCAAATCAAGAAACTGAATGCCCATAATTCCCACATAAGAAGACATGAAAACATTTGTTTGACTGGAGCATTTTAAAATTCTCATTATATCTCATCATGGATATGACACACATGAAATACCCTGAAGTCATTAGCCTTCAGGGTGACAGACTGAGACTCTGATAGTAATTTATGAAAAAATGCTGCTGCTGATAAAAGAAGTGTCATCTAACATCAATGCTAAATAGACAGAAACACCTTTATATGCAAAGCCCTTGGAAAAAAAGATCTGAAAAAGCCCAGTTTGCAATAATTTTTTCCCCCAAAATCATGGCATATAGAATTTTAATGTCTTACCATTCAGGTCATATTCCAGGAATTGCAATGTTGAGCTGCAGGTAGAGTCAATGGAATGTTCAAAAGAGTCCTTCTTATTTGTCAAGTCTGTTCTCCAGGTGACATTGTACAAAGGAGAAACAACTTTGAAAGATCCAGTCAAGGCACCAAATGATGGGATGAAAATTCCAGCAGGCAAGGATATTTTCAGAGGGGGGATCTCAATTTTCTGTTCAGGAATGGTAATTGTAGGCATTTCAAAATCTGCAATTTTATTAGCTACTTCATCTAGATCTACAGAGAAACTGCCAAATGAAACACTCTTTGGTAAAGTGAATTGAGACATAGTTATTTGGTATTCAGGTATTGTCACCTCAAAAAATGGCATTTTATATTCTTCTAATGTAATGTAATTTGCTCCTACATCCACTTTGGGGAATCTTAGCTTCGGCAGTGTTGGTAAATGGACATCAAATGGTATTGTGCTTAGTGTCTGTGGAATTTTTATGTTGCGCAAGTCAACGGTGTATGCTGGGACCTGGAGAGTGGTGAAAGGAAGGTTGAACTCTGGAGTGCTGAGGACAGGGCTTGGAGCCTTTAGGTGTAACCCAGGAATAGTGACAGTGAAGCCATCAGTCAGCTTATTCACAGGTATGGGGAAAAAGTAACCATCCTCACTCTTTGTGTACACAAGGGATGCCGAGCCATTCAAGTACTGTTTCCGGCCAGCACTGGTAGTGACGTCCAGCTTCAAAATATCCCATAAACTCTTCTCAGAAATGGGGCACTTGATGACTTTGAGGAAGTCCATGTATCCCTCCAAAGATCCAGAAATAACAAATTTTGCCTTTGATTTTTCATTTGATAACTGCATATCATGACTGAGAGATAGTGAGTGAATTTGGCCTTCACCTTTCCAGTCAGCTTTCTGGTTTGTAGGACTGATTTTCACTACAACAACCTCGTTAACTGATGCCATGCCCAGGTAGGGATTTGGCTGAATGGCTTGAATCTGAAGATCTGCTGATACATCCCAAGGAGCCAGCTCTAAGGTTGCTTTGCATCTCTGAGTCCCTGTTGTTGTGAAATGAGATGTACATTGTGCATAGTTCTTCCCATTGTGCTCCCAGACTGCATAAATGCGACGGGTAGATGCTTCAACTGCAAGTAATTCTTTGATTTCAATGACCCAGAGTCCATCTGCTTTAGAGTGGGCCTCGAACTTGAGGGATGATCGAGCTCCATTAGCATTCAAATAGGCATTTGCCTCATGGTCTAAACTTCCAGAAAATGCATTTCCAGTGTAAAATACTCCATTAATATCTCCAGTTGTAGAAGATTCTACTGATATGTAATATGTAAGGCTCTCTAAAGCAAATTTGTGAGCAATTGCTCCTGTAGCACTGGTACCATATTTCAGAGTATTAAAATCATACATTAATTTTATCCCCGAGGAAAGAGTGGGTTTAGATTTTGTATTTCCAGAAAGCTCTTGGCTGAAATTCACTTTTAAAACTGGTGTGTCAACTTCTACATTTGTTGCCACGGAAGCTTCCATGATCCTCTTTAAGAGAGTGATAGTGCTATCATGGTTGCCTCCTAGATATTTGTTATTACTCAGGGACAGTGCTGTGGCCAGCTTCAATCCCCTCTTTCTTGTCAAACTTGTTGAACCATCCAGCTTAAATTGCAGAGCCTCAATGACAGAAGAGGATGAGACACTGAGATGTCCAACAATATCTGACTGATTGAACAGCCCAGCATTTGTAGTAAAAGTGATTACACTGGATTTAAATGAGAAGTCATAAGTAATGTTACCCATGGCAGGAATTAAGATGTTGTTTGCTGAGCTGTTGATTCTGAATCTAGGAAGCTTTAGAGTGCGTAGATCCTGGGGGATATGAAGAACTGGAAGCTCAAAAGAAGGTACAACCAGTGTGTAAGATGGAACTGAAAAGCCAATTATTGGGACTGTGAATCCCCTTGTGCTTATTTCTTTTGGAAGCGTGAAACCAAAGGCTGGCACCTCAGCAGTGAAAGGAGCAACTTCAATATTCACAATTGGAATGGTGTATCCTGGAATCCTAAGGGTCCGTGGTATTTTGTTCAGTGATGTTTGTATTTTGTATTTGTCCAGTTTTGTTTTGGCTTCATTATACGACTTTGTGAGAAAATCTAAAGCTGCATTTCTCCCTTTCTCAAAATGTTTGTTGAATAAAAGGATGTTTTTATTAAGTGCTTCATGCACTTTTCCTAAAGGAAGTGGGATTGCATGCATGTCTTTGTTTTTCTCATACTGAGCATTCAAATTTAAATCAAAGGATTGTCTTGTTGTCTTCAATAATTCCTTCAGGCCTACCTGCTCCCACAGTGAATAATCTTTCAGCTGAGGAGTTTTGAATCCAGTGTAAGGAATCTGAATCTGAGGAATGCTTAGAGGAATGTTTAGGAAATCCAGATTGGCATCTCCATTCATTTCGATATGAGCTTCAATTCTGTCATCATTGTTGCCAGCAGACATATTATGGGAATATCTGTACTGATTGAATCTGCCAGTAGCTTGCCAGTTGACCTGCTGGACAGAAGAACTGAGGGCAAACCCATAGTTATTCAGGAAGTCAATTTTGCCAGTCAGTTTCATTGGAAAGCTGATTTTCACATTTCCATCATTGTTTGTTGAAAGACGGATTTCAGAAGGGTATGCCAAGAAGGAAAGCTCGTTATTTACAATTCCAGTAATCCGTCCATGGAGTCGCGCATTGTGAGAGCCTGTTAATTCTACTTTCATTCCTAGAAGGTCTCCTGTGCCTTTCACATTCAGAAGGCTACGTCCCACACGCTGTGACTCAATTTCAGACTGAATCTGAAGTGCTGCAGACAGTAAGGGATGACATTCATATCTCACAGCTTGGTTGACTTTCAGGTACTTATCATTTATTCTGTTGTTGGCAGAAAATGTAATAGTGGGGCCCTCAATCTTGAAAGTGGCATGCGAATCATGAGTGCCTTCATCAGAGAAATTAGGTGAAGCCCATTTCCAGTTTCCTTTACCGGCAGAGGTAAATGATATGTATCCTGCTTCTACCTCTGTTGTCATGTTATTGACCAGATCAGCCTGGCTGGAGAAATCAGCTTGTGGAATATTCAGTCTGTGAGAATATGCCATTCCACTCTGCATCCAAATTTTTCTTTGCAGCTTGATCATTAAATTATTCTGCAGTTCTACTGAATTTTTCTTTGTATGTAAGTTTGCTCTAGTTTCAGCTTCACCTTCTACTGAGGTTCCTAAAAATACCACTTCATTGGTGTGATCTACTTTAAGGAACCTATGGTTGACTTTCATGGCATTTTTAAGGTTCAACTGCTTCATGTCAGGGGCCAAGAGACGTGAATCTGCAATAACACTAAAAACTAGGAAGTCTAATTTGGATGTTGTTTGAGCTGAAATGGAGGTAACAAATTCTGGACTGTTTGCAGATGTTGTGGTATTACGAAGCTCAGCTTGCGTAGACAGTGTGAAGAATGGAGAGGTGACTCTGAAAGCACCAGACAATTTGCCAAATGTAGGTACAGTCACAGTATGTGGGATATATGGGAGCTGGAACTCTGGTATCTTCATGTTGGGAATCTGGAGCTCATTTAGATTTAGCTTTGGAATCAATAATTCTGGTATTTGAAACTGAGGCATTTGTATTTCTGGGAAAGAAATGTCAGAAAAAGGCATATCTCTCATCTTCAGATCTTTCAAATAGACATCGACCGATGGTAACTGAAATTCCGCAGACATTAATTTGTCTATTGTTCTCACAATCAGAAGCTTAACTTCAATCAAGTCAATTGTGAAGGAAGGAATTTGAAAGGTATTTAGAATTTTAAATTCTGGGGTAGTAAATTTCATTGGAATTTTCATGTCCTTTAGTCTCTTAAAATTGATCTCATAGGAGGGGATACGGAGATCAGTCAGTGGGACAATGAATTCTGGCGTTCGAAATGTTGCTTCCTGAAGACTTCGGAGACTAACCTCAAAGGCAGGTATAGTGACTATAACCATCCTGATTTCAGGGACTTTAAATCCAGTTTCAACAAATTGTTTTAAATTTTCAGCCCAATTTTCTAGATCATACTCTTCAGCCAACACAGAGATTTTTTTAAAAGCCGTGTTCCATTGGTCAGAAATGTATATGACAACAGAATTGTAGAATTGGCTTATCTTCTGAAGACACCACTGGAATTCCTGGGAAATATCCATTTCAGAAATCCTCTCTCGCAGGTCTTCCAGATGTTCATTTACCTTGGCTTTGAGATTAGCAAACGTTGTTGAGTCTATGAGCTCCCTGAGCCAGCTAATTATTGCAGCAAGCTTCGTGTCCTTTAGTTGTTCCATGTACTTGGAAATCACAGATCTAAAATCTCTTATATACTGTTTCAGTGCTTCTGCTTTCTGTGGAAGTTCTAGATTTCTGAGCTGCTCATTTATTTTCTGGGTCACTTCTCGAATTTTTTTGTTTGTGTCATCTACAAATTGGTCATAGTCAAAAGCCTTGAGCTTTTTAATAACCATTTCAAGGAACTTGTTGACTTGCTTTATCATCTTTTCATAATCAAAGGTTTGCACTTTCTTGACAGCATCATCAACAAAAGCAACAACTTTATCAAAGCATGACTTCACATCAGTATTTTGCAGGTAGATGGTCAGTTTCTGGACAGTTTCTTTTATTCTGTACGTTTTAAGCAGTTCTATCATTCTGTCAATTAAAAAATATATCTGCTTATCAATTTCATATTTTACAATCAATTTGTGCATATGACCACGGAAAGCACTGATCTTCTCAGATAATTCATATTCCTCTATCCAATTTAGAATAAAGTCTTTGATTTGTTCAAGAATTTCATTAACTTTTTCGATTGGCAAAGATCGCTTAAATTTTTCTAAACATTCTTTAGCATCAAACGCTTTAATCTGTTGTTTCAAATTTTCCGCCATGCTTCTGACATCAAAATTCTGAATCTGAATCTTGAGTTGTTCTAGGTTTTCCTGTATCTTAGCTGCAATCTCGTACTCATCATCAACATTTTTAATCCAAGCCAAAGTGCTGCTTCCGATTTTGTTAAGATCATATTGTTGGAAAAAAACCTGCAATTTTTCAATGATGTTGATTACAGCTGTTCTTACCTGATATTTTTTATCTAGAGCTGTCATTGTTTCAACTATTTGATCAAGAAGCTGTGCAATAAGTGCTTTAATGTCGTACTGCTCATAACAGTCTTTGATGTATTGCTCAACTTCTATTAGATAGGTCTTCAGCTGAGACAGTATTTCTTGAAGATTATCCATGGCTTTTTCCAGCATAATTTGGAGGTCATCAGATGTTATTCTGTAGTCCTTTGTGAAGGCAACAAAATTATTTTTCATGCTGCTGACTTTGCCTTTGATATCTAATTTGTCCATGTAATCGTTAATGTCCTGTGGCAGTTTGTCCAAAGTTGCCTTGTATTTTTTCATGTGTTGTTCTATGTCTATACTCTTCAGGTAACTTTGTGTGGCCTGCAGCATGGATAGAATGGTGCCTCTGAGTTTTTCAAAGTAAACTGGCCAATCTTCCAAGAAGGGTAGGCTAATAACATGCATATCTTTATTTTTGTCATACTTCACAAAGCCAGAGATGCTGAATTCTTGAGGCTCCAATATGCTGTCCCTGAGACCCAATACATCAATTAAGTTAACTTCTTCAGATGTTAACGGTAGTATGAATGATGCGTCCATTACAGAGAGATCTGCTAAAGCTCTTCCATTAAGTTCCACACCAATCTTTTCTGCCTTATTGTAAGCATTGAAATCTTGTGAATATACATTATTGTTCAGCTGACTTTTCAATTTCCAAACACTTGACTGCTCTGATGGAGTAAAAAGCATATGAACTTTGTTGTCAAGCAGCGTAGTGTACCTTCCTCTAGACTTCAAGCTATGGCTGGTAGAGCCTCTGTAATCATGGGAGAAAGTGAAAGCAAGAGGTTCAGCTTTAAACAGGAATTTACTGTACAAATCTCCTGTGTGTTCACCCATAGCAACCAGCTTTCCATTAGCATTGGTGTGTACATCAGCAGTGATGACAAATGGGGCCATAGTGGAACGCACAGCATTGCTGAAACGGAGAGGTTTGGAATCACAGTTTGTGTTCATGGTAACTGAGGAAGAAAGTCCTGCCACATCCAGATGAACTCTGTGACTCACTGCTGCGCCTTGAATGTTTGCCACAGTGTCTGTTTTCAAGTCTGCAGTTAGACCAGCAAATGTAAGGGTGTATGTGTGCCTTATTTCATCTGCTCCATGGGCTCCTCTGACATTGCCACCTAAATTCATATTCAGAGGCTCGAGGAGGAGTTCTGCTTTGTTGGAAACTTCTGTTTTAGTGTATTTAAGATTATTACTCAGTTTAGCTGTTAGTGAGCTAGGCTCCAGCTGGAGGTCAAAAACATGCTTGTGGAACTTGTCAAAGCTGAAGCTGTTGTCTAATTTTGAAACAAATGTTAAGGATAAGCCTGGAATATTCAAATCATTTGTATACTCCAACTTAAAATCTTTGAATGATCCCTGCAAATTATTTGAAAACTTGAGTCCTTCTCTATTAACTCTGAAGTTTAAAACATGTTTGTTGTCCATACCCAGAACTGTACTCTGATATTCACTTCCCAGCGTTATTTCTGTCAGGCTCACTCTTCCACCTACATTGAATTTTGCATTGTTTTTCCCATAGCGCCCAGAAGAGGACAGTGACATGGAGCCTCCAGCAGTGTCGAGCTTGGCATTCATTTCACTCTGCATTGCCAAGGGACTAAACTGTATGTTGGTGGTTGCACTGCTGGCTAGACCATACCGATTGACATTGAGTGATGACTTATGTGCAGCTCGATTCTTCTGATCAGTCAGGGAGATATCAGTGTTGAAAACAAGATCCTGGGAATTGAGAGACCCTGCAAACAAGGCAAAATACTGGATTTGCTTGTAAGTGGCTTGGTATTCAGATCGAAGTGCTGCCATCTTCTTTGACAAAATTATTTCAAGCTTATTGACACCTGCAGTATGTCGATACCTCCCATTGGTTTCAGATGACATTTTCAGCTGGCTGTTTTCACACTTCACTGAAGCTGTGTTCTTTAATAGCCCATTTTGTACATCAGAAACTGAAGTAATAGAAAATGAACTATCACTGTATCTGCCAGATATCTGATTGGTAGCCTGAAGGTAAGAAGAATCCAGCTTCAGATTTGATTTTCCTTCTAAAACCCGTCTCTTTTCATTGTATGTGGTAGACAGAGTGTAAATGCTTCTTGCAAACACCGAAGCCACTTCCAGATGCCCTTCCATTTTGACGTTATTGGTATTCATGTTATTTATCTTTTCAGAAACAATATCACTGGAAAATGAAAGCTGAGGACCCAGAGTACTTGATGCTGTAAGTGATAAGGTGTAGTTTGCAACTGGAGTAGGTTCATAATTCTTTCTGCCAGACAGCTTAAAAACTGATGTTAAGACTCTGTGCTTCAGGTGATTTTCATATGCACAGATGAATCCATTTCTGTTATAAGATGCTTCTCCAGAACCTGAAATAGGAAAAAAGAGACAAAAGGTAAGTGTGTCTGTACCTTTTCATCTTTGAAAACTTGTCTAATGTCACTGATCGTCTATGCTACTGCTTGAATTGCAATTACTGTTATACTATTTTGTTTTAAAGGCCTAAGTGCTTTGGTAAATACTGAATATTTCTGTAAAAATGGCTACTATTTTGACACTTGAAGCTAAAGTTTTTAACTACAAATAAATTAAGTTTCTACACTACTCTACTGAATAAAATAATGTGAAATTACATAAAAATTATGTCATTATTTAAACTTAAATTAAGAAGTTGGGCTCAAGGATAGCCCATATCTAACACTCCTGGATTTTAGTGTTTTCTTTATCATGCCTCAGTTATGATGAGGGGTTTAGAAGAAAATGAAGTGAGGTTATCCTTTTGCAGTTTGAGAACCCAAAATACAATTTTAGGGGAAATAACTTAAAAATACCATATCATGGCAATATATGAACATTAAGAAATATAGGACAATTTTACATACATAGATACCCATATTAATAGACTGAGAAATAAATTGTGGGCATACCTACACATACATTTGCACACCTGATCTTGAAAAGAGTTGACTTATAAGCTGCACAAGTGTTTGTAGAATCACGCCTTCAGTTTTGAAGGACATTTCTTCAGTAAGGAATAAGTAAGGAATATACAGGAAAAAATGGACTCTAAAAGTTTACTGAATTAAACTGAATTCACCTTCAGTGCCCAAATAAACAGACACACATATTATCTTTAAAATCAAAGGGGAAGTGATTTGACATCACCCAACACCTGTCTTTAAATAAGTGCAGGCAAACGAATGTACTGCACCTGATATAAGCGAATTATAAAATTATAAAATAATTAAAGTAGGCTTGCAAACACTGCAGTATTAACAAACATTCTTACCCTTCACACTGTAGGAAAGCAGCTCAAAAACGGAATCAGCGTTTGTGTTATAGGTAGCTTTTACACTGGTCGCTCTCTCTGTGGTGCTGTTAGTCACGGTGTACGCGGCTGTCCAGTTGTAATAGTTGCTGTACACATTAGCAGAGACCTCTAACTTGCCCAGCAAAGGCACACGGAAAGGATAGTATTTTGGAACAGTAAATGTTGGGATTCTGTATTCCTGAGATGGCACACTTATTCCCATGGACTCCATTACCAGAGGAGGTGTTTTAACAGATTTCGGCATCCATATCTCATCGGACGATCTTCCCGCAAATGGCAGTGGAATATCAATTACAAAACTGTTTTTATTTAAGTTGTATCTGACCCGGCCTTCACTGGAAAATAAAGATAACTCTGTTAGAAACTAAGTTCATAAAACACATACAAGAGTTTTCATGATTTCCTCCTCTGCCCGTGATACTGAGCTTACTTACATTATTTACAGAGAGAAATGTAATGATCAAACATTAATATCAACATTTTCAAGCACTCATTCATCAGAATTTATCAAAAGTACTTTTGGTATCAGGGAATTATTTCAATGTTTTTTCCTCTCATTTCATAAACAAAGGGACTTGTAGGTAAAGTGAAAAAAAATCCTCCAAAATCACTGGCACACTTGTGGGATGCTGAGTACCAGAAAAAGGCAATTACATTTTTCAAAAAGTGATGCATTCTTATAGAAATGCATGAAATCATATTAGCATTAGACATGATAAGAATCTAGAATTAAGAATTTATCTATCTTTCTCATGATAAGCATTTCAAAAGTTTCATCCAAATATTCAGCATTTTTTTTTAACCTGAATAAAAGGAAATAAAAACCTAAGCATGTAACCTGGAACTAGGACTGGAAAATGGATTGTTGGCTAGAAAAACATAATTAGGAAAAAGCAAATCAGAAGGAAACTTGGCCTTAATTTCTGAATGAACAATAAGCTGGCAAGGATAATTTTCTTGTTTCCCAACTGGTCTTTCATATTGCGTAATCTTGAACATTTACACTTAGAGCTACATCCTAAGATGAAAATTAAGCACATACTTCTGAAATTTGTTCCTTTACATCAAAGACTTAAAAAGCTACATGAAAGAGCAGTAAAAAAGCCTGTTATTATTATTAGCATAGATGATAACAACCTAGGAGAAAAAACCAGTTTCTTCCTTGCTTATACTTAGCTCAGGAGCACAATGGCAGCAATAGAGATGTGTGTCATTAACACACAATATCATATTAGCACAATGAAAGATAGTAAAGGGAGAAACAGATCTAAGACATACAAAATTCAAGACTCTTCTCTATTTGTTTTTGGAATCTGATCTTACACTAGCTTCTGTTGTCCTTTACATTCATTTCAGCATTTCATTTCTATGAAATTTGACAGAAGGGTAATGACATTCATACAGTTTCTGTGAAACTCTATTAGATAGAAGAGATGTGACCAAACTAGTGCAAGCATCCAGTCCATGTGTGCACAACTTTCCTCTGAGCACGTCAGGTCAGGAGGAGGTCAGGTTGTTCTACTGGTGGAGGTTAACCAGTATGTGTAGGGGAATGGGAAGAACTGTCCAACAGGACTGCACAGGAAACTGCACAGCTATGAGGGTTATGGCTAAAGCGTCTGTGGGGATGTAGGACACAAATCTATGAGAAAAATCTATGGCTTCAGTAGCTCTGTGGCTTAAAGAATGTTGAATGCTGTATATTTATTCAGTACACCTTATAATGTAATACAATACTTTGGGATCTGTTCAGGTACTACATGGAATCAAATCTGTATCAAATATGTGCATCAATTCCTCTGTATAATTTAATTTCTCTGACCTTAAATTTCTTTGTTATGATTCCAATTTTATGGTAATGTTTACAGCATTTCCATGCTGTTCTCTAAAACCAAAGTAAAATAAAATAACACTAAATTGTGAATAAATATCTATTTTCAGTTTCCTGTTTCACTCTCCCAATTTCATTCCTTACCTTTTCAGGAAAAGTTCCTCAGGAATGGTGATAACAGGCAGTTTAAGTTTCTGAATGCTCAGTTCCTGCAGTGCACTTAGTTTGTCTTGCAGAGTCTGGGCATAAGGGACATCTTTTGATGTCTTTTGAAGCCAGGTGTTGGTTGCCTGCAATGAGGAGAAAAGTTTTTCAAAGTAAATAAAAAGTTTTAGGAGTTCCCAGTGAAGTTATCTGAAAGTTATTTGAACTACCCAAATCCTGGGGTCTAGGTATCTGTTAAAGTGACTTGTTCTATCAAAGCTGGAAATACACAGGATATTCAATCTGATGAGTGATTTTACAAGTAGTTCTTATTTTAGCTTTCATGAGGGAGGCAAGAATTACTCAGGGCTGTAATATTACTGGAGCTGTAATATCTACTGCAGGTTGAAAACCATACCACGATAAATTGTGACATGATATGTCGCAGTGTCATATCTGTATGAGCCACTTTCCGATCCAGAAGCTCGTTGGCACGCTTCTCTAGGGTTTTTGAGTAGTCTGAAAAGTGAACGGGGAAGGCAGAAGACAGTTTTTTCACAGCAGCACTGGCTCCTGAATTCCACTCTAGCTCAATTTTCTCAGCATCTAAAATTCATGTATTTAAAAGAAAAGGGCAAAATTAGTAATATTCTTATTTTGAGAGATACTATGAACTAATGTAAAAAGATGCTTAAATTTACAGGTTGTGTATGTGGATCATGTTTTTGCCTTTACCATATCTGAGAAGAACTCGTTTTGAAATTGAGTTTCCACTAATTCTTGCATCTGAGCTGATGTGAAAATATGCTTTGTTTGGTGAATAATTAACCAATGCTTCACTTCTAAGTTCCGTTTCCAGGCGAGGAAAAGAAATGGTGCCTCTTAACATTGCTTCTTCCACTCCAGCATACCTGTGAAAGAAAAAATGAATGTGAATAAAAATATTTAATCATATTTGTTCAATTCAAAGGAGCAATTTCAGCATTTAAATATATAGTAAAGGCATAATAAGTGTTATAAAAAGTTAGATTGAATCAAACTTGTAAACACTGTTCTAATTCAGGGAATATTTTCAGCTTCTGCTTGTTACTTTGGAAAATCTGTAGTAGACTATTATAATGCTACTGGGCAGATACACACAGTAATGAGCCTCTGTTAATTTCATAGGAAAGAAAAAGACGGGAATATGTACCTGTCCTGGTCAAGTTGTACTTGAACCAAATTACAAATGCCTTACTCAAGCTGAATTCTCTGCTCAGGATACAGACTGTGGCCATGAATCACATAGAAACAAAACACTTGGCAAAATATATTATGCCAGTGGGCTTCATTTTCCTTTATTCATTTATTTTATATCTCTGTAACTTTTTTATATCTCTATATCTCTGTAATTTTGTTGACTTGAGCAAACTTCTAATGTTATGTTAGTGCAAATGAAAGGGAATTGAGGTCCCTGACATCTGTCCAAAGCTCCCACTGATATCAGAGGCAATTCTACATGAACAGCAAAGACAAAGACTCCCTGGAGCACCATCAAGATCAGAGAATTCCATGGAAGATTGAGGTTTATTAAAGAATGTGATCAGCCCATTTGACTATGGGCTTGTGAGGCAAACAATTTTAGAAACCCTGGCAGGCTGAACATTTTTGTTAGCTCCCCTGTAGATGTTCCCGGAAATATTCTCATTGAGAAGCGTGGGAATTTTTACAGGAAGCTCTCAGTTATTTTTGGTTTTGTTTCTTACTGAGTGCCATTAGATTTCTTCATGGGGAGATGTAATAACTTTTTTTAGAGCCAAGCATATCCACTAAAAGATAATACCTCTCTGAACAAACCTTGCCTTGTTTATATCCTTGGATTATCACACCTGCAATAACAGTAGCACAATGCATGCTTGTAGTCATATGTGTGCAAACATGGAAGACTACCTCAAGGAACTTGTAATACAAATTATATTTATACATACAGTAGGAAAGATCAATCAATGTACTATATGCATGCATTTTATGTATTAAAAATAAAATACTTTAAAGTTTTTCAAATTGGGTTTATCTGTCTCTATATTTAATAAATTTCTCCAAAATGAGATAAAATTTCCCCACACTACTACATCCAATAAAACCTTTTCAAAGGTAGCTGTTAAATTCTAAATGTTTTCCTGAGTTACCTTATCTGGCCAGTAAGAGCAACTTCTGTAATCTTCTTGTTGTTGACATCTAAGACAAAGCTGTATGCTTTCTTCCCAGAAATGGATTCATCAGTAATTCTGAAGTTTGTGCCAAAGTCAACATCAGCATCTGGAATCTGGACATCACTGGTCAAAATCCTTTTGTCTCTGTTGTACCTGAAGGTCAATGTGGCCTCATGCTGGTTTACACCTAGAAAATATAACGTACCTTGGTTATACACCACTATGGAATCTGTTTGGACTTTTCTTAAAAGGAGAACTAAAAAGGATCAGCTGAAAATCATATCCTGCTAAAGATCTAACACAACTTTTGATGAGTCTGATTAGCAACTGGGTCATCTTTTTTCTTCTCATCTTCTAAACACACCATGGGCTGACCCACCTACCCACCCATACTTTTGTTATTTAAATGATCCCACAGATGTTTTGTATGCTTTTCATTCCATATTTTGCAAGAACCTATTTTTCTCTCACTTATATAGACTCCCTGAACATCTCCTCTTCCTTGCTTCCATTCACCAACATCACACTTTTATTAAAATCATGCAAAATACAAAATCAGGTTCTCATAATGAAAATCTTGCACTGGGATTGCATAGATGAAAGGAAATGTGGTTAAATTGTTGGTCTGTTTGGGTGTGAAAATGGTGTTCTATCTTATACTGCTAAGAATTAAGAGTTATTGATAAAAACATCTTTTCTGGTAAATGACAGTTCAAAACTGAGCAAAACCACACAGGATTTTTGACTCTTACCTTCTGCCTGGACAGCAAACTTTAAGGTGTCTATCTGATCATTTCCCTCTCTTTGCAGTTCATAGCTTGCACTTGCAGAGTATTCCTTAACTTTGCCTGTGGGCGCTAATTCAACCTCGAATCTACAGAAGGAGTAAACAAATGCCTTGTGAATAACTTCTTTGTCCATTACCACAAACAGAAGAAATCATATAATTCTCAACAGCTCTCTTTCTGAGCTGCTGCTGCCAGAAAGTTTTGAAAGATTTTTAAAGGTAAGCTTGATATGGGAGACTACTGGAGACTAAGAGGGAAGGTAGTTAGCACAAAAGAAACACAGTTTAAGTTGACGTGACTTACCTGGATTCTCCAGTCAAGGGAAAATATGGAACTGCCTCTGTGTCAGTGGAATTAGAGTACAATACTTTGGTGCAGAAATTTAGACCAGGAATGAAAGGCTTGCAAGAAGTTGAGTTTGCCTGCTTCTCTATCAGAGTTGAAATTTCTTCAGTTTTGGCTGGAGACACCAAATGCAGCGTATTGCTGGAACAGAAAAGCCAGCCATTTACCCACAGGACAGGTGCTCAGATGCCCTATTAACACAGTAACTTGTGAATAAAACTTGCTTATTAATGTAGGGGCTAACTGAAATAACACCTAGCTTTAAATGGCGTAGGTATTATTATTGATAATTATAATTTAGTGTATTGAGCCATTTGTTCTCTCTAAAATTAATGTATAGTTAATTTAAATTCAGTTTAAAATATGTATTGCTATTATAATAATTTTATGTGAAAGAAAGCAAAATAATGGAAATCGTAAAAGTCTTGTATAAAATTTCAAAACTAGTGACAAATGTAAGCCATGACTCCAAGTCGTCACCTATTTGGCATATTTGCTTGTCTTACAAAAGAAGTTATCCCAGTTCAACAATGTCTGTGATTCTTCTGAACTGAAAATTTCTCCATACCTGCCCCAGCCTTTCAATTCCACCACAATACAAACCAAGAGAAAGAAAATAGCCTTAAAAGTTCTCATTCTCTTCTCATTACCTGATACTGAGGAGCTTTACTGGAATCTTCGGAGCAGGAATGCTGAATTTCAATTGTCCAGCTTTTACACTAACATGTGCTTCAATTCCAGATTCATGGAATATATTAGAATTCATCTCCACACCACTTCCAGCAAATTCAGGCATGTTTATTCCCAGGTGTGTCACAAACTCAACTGCTACTGAAGGTTTAGCAATGAGATCTGCTTGCAACTATTTAAAAAATAAAATGGTGTATTTATTTGTCCAATACACTTCTCGCTGGTTACACAAAAAAATCTGTACCACTCCTGATAATACAGAGGTAAGTTTTATAGAATTGATTTTGCTATTCAAAATATCTGATTCTCAACTCACATAATCAAATGGCCCATGTAAATGGTAATTGTCATACAAAAAACCCGGGAAGATGATAACGTCAAAGATCCCTACCTACTTTAATGTAAAAATACTCATGCTTCAGAAAGATTTTCTGCATGGAGCTACTTGCATGTATTTTTAAATCTGAACAAGCCAGTTTTCCATTGTAGGAAAAAAAAAACAGCAGTTTTCAAAGACAATGAGCAAACTGTTTGACAAAAAACAAATGGATCCAAGATTGCATTTTTTTTAAACACAAACCAGCTTATTTTCAAACTTTTGCTTTGGCCATTAAGAAGGCAGGGATAGAATGCAAAATTCTGCAAAAGATTCCAAAGCTAACTACAGGAAAACAGGTATTAAATTTGAGGATTTATTTTTTATTTTTATTTAGATCTTGTATATGGTAGAAAATTAAACGTTTAGATGAACTGAAACTACTAAGAAATTCTTATGAAATATTGACTAGGTTAGAGCAAGGTGGTAATTAGAACTGTAAAAAGGAATCTAGACTTTTTTTTTTAATTTTAAGTGGATAATTAATTTTGTATCATATGCTTTTTCCTTGCTACAATTTTAAGATTGTTTCCTCTCAGGTGAAAAAAATATTTTACTTGACTCAATTTTCAATATTTCTTTGAAATGCTAATCAAATTTTTTCACTTTGAATTGTCCACAACAAAATGTTTTGTTAATTTTTTGGCTTGAACAGCAAAATCACATACTGTAGCTTTTTTCCATTGTAATTTGAGTGCAGGGGGAGAGAAAGAAACAGATCAAAATATTTTATTTTTGAAAGAGTGATTGAAATACTTTTAATTCATAAATTTTACTATGTCTCATTCCTAATTTATTATATGCTTTATTTCTTAATCTAATCTAAATGTCATCGACAAATTACCCAAAGACCTCTGATGAGTTAGGGTTTTTTAATATCGAGAACATTTTGCAATCTTTAAAATGTTTCTGGTGTTACACTTTTATCCATAAACGAAAATCTAGATTATTAGGAGGAGAAAAAGTATAGACAACTATTGGGACTTACGCTTTTTTGATGAAGCTTCGCAGCTACTCTTGCCCCAGGTGTCACTATTCCAGACAAGGCAAACTTCAGTTGCAAACCTGCTCCAGTTGGAAGCTCAAACTCATTGTCCATGAATATGTAGTGGACAAACAGATCCTTGTCAACACCTTTTGAGATGGCTTGTGCAATCTGTGAATCAAACAAAGAAATGAACACTAACAAATCCACACTTCGGAATATGCACATTTTGTACTTTTCAAACTGATCAGGGAATGATTGCAACTCTATAATCCAAAAGTTAATTTCATATGGAGTAGACAATCTAATTTCCACAGATTCATTGCTTCAAAAAATATACTAATGACTGTCAGCAAAATCTGAACTTTAAATGAATACCAGATTTTTTACCAGCCTTGATACACACAGGTTATCTACCTTAACATACACACACAAAGGTGAATTGGTTTAGATACCACATAACATTCTGGTTTCCCCAAAGTCAATGGCAAAGCATTATTTTACTTCAATGAAAGAGGGATAGTACCAAATATTCCTAAAATGTACTACATTTTTTCTTTTTAACATGACAAGGATGAAATTTTTAATATTAACACGTATTTCCACAATTAAAAATTTAGTCATGTAACTTAATAGACAGTACTAAAGTTTGGGAATTGTTCCAGTAGATATCTCAATAACACAATATGATCTGAACTTTCCCTTTTTCCTTCCCTCACCAATCCTCCAGGAGGACTCCACTAGGTTACTGAGGAGTCTTCATGGATTTCTCAGAGTCCTTCAACATAAGCCTGGATATTTTATTTTAAATAATTTTATTTTCATGCAAGTATCAAATATTTTTACATAATAGTTAAATACAATCTAAATCTTAAAAATAATCTGGTTGAAAAAAAAGTTGATAATGCACATTGCTGCATCAGAAACGTACCATTTCAGGAACAGTCTGAAGAGTTTTAACACTCTTTAAAATCAAGCTTCCCAGCAGTTTAAAATCATTGAGTTTCATGTACCCAAGTTCTTCTCCCAGGATCCTTAGATATGCTCTTCCTTCCGGAGCTTCTTTGCTGCTCAATTCTTTTATCAGTTTTTCAAGGTTAAGTATTATTCCTTTCATGATATCCTGAAAATTCAGTCAGAAAGCAATAAAACAGTTTTATAAGAAGTTTGTAAGGTCATATATCTAGAACAGGTACTTAGTGAATGTCAGCTATTCTGCACATGCACTTACAGATTTCTCTCCAGACAAAGATGACTCCAAATACAATTAAGAAAACAGGCTGTTAAATAACATTAAGGATTTCTGTTTATCTCACCAGAGAGGAGAAAAAAATCGTATAAAGTAGTAAGTGCTGTAATTACTGTGTGAAAATTGGAATGCTGTGCTGCACAGAAAATGTTTTCAAGCTGTACCTGATCCTGCTTGCCATCCTGTGAGTAACCAAAATAGTCAAAAAGTGCCTTGGAAACCTGCTCTGGCACTTTGCCATCAACCCAGTACAAGGCCTTGGTTGCAGTGTCTGGGAAAAATCCCTTCTCTCCAAACAACGCTTCCAGTGTTGGTTCAAATCCCTTCCCATCCAAGCCAAGCTGAAATGAACAGAAAGGACAATGCATAACTGAGACAGTTGCCCCCTTTTCTTTGGAACTTCACAACAAATAGACTTTCTGGGGAGCAAAAAATGCATTTAAAGTGTATCCTAGAAGCTCATGACTCTTAAGGGAAGATATGAAATACTGTGTCTTATAATTCATTTTATCTCTGTGGTGAGGTGCAAAAAACCCCTATGCATAGGTTGTATCTCACTTAAAATCTACTATGAGTACTTCAGTGTGCCAGTAATGTTTCATTATCACAAAGTCAATTTGTTACAGATGGGTTCATTTTAACCTTAGCCCTTTAATAACTTCAACGGGGTTGTTCATCCAGTCAGTGGCAAGTGACATCACATAACGGATGGCTTGCTCTAAAGCCCATTGAGACCAAATCAAAGTCCCCTTTAAGTCACAGTGATCTTTAGATTTCTCCCAATGCTTGTAAAAACAATACATTATTCAAAGCAGGTTGTTATAAGAGAACAGAAATGAGAAAGAAAGCAGCTGAATACTAGCAAATGTTTTTGATAATCGTTGTACCTCAAAGACATCGCTTGGGTCGAATCCATAGGCATGCAGGGTGGTTTTCAGCATGGTCTCTTTAGGAATATAGCTGTTTGGATCAAATATTACATTTCCTTCTATGTTGGCAGAGATGGGGTCAATTCCAGGTACAGAAACTCTTTTTGAAATCTGATAATTTTGTGAGAATTTTCTGAAATCTTTGGCTGTTGGGAGCTGATTTCCTTTCAGAGCTTCTTCAACTCGGCTTTTTAGACTAGGGAAGAGGATAGCAATTAAAATATGATTAGTATATATTCCAAACACCCATTTAGTCTTAGTTAAGGGATTTTTTATGCTGCTTGCAGACATTCATACAGCTGTGCTGATTGCTAATGGATAGCTCTCTGCACCTATTTACAGTAAACATAGGACTTAAGGAAAGACTATAATCTGGCACTGTTCTGACAAACCCAGTTCACTCAGCTGATGTGCTTGTTCAAATAAACAGAAAAACCAATCAAAAACTCCACTGCTAAATAACTACTACTGCAACTATGGTCAAAAGTTTTTTCTTCCAATGAGACCAATATACACCTAAATTTCACTTACTCTTCAATGCCCACTTCTTCAGAGTCCAGGATGTTGGCAATGTGTGAAGCAACAAAGCTTTTCACTTGCTCACTCTTCTCCTTTGTGAGGACTCTCAAAATCTTTGCGAGATCACTTGGGGAAGGATTTGTCATCACTAGGAGATAGGATGCTAGACGTTTGTCTGTGGGTGCATCTAGTTCTTGGAACGCTTTGAGAAGTGCTGAACGATCCTATACAAATACAGAAAGGTTTGCTTTGATGACTGGCTAAACCGTTTTTGGGAATATACAAGGTGAAATATTCACAGAGTATTCTTAATTGGAAGGGATCCATAGGGATCATTGAGTCCATTTTTGTATCTTATTTCTACAGCCTATCACAACAGTTTCTTTTAAGTTATTTTGCTGAACTTCCTTTTGCTAGAAAACATCATAGAAGTTATGGCTTTATTAAAACTGATTTTCATGGAATCAGAGGATCACAGAATCGTTTGTGTTGGAAGTCACCTTAAAGACCATCCAGCTCCAATTCCTCTGCCATGAGCAGGGACACCTGTCCCTGGACCAGGCTGCTCAAAGTCCCCTCTAACCTGGCCTTGGACACTTCCAGAGATGGGTCATCCACAGCTTCTCAGAGCAACCTGTGCAAGGGCCTCACCGCCCTCATAGTAAAGAATTTCTTTCTGATGACTAATCTAAACCTACTCTCTTCTAATTTGAACCCATTCCTCCTTGTCCTGTCACTAAATGATCTTGTAAATAGTCTCTCTTATCCTTTATTTTCTTATATTTTTACTTTTTTCCCCTTTTTTTTCCCCTCATCTTTTCGGTTTGGTTGTTATTTTTTTTTATCCTTTATTTTTTTATCTTATACATACAGGTTACATTTTTTATTTAAGAATTCTTATTTTTTTGATCATTGGGAATCATATGTGCAGACAAATTTGAAAAAAAGATCATTCAGTTTAGGAAAAAAAGGTGATCAAAATCTACTGCTGCAGGAAAATGAAAAACATAGTTTAAAACTAAGTAATAATTTAAAAATTTAAATGTATTTAACTGAATCTGAGGATATGAGTTTCAGGTGTTTCCAGTCTCCTAATCTTTTTAAGCCTTGTCTCGATACAAGAGCATATCTTTTAGAGAAGAGATTTTTTAATATTGAAACTATCTCACCACACTGAGCAGAAATGCTCTGTATAATAATACCTATTCTGCAAGGGATGCTGTGGTGTCACTCTATTGTAAACACACATCTACCCAGTACTGTTAACAATGACAACAAAATGCCAGTATAAAATAGGGATGTGACTTTTTTCTCAGTTAAGCACATTTAAGTTTGGGGTAATTAATTAGTTAATACCACTGTTAAATGAGCAGAACTCCATTTAAGACACTTAAAGGAACAGGTCCAAATTTCCCATTTAAACTGAGACTATCTATACAAAGAAACTGCATCTCCAAAGAGCAACATCCACTAAGTCAGGATGTTTCCCAGTTATGTGTATGGAAACTTACTAAAGGGGTTCTGAAAAGTTGGAGACAGCTAAAAGGGAGATAGCAGAATTGATATAATGGGAATAGCTTTGCATATTCAATAACTCCTCTGAACAGTTAAGGTGAACTGAGAACAGTTTATCCTGATTCTTGTGATCAATTTACCTCTTCCGTAATTGTCATTTTCCTGAATGCCTGGATGGCTGCTTTCTGAACTGAAAGTGACGCTGCTTCATTTCTGATACATGTCTTCAGAGAAGACTTCACACTGGGTTTAGCTTTCTCCATTACTGCACCCATGTTTCCAATAGCCTGGCAGTGAGAAAATCACAGAAAGGTGATAAAAACTTCCTCTCCACCAAGAGAAGTAAAGTAATATATTTGATTATAATATAATATAATACAATATAATTATTATAATAATACCCTGCATATGGAAAGAAGGAAATAAAAATACCCGAAGTGTGAGGTATGTGAGTTCATCTTTCCCAGAACAATCAGTGCCAAGCAGTGATACCATGAAGTCTGCAACATCTGCTATTTCCTCTGTCACAATCTTCTTCTCATTGTAGAACCTAAAGAAATAGATAAACACATCAGAAACAGAAGAGGAAATTGAGAAATGCCTATATTTTATTCCTAAAAAGCAAATACATGAAAATAAAAATATCCTCCAAAAGTGAACAGTCTTAAGGGTTTACTCTAAGCACTGTAATTTTGTACAATTGCATGCTATCATTACTTACTTAGTAACAGAATGACTCAAGCCATAAAATGAAGCTCTACTTGGCTGATACTGAGCCATGTTAAGAATTTCCCGTATTCTTTGTGGAGTTGGAGAAGGCAACAGTCCCAGGGTGTATGTGACCAGGTCTGCCACGAGTGGATTCATGTTTCCAGTTCTCAGGATCTGAAGAATTGCACTGTAGCACTCTGGAGTCCCACACTGGGCCAGGGCCTGGACGGTGATGGAGCTGAAAGGAGTCAAGATGACTTTTATTAATTAATTCCCTGTTTGCAGTTATCACTGCATGTTGACTGTTTGAAATAAACATATGGCAGGTTTATTAAGGTCTTTTAATATAAATGATATAAGCTTATGTGTGTCTGGAAGCAAATGAAGCAAATTCTTACCAAAAAGAATCTTCTTGGTTTTACAAGCTATGCTATTAACCCAATGAAATTAGAACAGTAAAGTAAGTGTTAACAGTATGATCATTACATGGAAAAATATTTTTTTTTTCACAACAGACTTTTCCACAACTACAAGTACTATCAAATAATATATTGACCCAGACTGAGGCTCTAGTTCCTTTACAGATGGAGGACATCAAGTATATGTAAACTGGCTCAAGTCCAGCTCGGACAAAAGAGTAAGGGTGTGGAGTGGAGGGCAGAGTCAGACCAAAGAATAGAACTCTTCCATGTCTGTTGAAGTCTCACACTCAAAACTGTGTTCTTTGCTATAAGTCACACTTGGGAATTTGGAATTACAGCCATTGTCCTTGAGCAAAGCTGCATGAAATATATTTGGCTATAAAATCACATCCAAAGGATTGTGTCAGGCACACACAGTTGGCTTGACACTCCCTTCCTTATTTCCCTCTCTTTATAATTGTCATAGCACTTTGTATAATTTTCATATCTTTCTGAAAGCCCCTCTTAAAATCTAATACAACTCTAATTTAAAACAATTTGCAGCAAATCATGAACTATAGCATGGTTTTGCCATGGCATTGACGTGTGGTGTTCTTGCACTGTGAGCTGCTGAAACACACCTTGAGGTTTCCATCATCTTTGGAACAAGAGACCCAAGAGTGCTGTTATGTAAACTTCTCAGCCCAGAAACAAATCTGTAAAAGAGTCTTGCTCTCTGCTGGTTCTCCTCAGAGGCTGTAAGTTTCTGCATTTCCTGCAGGATTTTCAGAACAGCATCGCCCTGCCTGGGCAGTTTGGCATCTGTACTTTCCAGTGCAAGTCTCTTCTCTTCCAGAGTATCTAGATATTGGAAAAAAATTGCATTCTTTATGTCTTTTTCAGGGAACTATGTTAATTTTTGTCTTCTGTCATACATTCAGTATAAATACAAAGTCTGTGGATTATTTTATATGATAACTGTTGAAGTTTAACAGCTGAACAGTTTACAAAAATGATGGTGTAGAATTTATTATAATTGTCTCCAAAGTTGAATATTTGCATACGTTCTTTCATATTTTCATGAAGATTATTCCTTAACACCTCTCATATTAGAGAATATTAGCATAGTTTGATTTTTCAACTTTTAATAAATACATGTTATAAGAAATATTTTATGACTGGGATTAACAACTGCAGGTCAGAGAAGTATGTTTCAGAACAAAATATATAGTAATAATGGATTGTTTATATTTGCTACTGAAGCTAAAAGATGCATAAAAAATTGTAGGTAGCTGAAAAGGGTTCATTGAACTAATTTCCAATAAGATTAAAAGTACTTTTCAAGCAAATTATACACTTTTAATTCTAAATAATAATTTTAAAATTAAAATGAAAACACAAAGATTATTTAAAATTAGTGGTGTTTATAACTTCTCAGGTTTTCCCATCTTAAATTTTTCTTACTAAGTTGATAAAATTTCATTTAAAATGATGAATTTATTTGGTCCTCTCATCTTTAATTAATTCACTATAAAAAGAAAAATCACTAAATCACTGTATTTATATTTCATATCTGTATTTGTAATCTTGAGAACTGCAGCTATACCTCCATCAAAATTTTTGTTAGTGATCTTTGGAGTATCTTCAAGCTTCAGAGTCTGGTTGACCTCTGTCATGACACCATAGAGATTTCTACGAAAGAAAAAAAAATTCAGTGCTTTAGTTAAGTCCAAGTGCCTTTACATGGTCTTGACAGGCCTCCTGCCTCCTTAAAAACAAATGTGTATTTAAGGCTGAAGTCAGAGCAGAATGTGATACATCACCATTTAAAATGGATATTTATAAATAAAAGGTAATGATAAATAGTGAGCAACCTACTTGTACGAGGAAGGCAGAAACAGGTGTTTTTCACTGCAGACAGCATCTCTTATGTGCCTTTTCTTTGCATCAATATTGTAATGACAGAACTGAGTGCTCTTCAGAAGGGTAGATAATGGGCTGTTCTGGAAAATAAATAGTTTGGCAGTCAGCTTGCTGAGTAGAATAGGAAACAATCATAGTTTTAAAGGCTGACACAGTTTTACTGTAAGATTAACAGTTACAATTGGAAATGAAGGTGCATAACTGAAATCATTCTTACACAAAGACAAAATTGTGCCAGCAACAATCTTTGGGCTTAAGTCTCTTCTCAGGCAAAATCCCACTGAAATGTTCCCTCAGGCCTTATTGAGGTGTTTGGTTAGTAGTTACTTCATGACTGATCCCCTGCTGCCTACAACAAAGGCTCCTTCATAATTTTTGGAATAGTTCAGTCCCCTTGTAACATCTGTGATGTTCTCTTTAATTTCAGTCTCATGACACAAATTTTAAAGCCTTCTACAAAAAGCTGTACAAGTGGCAGAAATCATAAAATTTGTTTTCATCATTATATTAAATGTTGTTGGTTTTTTTTAGTTAAAACACCCAAAAGCACAGATGCCGTCATATTAAAAAGAAATCTGACAATATTCATGCAAGCAACTGCATCTGATCATTGTGGATTAAAAGTAGACTGAACATTTTGTCAAATCACTTACTTCAGGATATCTAGAGCCCTCTCCTCCTGGACCTCACATACACTTCAGAGTTTTGGAGAACTACATGTTTTAGATAAAATTGGAATTTTGAAAATCTTGACGCAAAAAACCTAAAAATTTGGCTGTGTTCTGATAGGTTATTGAATGATCAACAGTACTAACTCCATGTATGAAAAGTTCTCCTTCAAAGTAGAGGAGAACATGAAAGAAGGTAATTACACTCTTGCTCTGCATCTGTTTTTCTATATTGACAGCCAACAGTACCGCAGTCTGATCTCATGGAAAGGTGCAGAAAAACGACATTTTCAAAAAATAAATATAAAACATAGTCATGGTAGTGGTTGTTTATAAGCATAAGTGCTAGTGTGAAAAATGTTACATCATATAATTTTTAATGGCATACTTACTAGTCCTTTTACAATGGCAATAGGGCTGACATGATTTCTGATGGGACTGAAGTTGTCACAGCCTTTCAGGTACCTGGTAATTGAAATATCTTCTGCAACATTCCCTTTTCTGGATTTGAATTCAACTTCACTGTCGCACTTTCCGTACACAGTATCCTGGAAAGAAGAAAGAAGTCAGTGCCTTTGCTCATGTTGTCAGACATTTTCTGATCTACTTGAAAGGCATCCTTCCTCATCTCAATGTCCAGGCCTTTTGAAAATGATGTTCAGGAATAACTCTGTCTAGGTGAGCTTTTTTCCATTGGTTAACACAATAAAATGAATGTTTTCAAAAGACCTACCATTGGAATTGTTTTTATATTTTCCACTGTTTCTGTTGGCACAAGGAGAGCTGAGATGATACCTCTCTTGAGATTCAGTACATTCAGAGGCTCATCCTTCTCTGGATACAGCTTGACTTTTGTTCCATCCTGAATGCTGAATTTTAGCTCATTCCTGTTCCCCAGAAAAACAACATTAGTATGAAATCATAGTAAAGCCACACAGTGAAGAACATGTTATCAATAACCTGCTGGGCTAGAGATAAAGCATCGTATTTATCTTGGTCTATCATTATTTACTATTCACTGCTGTTACTAACAGAAAGTATTACTATTAAAGCAGCAAAATTCTAACCAAGGACATTTTGTTTTCACCAGATTACGTCATCTAAGGGCAAGCAAATACCAAGAGCAATGGCTGAAAGTTGGAATTGCATAAACTGGGAGAGGAGATAAATAAATTTTTGGAATGAGGCAATCATTAACTACTGCAATAGGCTATGAAATGATGGGAAGAATTCTCTGCTAGTTGGAGTCTTTAAATAAAACCTTAATTGTTTTCTGTAAAGCGTATTTTAACACTGTCTCAAGTTGGTTTCAGAGCTATATTTTGCAAGACAAGATGACTACTGAGGCACTGAAAGAAACATGAAGGTGCATGACTAAAATATGCACTGACAAGCACTACAGACTAGTTGGGTGGAGGGAGTAGAAGAAATTAGTTACAAAAGCAGATAAGTAAGGAAAAGATTAGCTACACAGGCTGTTAGTGATTGGGATTGGAAATCAGGATTTCAGCCTCAAATGCCTTTCTATTGCACAGTCTGTTAGCAAAGCAAAATTATCTTAAACCGGCTGAGTGCAGCCATTTGAGAATGTGCTTACAAGAAGGAACAATAATTACACTTGCAAAAATCTTGCGGGGCACTACCCAACAACTTCCTGATGTAGATGAGAGAAATGAAGAAACTATTCGAGCTGAAAATGTTGTATGCAAAATTCCCTTCTCTACTGGCAATTGGTTAATCCTAAAGTGTATCGGGGAGAGTTTTGTTGTGGAACCAGCTTATAAATCTACCATGTCAACATGAAATGTGTTCCACGCCTAGAAAAACATAATCAGGGTGGACTGTTCACACTGCAGCCTGTTCCATGTTAAGGTCCCAAGTATTGATGATAATTGATGTTGCTTACTTGGACATGGCACTTGCAAAGTCCTCAGAGTTCTTGGACTTTTTCAGAATAGCCCTTCCCTCAGTGTCAACACCAAATGTCTCCCTCAGGGAGCAATGCATTGTCCTCAGGTTGAAGCGGCATAGCTGGGGCACCTCCAGTTCAACCTGAAAACACAAATATTATATGCTATTCTTTTTAGCATTATCACATTTCCAGGATCACCCTGCTACTGCTTTGAAAATTCCTTGGGTTTTGTAAAGTGTCAGGATCACCTTGCTACCAGCTGTTGGGAAAGGCTCCAAAGCGCTCTAAATAGCTTAAGGTAACTCCACGGAGGAGATAATAGGGCCAGTATTTGCTTGGCTAATAGCATGGAGCATACTAAATGAGCAACTTAGTTTCTGAGAATTTTGAGTATTAGAACTGTGTGAAAACTTGAGTCATTACACTGATCAATATGTTTAGACACTATCAGAATAGTGTGTGCTAAATAAAAACCATTTTTCCCAGGTACTACATTTCAGGAAAAAAAAAACCCAACTCAAAACTGACATCATAAGAGAGTTTCAGGGAAGATAAGGTGAGGCTGGGTAGTTAAATGGCCTATGGGACCTTTTACTCCTACAGGCCTGGTATTGTCTTGAGTTACCATCAGCAGGGTCTCATGCAATCTTCATGGCATCAATGAGATATTTTAATTCAACTTCTAGAATGTTTGATGAACATTGGTAGACTGAGCCTGGGAGCAAAGGAAAACTGAAGTACAAGGTCTTGCCCCTTTCTCATGTAAAAGTATAGCTAGACTGGGATTGAAATGCACAGGCACAGAGGTATGAAGAAGGACTTCTGTCATCCTCAGTGCCCTCTGTCTAGAACAGGGAGGGCTTAGTCTTCATGATTCTCAATATGTGCCCTTAAAAGAATGATGTTTGGAAAATCATCAGCTGCCAGCTCCCATGTTGTTAAGTACACAGCCCCCAGCTGGGTGTATTTACTCCTCTTTGCCTACCTTGCAAGTGATCTTTGAACCACTTCGAGAATCTGCTGTTCCTGTGATCCCACTTGATGTCTCTGCTTCATATGAGTAAACATATTTTCTGAGGGGTTTAAATCTGGTTGCGTCCTCTGCAATTGGGAAAATGAGAGTGGTTTTATGACCTAGGTAGGATATACATATGTAATCCTTACAATGCATGCTTAGTGATGTGTAACTAAAAACGAATGCCAGAAAAAGGAAGCCTAAAGACCCATGCTCCCACTATTTCCTTTTACAGAATATCTTTCAGACAGAGAAGCCATGCCTTCATATCTGGATACTTTCTGAAGCATAGGACAAAACTTGTGGGAGCAGCATAAGTTTTGGGGTCCACTGCTCGGATGGGATCTGATAGTGTGACTCTAGCTGTCCTTCAAATCATGCCAAAAAAAACAAGTTAGAAAAACAGGAGAAAACTTGAAGTGTGAAACTATTTTAAAAAATACCCTATGGCTTCTGAATTGAGCCAATCAAATTGTAATTTACAAATTGGTAATAAAAAGATTCCTTTTGGCTCAGATTTTTCCATCATAAAGCAAATACAAGGAGCTGCTTTACCAGTCACATGGCTGAGACTAAAAATCATAGAAATAGACAGAACACAAAAACTACCAGTCCTCAATACAATTTCACCTTGTAGGAAGGAGGAGGATCTTTCTGCCCCAGACTCTCTGAAATATTATTTACTCTAATTCACTTAATAGATCAGAAAATTTTACTAGGGTAGATTAATTTTAATGGATATAAGATTTAGCTACATGAAGAACAACCAGAACAAGGGAAAAGCACTAAATTATGACTAAGACTATCGCAGGAGGGTGTATTTGCAGAGGTGTTTCTCTTTCTATCAAAGGAAGCCCCAAAACCTAATAGGCTCAAAAGAATGAATTTCACCTGTGTTTAACCTCTCCCTGTTGCCCTCAGACCCAATCATCTGTAATTTTAAACCCTGCAAGCAGGAATGAATGTGGTATTAGAAACAGAAAGAAAAAATAGTCTCCATGTCAAATACAGGGATATAAGATATTTCTTTGGTGTCTGGAATGAGTAACATAACCCAAACAATACCCTCAATCACAATTCACTCCCACTAAAACTACAGGCATTGTTTTAAACTAAAGATGATGATCAGGCACTTGAAGCATCTGTGTTGGAGCAATCTAGATCAATCTGAAGCAAAAATTCTGTTCCTTTGGTTTAGACTGAGCAACTCACTGGAATTGATTCTGTTGTGATCCTGAATGAAACGATGAATGAATTAGGAATGAAATTTCCTAAATTGCTCCTCTGTGGTTATTTGTGACTGCCCGACCACATACAGTCCTGATCAATTTTTATAGAAAAAAATAAAGATAGATAATCCCGGTGTAAACCCAAATGCCCACCATCAAATCTGTATGACGTTGCCTGCCTATGCCTGCAGGAATGCACTATACTCTTCTTTTATCAAATCTTTGTCATGCCAGAAGCCAATGGCAATGTTAACATTGCCCTTTATGTCACACCACTTCATACACAGGGAGGACAACAAATTAGAACTTTAAATCTCTTATTTCCTCATTGCATTATCACTTTTATAAGCTTTCCATACTTTAATAATGTTTTAGCTGAGATTATTTTCATGTAGTTGCTAAACATAATTATTGCAATAATAGCTAACTGTCATACAGTAATCAACATCTTAAAAACATTTGAAAACTTAATTAAATTATCTATTTAACCCTAAAATTAGTTGCCATTAAAAGATTCATCACTAACCCTTTCACTTTTGGCTATCCTGGTCTATAACTGTACTCAGAAAAATTTGCAACACCAGTATCTGCATTGATAAAGTGAAAATTATTGCTTCATATCTTGCTTTTAAACAGAAATAAATGAAAAAGGAATGGAGAAATGATAAGCTTAGAAACACAAATAACAAATAAGTAATTGTATCAAAAAATAAACAAGAAATTGGCAATGAAGCCCAGCAGTCTTTGAGGTGGTTCAGGCATCTGAAGTAAACCAAATTGCCTGGAGATGGTGCTAAAGCACCCAACAAAGGAAAAAAGCAAACCCTGAAGACTAAGAACAAACCAATTCATTCAGTACTTTGACCCTGTGGTGGAACATTATGTATCTAACCGAGCAGTCAGGGCCAGTCAGAGTTCATTACAAAGATAGTGCATAAAGTCAGCATTTCCTGACTCTTGGCTTGTTTAAAGAAATTGCTGTGCTTGCTGACAGAGTTGATGATTTATTCTACAGGTATTTAGTTAGAAATCTAAGTGCAATTCTGTGGGCTTAGCAGCAGCTGTGAAGGGTAAATAAAATGTGAGATTCAGTCCACACTGAAGTGTAGTATACATAACCTCACTGTTAAAGCTTCATATTTGGTAACCAGGGATTTCTAGATTAAGGAATTTGCATCTGACAATTAAGAAATAAATTTAAAAAACCTAACCAAACAACAAACCCAATGGAAAGTAGTTTCTGAATGGGAACTCTAAGATTAAAGTTCAGAAACTTCAGCTTGTCCACCTTAGGAAAGTTTCAAAATTATTTGAACCAAGCCTAATGGATAATTGAATGCTTAAAATAAATGGCAAGAAGGACTTAAGAATATTACCATCACTTTCATTTAAGTTACTTCAGAAGAAAAGATTAAACTCAGGCTTTGAAAGATGTATTCAGTTAAAATAGCGACGTTAGATAACAAAAGGAAATGCAAAAAATCACTTACTTGAACATCCTGGATTTCCACTTTCAGGTGATTCTTCTTCTGTAAAAAACCCAAACAAACAACACTAAAAGTTGGAAAAGCTGTTTACAAAAATGTTTGTAAAATAAGAGAGATGAAATATACCATATAACACATTTTAGTTTTAAATTTTAGTCTATTTAACCACACAAAAATACTGCAAAATGGATGAATGGCTATACTTCTGTTTTTGTATGTTTACAAAAGGATAACTTTGAACGTTAATACTAAAATTCCCTGCCAATAAATCTTTTCTGAATATTGAGTGTTCATTCCTTAGAGGCAAAGAATGCTCAAAGAATGCTGTTTGGAAGCCTGTTCAAGTTAAGAAGAATCACTTGCTCTAATCAGTCTGAGATATGTTCCATATGACTCTATTTAAATAAAATAAAAATTGAATTAAATTAAACATAATCTACTAAATTTTTTGCATTTATTGGATGCTATGTCATTCTTTGGGATATCACACATGAAGGTCAGCACTTTTCACAATGTTCTCTGCACACTTTCAAAGTTTTCATTCTGGAAATTCTAAGTAGACCACTCTATGGAAATAGACTGTAACATTAGTCACAGTAACAACAACAGCATCAGAAATAGCACTACTGCCATTAAAACAAAATTAACAATGTCATTAATACCAATTAGAAACAAGGTTTATTGTATAGCAATACGTTTGTGTAACGTTTGTCAGGAACAGAATATTTGTTCAACAAAGATGTATATGTGATGAATTAGATCTTCGTATAAAACCAGACCTGCCTAATTACCTCTGTAGTCACTTTTTTCCTTAAGCTCCCTGAAGCCTTAGGTAACAACTACAGAGCTGTATTCTAAAAGGCCACTTGGGAAGTCAAGATAGCTCACAATCCATACCATCATATTGATCTCAGTTGTCTTTTCTGATCTTAGGAAAAAACTCCTCTACTGGCCCACTTCTTTTTCTGATTACTGTGTCCCTTCAATACAAAACTGCATTTAAATTGCCTGCTAAATACAATTTTCTTTACTGCTCTCTCTCTCCACATTTGCTGCAAAATAGGTTAGCAACAGCTGGCCAAGTCTGCACGGTATCTCTAAGCTACAGTAAGTCCATGAGGGTTTATAAAGACAGTGCTACAGAAAAACAGTGAAAGTCTTACAAGTTGCAAAATATATTAAATCTGTTCAAAAGCCATCAGGAAACATTAATGACTTTTCTACACTGGGATCCTCCTATGACTGCTCATTCCTATGAAGGGAAGAAATTACATCTTTGCCACACTGAAACTTTCTAATTCTATAAGGCATGGTCCTTTTTATTTTCTTTTCAATATTGTTGTTTTAATGGGCTCATAAATAAAGCAGTAAAGAGCACTGACATAAAAGAGAATACTTACGTGAGAGAACACCACTGCTGAGCAGCAGGGAGAGCAGCAAGAGCTGCACAGGGCCCATGGTGAGCCCCGGTCCCTCTTGCTGCTCTTTCTTTTCCTCTTTTTTCTTCCCTCTTCAAGTCTACCCTGCTGCCTCAGAGGGAGAGTGAGCCTTCTAACTTGGACCTTCATTTATATAGTCTGTAGCAAGCAGCTGAGTCAAACAGTTTAGAAAGCACAGAGCAAATTGCCAAAGGTCCAAAGGTGAGAGTCCCAGATCCTAACTGTGCTCCACACCATGCCCTGTTTTGGTAACTGATAGTCACAGAAATATTTAGGTTGGAAAAAACCTCTAAGATCATCGAGCTAACCTCCAGTAAACCGAGGATTCTCCAGTTAGTCAGGACTGTTCATAAATGATTGACAATGGCTCAGCGAGCATTCCTGCTAGCTCTCCATCCTTCCTCCTCTGAGAACTGAAAACTGTCATTTTGTGGACTCTGATTTCATGATGAATCCAAAGACTCCTAAAATACAGGGCTATCCAAGTGCCTCTTCTTCCTTGCCTGCCCCTTCTGATGAGTTTAGAGCCCTCCACTATGGCGGTGCAGTAATTCAAGTAATCCCACCCTGTTGCCATGATGGCCACTACATCATAGAATCCCTGCTGCACAACGGCTTCCAGCTCCTCCTGTTTGATATCCATGCTGTGTACACTGGTGCAGATGCACTTGAGTTGTGCCTCTGGTCCTGCCATCTTTTGAGGGGAGAAGCTCTAATTCCTATGTGATTATTCTCAGGTGCATCCACTGTTTGTAACACATCAACACCTCTTGTGTCTTTGCTGCCACAGGAGCGGGTCCCCATGCCCTGCCTCCGCTGAGACGGCAGCTCAAAGGACTGTGGTAGGACACTGTCCCTCAAACACTGGCATGCTGCCCCCAGGCTTAACTGAAGGTGGAAGACTGAGCTGGAGATAAGTCACTCTTCCAGTTCACTGGTCTTTTCCTTAAGCAGAGTTTGAAGAGTAAAATTGTCCATCTAGAGACTCTAACAATGTGTTCAAATAAATGTACCACATCTACGTAAGTGATTACAATGCATAAATTAGAGATGAAAGAAATTACCACTGCATCGTGCTTTAGTGTAGATATTAAGAAGCTCAAGAATATAAGTACTTGAGAAAATTAGAATATTGTGCAACTACTGGCAGGAGATTGAAAGTTTTTTTTTTCCCTTTGGAATAAAATTTGTCATATGCATTTAAAAAATATTTTACTTTGACTTAAAATATTCAGGTAAAACAAGTCAGGCCTATGTTGAAAGTAAGTCCTGTACAATTGTTTCGTTTCTTTATTTTTAGATTTATTTTTTTCAAAAATAAATACCAGCAAAAATATGAAAATGAGATGATAAATTTTATCTGAATGAAGAAGATAAACCTATGAGGATGATAAACTTGATTATATGTAAAAAAAAATCCCTTTTTAGGATTATGTGTATTGGCAAAAAAGACAGGGTTTATGTCATGAGAAATTCTAGTAGTTTGAATTCTTTATCTATTCATATATATCAAAGCTAACTGCAGTAAAAAAATTGATTATGGAAATATTTAAGAACATTTTGTTCAGTAAATTTAATCTTCATATATCTGATTGAATGGAAATGTTTTGACATTCGCATATTTAAATATTTTTCCTTAGCTTGCTGAATCAAAAATCAAATTTTGGCTTAGCTAAGCAGTAATTTCTATAACACTGCAATGTTATTATTTTACCATACATCATGGTGGTTATCTTTAAAGTCTCATATTTCTTCATACCCTTTCTCTCTTGGACTTAATAGCTGGATTACATTTCCCAGGGTGCACTGAGATCATGTAACTCCTAACATCAGCTCAGCCAAATGGTAACCATTGACGTATGATGGCCTGCATTTTCCAATAAGGGAGGCATCTTTCTTGTAATCAGGATTTTGTCTGATGACATTAACGAAAGTATGCCATTTCATAGACATTTCCTGCAAAAATTCTTTTCATGGATTCATTGGTGTTGGAGACACCAGAAAGAAAGCATTTCTTTGATTTTACCATTCTGGTTTCCGTCCTTGGCTTTTACCTATCACAAATACAATAAATCCAATACAGAATTTTATTTTTTTCTTTCAAAAAGCAACATTTTTTGTTTACTTTTGTGTCCACAGCTGCCCCAATACGTGCCGGGATATGTAAAAATGACTTTTTCTTATAGTATGACTGTACGAAATAGACTGCACAAAGATAGCATTTTGTTCATAGCATTTAATTCATTTCTGCATGCAAACATAAAGACTATTTCCTAAATTCTATTTACTTGTTCACTGTAGCACTGCCGATAAACAGAGCTCTGGAGTGCCCAGCATTCAGAGTTAGTTATTTCCCTGTTTTGCCTGTGTCTCCTCACTGCCTTCATGTAGTTATTTGGGCTGAAGTTGAACCTGACTATATTACTATCATGTTGCATGGCTATAAAAAGGTAACAAAAGTTATGACTCAGCCCATGAGCATGCAGGTAACGAGTGCACCAATCTGCTGTGACACTTTTATACTGCTATATTACCTAGCGTCCTGGTTTTGGCTGGGATAGAGTTAATTTTCTTCTTTACTAGCCGGTGCAGTGCCATGGTTTGGATTTAGCATGAGAATAATGTTAACAACTCACTGAAGTTTTGCTTGTTGCTAAGTAGTGTTTACCCAAAGTCAAGATCTTTCCAGTTTCCAATGCTCTGCCAGTGAGGAGATGCACAAGAACCTGTGAGGGAGCCTGGCCAGGACAGCTGTCCCAAACTGGCCAAAGGGATATTCCATACCAAGGAACGTCAGGCTGGTGCATAAACTGGGGGGAGCTGGCTGGGAGCTGCCAATCACTACTCAGAGACGGGCTGGGCATTGGTCAGTGTGTGGGGAGAAATTGTATTGAGCATCACTTGTTTCCCTCAGGTTTTATTTGTCTCCTATTCATTACAATTCTTCTGGGTCACAAAGCCCATTGCTTTGTGCGTTCATCAGACATACTGTGTATGGACTGAATCAAGGGTCTTAGGAAATGTAGGAAGTAGAACAGTACTTCTGATATGCTGAATTAATTTTATACAGAGAGATTATTTGTGCATGTATATTATGGATGTGCAAAATCTCTAACATGCTGTGGAAGCCTTAGCAATCGTGGAATTGTTAAATGTATATAAATGTATACAATTGAACAAAATGCCCATTTAACACTCAAACTTTAACTGAGCCTATTAAACTGATTTGGATTTAAATTTTGCTTCTAAACCACATTGTGCATTAACACTTTATTTTTTGAAAACTTTTAAGTTGTAGTTCTCCTGACATTCAGAATCTCAATCTGTTTCCTAAAAGAACAATTTATTTTATGAAACTCTGTCTTCAGACTTCACCTTTTTCTGCAACTGCACAGAGAAATCTCCATCAAATCACTCATCTGAATTCACTCCTTCCTACATTTGTCTCTTCTAGTGAGGAGCTACTTTTGTCGTGCCTGTTTAGGTAATTGCAGCAATAGTTTTCTTAATACTGATATAATTAGAGAAATTCCATTAACGTTTAATTACGTATTCTATAGTGTATACATATAAAAAAGTTATACATTATGTATGCACATATTTATATGGCATGATATATTATAGAATGTAGTCTTTTTGTCTGCTTGGTGATACTGAGAGTTCTTTGTCTCTCTGGAGACTGGTCAGATGTTTTGACAGTATTTTTAGGTGAGGTTTTTGCATAGTCTTAGGATAAGACTTCTTTAATTAATTAATTGAAACATTTTTTAAGTTTTGCATCTCATTTTCATTCAATGACTTTTGCAAGACAACAAAACAATATAGAAGCAGTTATGCTTAGTACTAAGCTACTTATATTCCTTATATTCCTTCCTACTTATATTCTGAAGAATCATTTTGTCTTTCCTTCTGTCCCTCTCTCTTCTCTTTCTTTTTTCTCTCCTTCCTTCTTTTCTGTCCATTTTCTTCCTTCTTTCTTCTTTTCTCCTCTAAGAAAGATACCCACTATGTGGCGTTCGTATTTATTTTTATCTTACTCAGGTCAAGGCCCAGCACTTCTGTTATTTGGGAGACATTGGTCTTAGCCTTCTACTGTGTCTCCCAGTTCACAGTGTCATCTGTTTAGGTCTTAGCATGTCCCTCATCAGAGAAAAATGATTTTATTTTCTGGTGAAACACCTATGGTGCTAACTATAACCCAGTGGCAATTGGGAGAAACTGTGTCTCCCGAAGGAGGTGTTGGAGGTGCATAAACATACCCTCTGTTTGTCTAAGAAACACTGCCAGAAGCCTGCTGAGGCATCAAGANCTTTTCATGGATTCATTGGTGTTGGAGACACCAGAAAGAAAGCATTTCTTTGATTTTACCATTCTGGTTTCCGTCCTTGGCTTTTACCTATCACAAATACAATAAATCCAATACAGAATTTTATTTTTTTCTTTCAAAAAGCAACATTTTTTGTTTACTTTTGTGTCCACAGCTGCCCCAATACGTGCCGGGATATGTAAAAATGACTTTTTCTTATAGTATGACTGTACGAAATAGACTGCACAAAGATAGCATTTTGTTCATAGCATTTAATTCATTTCTGCATGCAAACATAAAGACTATTTCCTAAATTCTATTTACTTGTTCACTGTAGCACTGCCGATAAACAGAGCTCTGGAGTGCCCAGCATTCAGAGTTAGTTATTTCCCTATTTTGCCTGTGTCTCCTCACTGCCTTCATGTAGTTATTTGGGCTGAAGTTGAACCTGACTATATTACTATCATGTTGCATGGCTATAAAAAGGTAACAAAAGTTATGACTCAGCCCATGAGCATGCAGGTAACGAGTGCACCAATCTGCTGTGACACTTTTATACTGCTACATTACCTAGCGTCCTGGTTTTGGCTAGGATAGAGTTAATTTTCTTCTTTACTAGCCGGTGCAGTGCCATGGTTTGGATTTAGCATGAGAATAATGTTAACAACTCACTGAAGTTTTGCTTGTTGCTAAGTAGTGTTTACCCAAAGTCAAGATCTTTCCAGTTTCCAATGCTCTGCCAGTGAGGAGGTGCACAAGAACCTGTGAGGGAGCCTGGCCAGGACAGCTGTCCCAAACTGGCCAAAGGGATATTCCATACCAAGGAACGTCAGGCTGGTGCATAAACTGGGGGGAGCTGGCTGGGAGCTGCCAATCACTACTCAGAGACGGGCTGGGCATTGGTCAGTGTGTGGGGAGAAATTGTATTGAGCATCACTTGTTTCCCTCAGGTTTTATTTGTCTCCTATTCATTACAATTCTTCTGGGTCACAAAGCCCATTGCTTTGTGCGTTCATCAGACATACTGTGTATGGACTGAATCAAGGGTCTTAGGAAATGTAGGAAGTAGAACAGTACTTCTGATATGCTGAATTAATTTTATACAGAGAGATTATTTGTGCATGTATATTATGGATGTGCAAAATCTCTAACATGCTGTGGAAGCCTTAGCAATCGTGGAATTGTTAAATGTATATAAATGTATAGAATTGAACAAAATGCCCATTTAACACTCAAACTTTAACTGAGCCTATTAAACTGATTTGGATTTAAATTTTGCTTCTAAACCACATTGTGCATTAACACTTTATTTTTTGAAAACTTTTAAGTTGTAGTTCTCCTGACATTCAGAATCTCAATCTGTTTCCTAAAAGAACAATTTATTTTATGAAACTCTGTCTTCAGACTTCACCTTTTTCTGCAACTGCACAGAGAAATCTCCATCAAATCACTCATCTGAATTCACTCCTTCCTACATTTGTCTCTTCTAGTGAGGAGCTACTTTTGTCGTGCCTGTTTAGGTAATTGCAGCAATAGTTTTCTTAATACTGATATAATTAGAGAAATTCCATTAACGTTTAATTACGTATTCTATAGTGTATACATATAAAAAAGTTATACATTATGTATGCACATATTTATATGGCATGATATATTATAGAATGTAGTCTTTTTGTCTGCTTGGTGATACTGAGAGTTCTTTGTCTCTCTGGAGACTGGTCAGATGTTTTGACAGTATTTTTAGGTGAGGTTTTTGCATAGTCTTAGGATAAGACTTCTTTAATTAATTAATTGAAACATTTTTTAAGTTTTGCATCTCATTTTCATTCAATGACTTTTGCAAGACAACAAAACAATATAGAAGCAGTTATGCTTAGTACTAAGCTACTTATATTCCTTATATTCCTTCCTACTTATATTCTGAAGAATCATTTTGTCTTTCCTTCTGTCCCTCTCTCTTCTCTTTCTTTTTTCTCTCCTTCCTTCTTTTCTGTCCATTTTCTTCCTTCTTTCTTCTTTTCTCCTCTAAGAAAGATACCCACTATGTGGCGTTCGTATTTGTTTTTATCTTACTCAGGTCAAGGCCCAGCACTTCTGTTATTTGGGAGACATTGGTCTTAGCCTTCTACTGTGTCTCCCAGTTCACAGTGTCATCTGTTTAGGTCTTAGCATGTCCCTCATCAGAGAAAAATGATTTTATTTTCTGGTGAAACACCTATGGTGCTAACTATAACCCAGTGGCAATTGGGAGAAACTGTGTCTCCCGAAGGAGGTGTTGGAGGTGCATAAACATACCCTCTGTTTGTCTAAGAAACACTGCCAGAAGCCTGCTGAGGCATCAAGAGTAGAAAAATATTTAGCATAAGCCATCTCCTCCAGAATTTCTCTCCTTGTAGGTAGTGGAAAATGTTTCCTTTTTACATATTTATTTAGTTCTTTTGAGTATATTCTTGGGCAAAAGGTCTGACTTCTTTTAGCACTAACAAGAAAATGTACTGAATCCTTTTATTCATACTCTCCTTTCAAAGTATGAAACCTCCTCAGTTCCTTCATTTTGTTTTGTCATTTGGTAAAGAAATTTGCTTTTCAAAACTGTGGTAGGTTGGATCTCTAAATTCAGTTTTGAATTTTGCCAAGACATTCCTACCAAGATGTTGCAAACCTCTGATTTATTCTCTCTCATCAATAAGGTGACATAATGAAGTGCTTGATGTATTTCTAAATGAGTATTTTTTCCCTTTTATTTCTTATTTGTCCATACTTTCTATTCAAATTCTTGCTTTTTAGCTCAGCATTGGAAGACAGATCATGTACTGTCTCTTTTAGTATTAATAATACTGTTCCTGGTACAGATGTTCAGTGCATCTGCAAAAAAGGTAAGACTAAGAAATAACCCATTTATTCTCAGAATGACAATCTGGAGATTTCCTGTAGTAAAATTACATGCTGCTGTTCTAGTAAGTTCCATTGAACCAGTGGCATTTTGTCATCCTTTCTGTCTGGGTTGTAATGTTTCAGTATTGCCTGCCCTGCCAAAATACTGTATTCATGACCTAAGTGGTTCAGTGTGACACGGTTTTTGAGAATTCCAACTTGAAACTCTGAGCACCTATTTGCTTCATCTCTCCCATGGTTTCAACTCTCCATCATTTTCATGCTGCTGGAGCTCATGCTGTCTCCACAGGCTTTCATGTACACAGGATGCCATCCGTGCCTGCAAAATTCCAACTGCTTTCCCAAAATTAATTCACACCACCACAGTGCTTTCTATGATGCTTTTCCTCATCTCTGCATTTGGCCACTTCTCAGAGCCTCAATTTTTTTTCCAGACTTACAAGCTGAATTCATCAAAACAGAAACAGTTTTTTTCTTTAGGGTTTGGGTTTTTTAAATTATTATTGTTATCAATTTTCAAATATTTATCTGTCACATGTCCATTTTCTACAGAATACCATATTCCTCAAAGAATCACACTATAGTGAAATATTGAGCCTTCTCCGCTTCAATTAAATGGAAGCTTTGAATGTAAGAATTATCATTCATGGTAATAGTGCCTTGCTGTTTTTCTTTTTGCTGGCTTCTGCTGCTCATAAATACACTGAGGAGTAATGTTTAAATATTTTCCAGTTGTTTTGGGAGCTCATTTTTTCCATCACTCTGAGCAGTTAATTTTTCTTTCTGCTTTTGAGAGCTGTTCTGGCTTCATTCAAAGTCAAAGAGTCTGACAGGTCACTTTCTCTGAGCTGATCCATCAATTTGATCCATCAGTTTCAATGGATTGTTATTGTGCAACACAACTTTCTACACAATATTATATGGAATTTTACTAGATAATTCCTGAGTCTTTTTAGGGCACTGTTCTTCTTGGAGAGGGGAAAAAATTCCATCTTCATATTAGTAATAGGGAATAAAACCACAGACTTACTTGCCTTACAGAGCAGAGAAAGCTCTCACGTTCAGCTTTTGCCTAATGTTAGAATAATGTTAAATTAATGGTAATTAATACTGCAGAAGATGCCCCGTGACACACCAGGTGCTCAAAGGCCACAAGGAAGACTCTGTGGACTGAATTCACACATGACAGCTAAGGAAATAGGTTTACCCAGTGTCTCATCTGAGGATCTGAGGATGAGAAAGAGATATCTGTACTTAATTTTCCCCTTTACTAAGGTGCAGATGCAATACAAGGAAGAAAAAAGAATGAGTTAGTGCTTTTGCATGATGTCACCAGAAACGAAAACGAAACACATGAAGCCACAAGAGTGACGACAGCAGATATGGCTGTCAGGTGGGGACTGAACTTTAATCTCTATATTGACCAGGGTATAATTCTCATTCCTGGATGATGAACTGCACCTGTTGGGCTTCAGGCTCTGAAAAGTTATAAAGAAGGAGGACATGTTCTGCATCTTATTGGTACTGACATCAAAGGTTTTTCACTTTCTGGTCACCTTTCAAAATGTAACCTTAATAAAAAGTGGGTTCAGTTCCCTTCCCTGGGTAAAAGTGTTTTCAAAATCAGAAACATAATTGTAGTGGTTGTGATTTTAAATTCTAGGACAGGCCAAGAGTCACAGAGATTTGAGGAAAAAACCCTGCCCTTTATCTCTAAACATAGATTGCATCATTGAAATATCTTCAGCTTACCCATACACCTGAGTGTTTTGCTGATTAAATCGCACAAATCTACTGATGATATCTAAAATTCTTCATTTTTAGAAGGCATCTGAGAAGAAAGGACGTTTTACTCTCTGTCTTGAGATCCTTTCTAAACTCAATATACCACTCTAGATTAACATACAACTAATAGGAATGAAAATTATATTTTAACTATATTTTAATATATTTTAATACTAAGGTAATATAATTATTGCATGAAATAATTATATCCTTATTTGTATGGGACAATATATGGGACAATACTGTGGTGTATAAAAATACTACGTACTTCCCTATCACTGGAACAAGTAATTTAAAATATGCTGTCATCTAGAACTTTTGCAATGTATTTTAATGCATTTTTGTAAGTAAAGCATTGGCTGTACTTCATGAATTTTTATTTATTTTATTTTATTTTACTTGTCTGATTCTGTGTTTCTATGATTCTGATATTATCAGCTGGATCAA
>VXBQ01008081.1:180073-245406 GCA_013400175.1 Phainopepla nitens | reverse complement strand
ATCAGCTGGATCAAAAAAAAAAAAAAAAAATTATCAGTCCCTAACTAGGATGAGACTTTTTTTGTTATTGCATTGCCAAAGAAGGAAATGTGCACCCTATAAGCCACATTAGTAAGAATTTGCAAACAAAGTTTGCAAACAAAGTTCAGTTTTGATGAATTAACCTTGATGGAATATAAATCAGCATAAGAGAAGTGTATTTTTTCAGAATACTAACTTGTCTCCATTATTTCACACAACAAAAGGGAGCTCTACTATAAACATCTTACATGTGGAATGATTATTTCCTCACTTGTCTACAGATACACACTTCCATATATTGATTAATACAGACTTCTGACAAAATCAAGGGGGTTCCAAATCTGAAGATTTGGTTAAAATTTATTTCCAGTGTTACTACATTTTTCTCAGTGAAATCTGTTGGGTTTTTTTAACTCCACCACACAGTCAGAAAGAATGGTGCTGGAAATAAACATGCTATCCTTTGCTGGCCCTGCCTACACATTTGATGATGTCCCAGGGGCTAGACTGTCATCATAACAGGATTCCAATTTTAAGTATCAAATTACGTGGTTATAGTCTCACATAATGCACAGAATTCCTTCTGTATAGAGCTTTTGTTTTGGGGTCTGAGGGTTTCTTTTGTTTTGGGGTCCGAGGGTTTGAAAATCAGTCCATGACATCTGTAGAAAACATGCCTCTCAGGATAGTAATGAGCTGCAGACAGTTGCCACTTAAGTTGAAACTCCTTTATTCAAAGATTTCAGTGAAGATGGAGCATATTGTCTTATGTTTGTGCATGACTGTCCAATTGTCTCTGCTATCAACAATATAGTGATTCATTATGCTGATCACTCAAATGAAACCAAACCTCATTTAACACTAAGATAAGGTAAAAACTTTGAAGATGGGTTAAGGTTTATCTTTCAATAGCAGCTGCAGCTCAGAAAAGGAGAAAAACCAGGAACATCCTGTTGTTCAAAGAATATTTAGTTTACATGTTATTTAGTAACAGAAAGAAAACTTTCAGAACTTAATTTTTTTTAAAGTTCTTTGCAAACATGCTTAGTCAAGGTAAATAAAACATCTAACTATTTCTTTAGTTGGCAGGAGTGAAGATTTCTGAATTAGACTTTTTGGCATACGCTTCCAACATATCAGCATGCCAATTATGGCATATTTTAATGAAAAAGGAAGGGTTTCTTAGACACATGTAACACTAAGAGTCACTTTATCTGCAAGAATGAATTGGTTGACCATGATGGAGTTATGTTAATCTATCTGCTGTGAGGACTGGGCTCTATTCTGAGGCTGCCTCTGTTGTCACCTGATGTTCTCAGCAACTATTTCTCTGCCGACTGCTTCATATTTTGCTTTCTATTCCTTGACCTCTCACCATCTTTCCCCTCGTATCCAGTATCTCTGTTTAATTTTTCTTTGCCACAATTGCACCTAAAGAATTTTATTTTCTAATGCTATTCTTTCATTTCTTCCTCCTATCTTCTGTTTCAGCACATTACCTGTACCACACACTATCTCATTGTTATCTTTACTTCTTCCTTCCTTAGCATTTTGCTAAGTCTTGCTTTAGTGCTAAACTGCTGAAATCTCCTCATTTCCCTGTTCACTAAGCCCTTGTAATCCATTATCCTCTCCAGAATTCCTCTGCTAGGACAACCTAGCCGATTCTTATCATATACCACTTCACCTCCTTAAAATGCCCACTTCTGTGGCATTAAATAATGCATAACCTCAGAGTGCTTTACTGTGGGGCTTCCTGAAATACCCCTCTGCCCATTTCCTAAGCTCATGATGCAACATTTGTGCCTCGTTTCCTAGTGTAGAGTAGACTTCAGGCCTACAATATTCAGATGTTAAATTCAGATAAGATGAATTCCACTGCAACAGTAAGGATTTGGTGGGCAGAGAACGTGCATGTAGTTGTGAGTAATTCATGATTGTGGTCAATGTGCAAAGGTGGGCAAACAAGAAAGGAAGTAATATAATGAAGGAAGAGAATGGAGAACAGTGTTAAAATATTATATCGGTACTGTAGTAATGCAAGCAATGATATGTTCTCAACAGTAACAATAAAAATTATAGAAAGCAAACAGAGCTTTTATTCAGTTCCAGTGGTTCCAGTTCAATGAACATGTAGTGGAAGCTAAGAGGGATCAGAGAAACACAGGTCAGAGCCACACCATCTCTTATCTGGCAGAGACTGAAGAGGCTCTAATTGTGTGCTTTGAAGAGGAGATAAGAAGAACTAAGAAAAAGGCACACAAACCAATTAGAAATACAGACAAAGATGAAAAGCACTGAGGGTCTACTCTTCTCAAATACTAGAAGACATTTGGAAAGTGCCTGTGTGTGAAATCCATTCCTGGCACAGTGCCAGCCAAATGTATTTTTAGCTCCTTGGCTATCAAGAACACTTGTAGGATGGCTAGAAATAATATATGGATTTTACAGGAGATTTGCACCTATCTCAGCTAGCAACTGAAGCTCAAACAAGACAATCCACCATGGATCAAAATATACTAGATGCACAGGCCTATTTAATCTTGTATTCAATGATCTTGAAAGTTGGCAATATATCTGAATGCAAAATCTAATCTAACTAAACAAAATCAAAGAATAAATAGGTAGCTTTTGAGATGTCTGGTTTAAACATATTTATTAATGTACCTCCTGTTTATTAATATATTTATATAAGATATATTATATATTTATTAATATATTTATTAATCTCCCGCCTGGTTTTGCTTACCTCCTGGAAGTCCTATTCTGGTTGGACTGTGAAGTAGTGTTTTACAAACACATGAGAAAAGGTTTCTTTCCTTGACTGAGCTGGTGATCTGAATACAACCTAAAGATACTGAAGCAGCAGATACAAGAATACAAGAATATAGGAAGGATGTAATTGATGTATTTGTAAACTTGAACACCTTAAGTAATTTTATGTCCTAGAGGATGTTGTCTGGTTTCCAGCTGCCACATCAAAAGTTTAAGAACCACTTGTTGATAAAATAGCTGCCATTATTGAGGAACACAAGGAAGCTCAGATAGCATTATGTACTCATCTGATTAAACATTTAGATCTCCACAGAGTATAATGCAAATGTAAACATCTAGATTACCTGCAACACCTTCATCACAGATAAGTTTTGAAATGGTCTAAATTGTCATGTTTAAGCATGTGAACTAAGAATTTCCCTTCGGAGCAAGATGATTCTATAGCTCCTTCTGAAAGTTTACAGTATATCTCTCTGAATCACCTCACACTGCTGGGGAAAGAGTATAGCTTTTCTACTTTTTAGTCTATAAAAATCCATCTTCCAGTCTAAATACTAATTCATAAGGCCTGATTCTTGTGGGATTGGGAAATAAATTTAATGGATTTAACTGTGTCCTCACATAGGATTTTCTCTTAACAGGCTTACATAAATAGGCATTTGTTTTTCTGTACCTTAAGTGGAATAATTCCTGATGCACCCTGAAGTGTAGAATGTAGATTGAGGGAAAATGTGGAGGATAGAATGAAGTTACTTGTTAATGCATGGTAGAGTTTAAAGGAGGTAAATATGAGATTGTAAAACTCCTCCAACTCTTTGAAATGGAAGTTGTGCTTAAAATTTCAAGTTGACATTTTTATTATTCAGTTTCATGGGATTGATATCAAGCCGAATGTTGAATTTCAGTTACCTAAGATCTATGTTGGGAAAGTGCTTGAAATTTTCCCATGACTTTACACTTTGGTAAAAAATTATTCTGAGGGGAAGTTACACATGGGCTTACCAGCTCTTAGCTCAACTGGTGCTGGAAATTTTCAGCATTTAATCACTGCTGGTGGACATGCAACTCAGCCAAAGCACAGAAGTAGGATTAGATTGAAACATCTAATGGTCAAATAGTCTACAAAGAGTTATTTTGGATGGGATGTTCCCCCTATTTCTTTAAAGTTAAGGCTCACAGAGAGAAGGTGATGATGGTTAGGAGAGAGTAGGTCCAGAAAGCTAGGGCGTGTATTATCTTTGGATGACTACCTAGATGAGGCTACATATTTGAAAAAGTAGAATATAAGAGGAAAAATGTCTGAAGAGCAGAAAGATGGTGTTCAAGTAGGGATGGAACACAGAATTTAGGAGAGTGCATGTGATGCTGTAATATTCACACACCTAAAGATGCCCAGAAATGCAGATAGTAACTTTCATGAAGAGAAATTTAGACACCACTCGCTACAGAAAGACTGCTTTGACAAACAGATTTGCTGCAGTGGAGAATATGAATGACACAGACAGAAAGTGGCTGGCAAAAGCCAGAAATGAAACTAATTACAGCAGAAAAGGGTGATGAGGACAGTTGGGTTTGTTTGTACTTAAAAAATGAGCTCACAATAAAATGGGCCAAGGATAATTTTCTGGGTCAGAGTTGAAGGGTTATAGCACAGTCCATGTACATCAAGTTAAATCCTCTCTTTGACATGAGGTGCTCACATGCAAAATGTGTGCTGGGAGTGACTCCTGACAGGAGAGAAGTCTGAAATAGTGCCTGGGCACTAAACCCTGCTATTGACTCTGCTATTTAGCTGTGAGAAAAAGTAAGGCTCAATTGCCATTGTTTTGTTTAGTTTCCTAGTGTAGGTGTTGCCTGGGAGAGTAGAGTCCAAGGAGACACGAAGATGATGTACAGAGAACTGCAATGGAATGCCATAACCTAAGGACTAGAGAAAAGCAGGGAGGAGAAATGCTGGAATTCAAATCCAAGAGAGGTCAGATCTAAAAACCTGGGAAGCACCTTACCTAGAATTAGTCAATAAGGTATCAAATCATCATATTTTTTCATCCAAGTGTAGGCAGTGAACAAAAGTATGCAATGCTAGACAAAAGTAAAGATATCAGCTATGAATCTGAGGAAACTTGGAACTCTTTCTCTTAATTTTTAGGGAAGGAAGTGGAAAGCAATGTTTTGCCTGGTTTTGTACTAAAGCAGGTCTATTTACCTTAGTTCAGGGAAACAGTCGAGAAAGTGTTATTTCCAGTGATTTTTCTAGTGCAATTTCAGAGACTTTTAATTTCAAAGGAGAACAACATTTGAAAAGGGAATGAAAATAGGTAGATTATTAATTACTAATTCCTAGAAATCAGAGAAACAATGGTTCAGCCAATGAGGAGCATTTATGAAAAGAGAATGTTGTTAGGGAAAAAAAAAATCAGATAAGAGACTGATCTGCAGCACATGGAAGAAGAATGCAATTTCTTTAGAGCAATACTACTCCAGAACTTCCATATTAAACAAGAGGACAAAACTTAACCTTATCCCAGCCTAACTGAATAAATCATATCAGAAATGCCAGAAAATGCTATTAAAATAAACAGAATATTAACAATGACTAAGAAGAGGAGCAGCAAAAAATTTCTGTCTTGGAAGGTTGTGGGAGTTGTGTCAGAACTCCAGAGGGAATGTTTGGATGCTGCAAGAAGAAACAGAAAGCAAAGGAAGCATATGAAGAAAGTAGTTGGCAGAAAGCTATTGTTAAGCTTGGTCTGAAAATGAAATTGACATCAAACTCAATTCTCTATCAAAGCTTGGGGCACACATGTTAGCAGAACTGCTGTGACACTTTCTAGTGATAAAGAGAGGTACTTCGCAATGACACTGCCATCAGAGATGGAGAGTAACCCAGCACAAACAGCAAACCTTAAATTGAGACTGAATCCTATCACATCTCTCTGTGGATCTAGGCTATAGTCAACACAGAAGAGATCAAAAAGTGGCCCAGGAAGGAACTAAATTAACTTAAAAAGTCAAATATTAGGAATAGGATCAGTTTCTGTAGTACAAATGGAAAGGTCATTCATTTAGGAACAGATAGGAGGAACTGAAAGTATTGTACTGATGGTACATTATGCACTAGAATTGTTTTACTGTTTATTTTCCCTGGTATTGGTAGGATTTCATGTAGAACACTCTAAGCACTTATTGTTCTTTTTATTCAGCAAACATGAATTCAAACTAAATGGGAATGGAAGGACTATACAAATCAATATGGAAGCAAAAAGCCTTTTTTCAAGAAGAGAGAAAGCAGCCTGACACCTATATCCTGGAAAAGTCTAAGAGGGCAATTACCGATCTCTGTAAAACCACAGAATGAGAGAAGAGCCATATAAGCTCAAGGATGGTGTTGTTACAGGCACAAAATAAAGCAGACAATGGTACTTCAAGGCTGAAGACTGGAAATTATGCATTAGTCTATGAGCCTTTGCAGTAAGGAATCAAACTTAAACATTTTTAGAGCCTAGTTTAATTCATTTATGGCCAGCATAAGAAAACACAGGTGATTGTGATAGGAAGTAGTTCTATAATCCTAGGGATTTTGATAGTCCTTTCTAATATCTTTTGCTTCAGAAATGCTGCAGAACTTAGCTAATCAGAAATTAAGAGAATCATGAAAAAGACATTCTCTGCTTCTTAGACTAAAACTCCAGTCCTTACAGAAAAACTTTTCTGTTTGCGTACATTTACACCTACGGTTAAACATTACCCTGAAAGGTGAGCCATTCATTGCAACATCAGATGGTATTTTTCCTCAGACACTAATGGGTTTTTATTAAAACAAAAAGACAAAAAAGTCCTACTAACAACCTACACCAAAGATTTCAGGAATGCGTCTAAAATAAAACTTGTGTATTTGTAAAAACTATGGCTGACAACTATGCAGAAAAACACACATTATTAAAGTCTTATGACATTGAAATACTCACTTGAAGGTCCACTATTGAACTTTTTATGTTTCATTTTTAGATGCATGATTATATCAGGGAATGCACAACCACAGAGGAAGACAAAAAAGTAATATTTTTAAAGGCACCAAGAACTGTTTATCAATGGAAATCAGGTGCCTAAGGCTTGCTACACCTTTACATATAGACTCCATAACTTCTCTGGTTAGTGACGTACATAGGGCTAGCACTTAGATACAAAAAATGTACACAATCATAGCAATAAATCTAGGAGTTCTGTCAAACCAACAGTTCTGGAATTGGATAAGTTTTTTCCTTTCCTCAAAATCTTTAGTCAAATTTTGCCTTGACTAAAGAAATGGGTTTCATCGTACCTCCAACAAAAAGAAATGCTTTTATAATGCAAAAAGATATCGAAACAGACCTGCTCTCCTGCAATGGCTGAAACTGGTAGAAAGCAGCAGTTTTCAATAAGGTATCTAGTTTAATATGACAATGTTATTTTTCTAAACTGTCTGATAAACCAAGTCAGTCAGCCTGCTCCCAAGAACTCTGCCTGCATGAAACACTGTGTTTATTAAACATTTCATATTACTAATTAATGTAGAGGAATAATGTTTAAAATAATTTTCTCTGAACTATTTCATAAGGTCTGGAGCAAGTGGTGGACAGGATTTAAAGAGATTAATTCCCATGGATTATCCCAGCTCCCTTCAGCAGGAAGGTTTAGCCACCTCTACTGACAGTCACACCTTGCCAGGTCCCATTTTGCCCTTTGCTGTCTTTTCTTCCAAAATGCTCATAATTTTTTTTTCCCTTCAGTGGTGATTTTTATTAAGAAATTTTATTGTAATTTTATTGAAATTTTATAAAGAAAAACAACTTTCTAAATTACTGCTTATTAGAATATACTTGACAATCCATACCATTTGGTGGCAAGAAAAGAATTATAAGGAATAGAAGACATTTCAATGAACTGTTCAGTGACACCAGAATTCACAAAATTCTCTGTGAACTTTAATTTATCTTTCTGATTGTAATTTGGGAAATGTGATAGCAATGCAAAGAGCTTAATAAAGCACTAAATGTTGTAAATGAATGTTGACACTTTACTGGTAGGAAGTAGTGACTATTCTCATATTTGCAGGGTTTTGTGTGTGTGTATTAATCTATTATGCTGTCATTACTCATGATAATTCCTATTAATATTGTAAAGATTTATTTTCCATTGGCATATAACTACCTATATCAAACAAGAAATGATACTCAGGTGATGTAGGGGGAAAACATGCACATTGTGCTTCATTAGCACGGGCATAAACTCAGCTGTGATACTCATTATGTCATGAACACAGTTAAGACAGACACTCTTAAGTTATATATCTGATATAGATATAGAGAAACTCCTAAAAGGTACTGATGGAAAGGATTTTGAAAAAATATAACAATAAAACAAGGCTGCTCAACCAGTTAAAATAAGCACCACAGAGATTTTTTTCAGAATCGAGCAGCCTCCATTAAATTTTAAAAAGTTGATTAAAAAGTCGATTGAATGAAAATCAGTTTCCAATACTTAATACAGACTTGGAAGCTTAACTTTTAAAAAATAATTAAAACTCTAAAAGAATTAATCTTTTAAAAAACTTTTGGCTTTCTTTGGCCAAAAGTTTAATAACTTATTGATGTTTGGTGAAACATTTCATTCTTTTATTGATGCAATTTAAAAGGCACTAGTGAGATGCTTTTTGTTCACTAATGTTTTTGAAAAACTGTGGAAAAATTTAGTTGTCAGAGTTCTTAGCCACAATGGTGAAATTTCCTCAAATATATGAAATTGCATAAAGGCAGTACTCCTGACATACCATTTCATTGCCTGTGAAATGTGTTGTGTGTTGACTGGGACTTCATGTGAAACCCTGGAAAGAGACACAGGCTTAGAACAATTGCTTCTTGGCCAGAGCAGCAGCTCTTCCATGGAATATCTCTGAGAAAGCAAGCAGTGTCATCAAAAACGCTTTCTCTCTGAATCTGCATTCAATTTAGCTCTATGTATTGCTGCAACTACATACATTAAAGAAATACACAACATCAATTATTGCAGCATAAGTAAATCTGTTACGATTTGAATTTCCTAGTGTCTTGCTACCATCTAAGTATCAATTTTGGTTTTTAACAGTAAAATAGAGGGAGAGGCAATCTTAGGTTGTTATCAGTCATGACAACAAAGCAGCAAAGCCCACCTTAGAAGCTGGGTGATTGACTGGCAGCAAATGTGCCTTGAGCTCTGCCTTGTGCTGGCTGTGCTTGAGAACTGAACCACGATTACTGAGTTCAAGTTCACCTCCATGCTCTGCAGCCCTTGCTACACAGATATATGCCAAGCAGAGCTCAGTCTGAGGAAGGGTTCAAGGAGCAAAGTACATGGGATAAAATGAAGAAAGATCAAAGTAAAGACAGCATAAACTTGCTAACCTAACAGATAACAAAGACATTAAAACAGAAGAAGCTAAATATAAAATTCAGTGTGAAAAACTACAGAGTTCATGTGTGATGCTGCCCACTCAACATAAATTACAACTGAGAGGAAGTCAACATTTGCTCGTGTTTGGTATCTGCAGTATAAAAATTAGCACTGCTTGAAGGTCTGTGTCACAAGAACATGTAAGAATTTCAAGTGCAGTCTTAGTATGATACATTTCATATGATTATACAAGGTGGTAAACAAAGTTTTCCTCGACTAAAAATAATGTAGCACTGAGTGCAAAGAAAATTTTTTTACTGAGTAGCTGCCTGCCTTGCAAACGCTTTCATTATAGGATGGCGGTGGAAATGATTAGACAAAAGGTGATTACTTCACAGGCTTATCAGACCACTGTTAAAGGTTGTTGCTGCAGCCCCTGGTTAGGGTCATCAGTCCTTCAAAGATAGGATTGAAAAAACAGCTTATGTAAAAGACTTCTCCCTCTCTTTCTCCCTAAGGCATGAAATATCTTTTCTGTGGTCCTTACAGGCAGGAACAAATGATTTCAAGACTCCTCTTTGATAAGAGACAATGAAAATTAATGTGCAAATTCAACTATTGTATAAGAAAATTTTCTCATTTGCATCAAGTTAATTAGCAGATGTGCTCCTTTGAAGGAGAGAAAAAATGAACAGACCACTGCCCTCAGCCTCAGTTAACCCCATACAGGAAAGATGTCTCCAGACCCTGTATGATCTGGGTTTTATTTTTTGTACAAAGCAGTTAATAGTGGGATACTCATCTCTAACTCAAATACAGACATAAATGCCAGCTAATTTGTAGAGATAGCTATACAATGGAAAACATATTAATTAAAATCCTCATATTCTCTCATATTTTTAAACTGCAATCTTAAAGTTTCTGACATTTTCATATGCACTCTGTTAACTCCAGTTGTTATTTTTCACTTTCTCTTGGAAAAAGGTAGAGTAAGAACTGTAGAAAAGAATCCAGTTCTCACTTACTTAAACATTAGAAAATAGCTCATAATCACTATAAAGTCCTCTGCCATTAGATATATAGCACCACTCTGCCACTTTTTCTTTATTAATTATTTCCTATTGAATAGCAATCAGTGAATCCAGATGTTTGAACGTGAGAGATCTTAGCTGTGGCATCTGGATCCTTCACAGATTCCAAAAGTAAGTCTGTTATTGGCATTTAAATTGAGTCACACTCCATGCAAGTATTTATACTGCCTTTGGCTTGCTGTGTTATTGTGCATTTATTAATAAGCCGGTGTGCTTACATTTTGACTTGGGAATACTCTGCACTTTGGAAGAAATCCTATCCCCATTGAAGTCAATGGGAGTTTTGCCATCAACTACAAGAGAGCCAGGATTTCATCCTCTGGGTTTTTATTCACAGAGAGCAACAGAGCTCGCCTTGGGAAGGGCCTTCAAGAACCTTTTAGGCCAGTAAGAATTCAATACTCATCCATTAAAAAAATCTGCTAAGGGAAGAGTTTAAGCCAAAAAATCCCAGTTGCTCTGTCTTTGTGTTATCAGCAAACTCACAGTTTTGGACAAGGGTTGGCACAGAACATGGTCAGATTGAGACTCTCAAACCAAATAGGTGACAGCAGGTAAAGGCTACTGAAATACAGTTTTTGGCCCAAAGCTACAGTCACAGTCTATTGGGATTACAGCTCTCCTAGAATCCTCTGGCTAAAAGCAGTTATGTGCCATGTTGCCATGGACCCTCCCAGTGGTGGGTTTTCATTTCTGCTCCCTTACAAAACTATGAAGAAGCCACGCATATTTAAAGATACATCACAAAAAAGTCCCAAAAAAACAAAATAAAACAAAAAAACCCCACAAACCAAAACCCAACCAAAAACCCAAAGCAAAACACTGAACTCATAACTGTTAAACTGAGGTTCACCATGGTTTTTTATGAGTTTTTAAATACTTTCCAAAGAGAGAAAACTTTTCCTAGAAAACCCTCTACAGATTTAAGAAGAATTTTTCATGAAAATATACTAATAGAAAACAAAGTGTTTTGAGACTGGAGCTCTTTTTCTTGAATTTTAAACTATTGTTTTCCATGAAAAGGGAATAAAAAGTGCTGGGAAAACTTCTGTGTGTTTTTCAGTGTCCTGGTTATTTTGCCAAGGAAATCTAGGGCAAATTTATTTTAGTTAAACATTCATTTGGAGACCACTGTTTCTACAAAGCTTATTTTGCTATCCTCACCATTAACCATTTGTTTCTATGAGCACCAGTGACTACCACACTCTTCTATCTACAAAGAGGTGTAAAGGAAGTATTGTCTGGTAAAAAGATATTGCAGAACTAGTTTTCATGGTTTCAAATCTTGGGGCTTTCAGCTTAATATAGTTTAGATCATGAGCTGTTCCCACCGCTCTATAGTGAATCATAAAGCATATAAATCCCTATTACCTTAAAGAAAAGAAATAATACGCAAGGTACATGGCTCTAGGGTTTTTTCATATGACTGAATGCTTATCCACTAGGAATAGAATGAAGATTTAGTTGAAAAGCCAAGTTACTAGAGTAATTCTCCATGTGCTCACTTCCAGCTTGCAGCAAATGCAACTCAGTGTCAGGTTAAGTTCACATCTCCATAGGGTTAAGCATATGTATGTCAACAGCACGATCAACTTAGCTGACATGAAATAACTTCTGTAGCTAGAATATATCGAGTCTTTATCTAAGCTAAAAGCTGAACACTAATATTTAGTATTTTTATTTTAATAAATACAGTATTTTGGTCAGAGATTTCTTAAGTGGACCACAATTTGATTACAATCCTTATGCTCTATCTGTACTTTACATCTACTACTCCTAAAAGCTGCATAAGTGGTGAGAAATGGTCAACACATTCCTACCAGGTAAAAAAATTATGTGAGGGCACAACAAATACTAAGGAAAGAAAGAATTTCATATTAATCTTGCAAAATAGTACTCTTTTGGAACTGAACCTTGGCTTTGCCACACACTGACAATAAGGAGGTGCAGGTTTACCTGGTGCCTGACACAAAAGTAGAAAAAACCCTGTAAGATTAACCGATCCTATTTAGCCTCCTGATCTTGGACTGATCTGGTAAATCTTTTGAGATTCAGTTATAGACATCAGAAAGATGGACTTTCTTCCTGGGCATTTATCCTTCTACTCCTTCGCCTGCAAGTGCTGCATATCCAAAGGAGTAACCATGTGGACCAGAACTGCCCATGCTGAGGACTCAGTAGGCATAGCAGGCACGTTTTGCAGACTTCAGGCCAGTTTTGATCTGATTCCACAGACAATGCAAGGACTGGAGATCTTAAGCTGTACTCCTGCTTTAATCTTATTTCAAAGGAATCCAGTTTGTGCACTCCAAGACAGCTCTGATGTGACTCAAAGCAGAGTAAGGGGGAGGTTTTCTTTAGGAGTACATGCTGCTCCAGATTAAGAAGTGAATGTAGTTGCATCTTCAGATCATCTCAAGTGATTAATTCCTTTTTAGAGTACCTACCTGCATCACAACCCACTTCTCATTCCCCCGTCACTTCCTCCTAATAGAGACAGCCAGAATAATAGCCAAAATAAGTGACTTATCCTTTAACCCCTGAAACACTGCCAGCTGTCACTGGGGAAGTTTAGCTATTCATGGTTTGGCTATTTTTTTTTCTATTTATTTTGGTTACTTCTTTTTAATTTCTTTGCTTTCATTTTGTGTACTTAGGAAAGTAAAAGGGCTACAGTGTCTTTTCCACTAAAGAATAAGTAAGATTAAGTATGACTTCTCAGGAAATGGTTATTTTAAGCTAAAGTTAATTCAAAGAATCAGTATGCTATTACTACTATTACCACCTCCTCAGAAATTGAAAAGATAGTGTTAGTTTTCTTTTGTCAATGCTACCTTTTTAAGAAACAAAGCTTAGCTTGGTATTCTTTGCTTGCCCAACTGCTTATCTAGGTAAGCATTTTGACACAGCATGCAATGCTAGGCTATGTTGCACAGACCTAATATCTGAATAAATTTTTTTTTTTTTCAGATTCATTTTCTAAATTATTGAGTAAGAGGAGTGCTGACTGGTTTGCATTACATTTTTGCTTATCAGCTAAGGGGCTGAGCAGTTGCCTGAAAGCTGAGAAAAGTCAGATAGAACATGTACGGACTGAAGAAAGTCTGGAAATCCTAACTTCCATTTCCTGGACAGTTGGTTTAACTCTCTAGACTGTTATACACAAGTCTGATGCTTCCTCCAGCTGTACTCTTGGATGAAACTGTCTGTGACTGCTGTATTTTGTGCTGAAATAAATGCTGTCCATATGCCAGGAGACCACTGGTTGAACTGACCTCCCAGAGAAGCTGAGGTTCAAATGCCTTGTTTGTAAATCATAAACAGTCTGAAGGGAGAAGCCAGAACAGTGATGCTTCAGGGAACCTAAAGCATTTTGGCACCAAATTAAGTTTTCACTAAAATAATAAGCACTCACAAAACTGAAGGTGCCCAGATAGGATTTATATAAACAACTCTAATGAGCTCAGTTGCTTAAAATCCAAACTCCGTTCAATATCACGTACCCAAAGGTAGTTTCTTCCTTGCCCTTTGAAAGCAAATGGATGAAATTTAGGCTTTGGGCATGTTATCCAGTGCACTTCCATAAACAGTATTCTACACGATCTCCCTGTAAAACACAAATAAAAATAACCAGGTAAGTTTCAACACTGGGAATTAACAATGTGAATATTTCTGAAATTTACACCTGGATTTTTTTTTTTTTTAAAGAACAGCGATCTGCTGATAGCTTGCACTGTTTTTCTAATCTAAAACAATGAAACTCAAATAAAAGAGAATGATGGCTATAGCCACTTTACAAAAGCATTTAAGAATCTTGTGACACATAAAGTCACCTAATGGAAACTCCAGTTTATGTTTTCCATTTATGTCGCTACTTCAAGCAATCCCACTTATGTCACTTATACTATGCTGCCTGGATGCCTTAAGGAATTCTCTTCCCAGAGCAGTTCTCTTTAAAATTCCAACTCTTATAATTATAAAATTAGGTCTGTTTACTTGACTGAAAAATGCAAAGATGACATTTATTGAAATATCACAATTTTCTTTGCTCTTCCCAGGGGGAAAAAAAAAAGTTCAGGTGAAAACAAATACAATTTGAATTACTTATCTGGTTTTAGTTTTCCAAAAAGTCTATCAGTCCAGCATTACAGCTGGCACATAGTAAGTGTTTCTTCTAGGCAAAAGGTACTTTTTTTTTGTTTATTTACATCTGACTTTTGTGTCTGAGTAAAATTCAAAAATTGCTATAAAGCTGCTATTAATTAACAGTACTGAAAGACAAAGACTTTTTTCCTCTATTAATTTCTTTATTCAACAAATTAGATCACACATTGTCTGCAGAGCAGTGTTTCCTTCTGCATTTAAGTGCAATTTTACATGACTAACTTCAAGTAATTTCTTTGTTTTTTCTGTTACTAACTCCATGATCTCAGTGCCACGCAGCAGACATATTTATTGTGCCGTGCAAAGGTTGCAGCCAACAGAGATTTGTTATGTGCAAAGTTCAGGTATCTGGCATCTTAGCAATTAAAGCTAAGTGGTATTTCCTGCTGCTTCTTCAAAATCCGAATGACTTCAGGTAGAACAGCTTCTTTATAACTTCTCTGATAAGGGCTGGGGTAAACAGGAGGTGCAGGCAGTCACTGGTTTCAGGCTCGAGTTCGTTCACTCACGGACGCCAGTTTTAACCTACATGAGCAACCCTGATAAACGGCAGTAGAGTCAGCACTGTTGATAAGGCTCCTGCTCCCTGTACCAGTACTTCACAGGCCTTGCAGTTGAGAAAAACCACTAGGCTATTTGTCAATGTTATTTTCAGCTAAGAACCTACTACACTGCACTTGCATCTACAGCGTCTCCTCTGCCTGGGCACCCCCACATCCATGTAACTGAAGGGCAGTACCAGGAGATAGTGCTGGGAATGTTTTCAATACAACTGAATCTGAACTATTTTATCTAGGGCAATTCCGTTTTCTGCCATGAACTAGACATCACAAGTCACCTCATTCTCCACTAGATGATAAGACCAGGAAGAGGGGAAAAAAAAAAAAAAAATCACAGAGGGAATTATAAACTCTAACCAGAAAAGTGAGATAAACAAGTGAGCAAGTATACACTCATCAACAAGTGTTTAAATGCACTCCTAACTAAGTACAGAAACGAAGTCACTTATGGTTCCACTCCCAGATAATGGTATTAGTGTTACCAGGAACCAGTACAAATTTATTAAAATCTCATTATTATCCTGCCCATTTTTCAGCTGGGAGAGCTGCCACTGTGAAGATTGCTAATTAACTGCAAGACCATTATACTCTATCAATAACTGGTACTGAAATCTTTCTACTTCCAAAGAATAGGTTCCCTTTAATTTCTTGTGACAGCTGGTGACACAGTGGTGGCTCTGCCCAGTACTGTTTCATGGCTCAGATATGTGCTGATGTATAAGACTAAGACAGACCTAACCAGATTTCAGTTTTGTTTTTTCCCCAGTGCTAGCTTCCTAGCATTACATATGGGCAGGTTCAGTGCATGGTCATTCCCTTTCACCTCAGGTGGGAAGGAAATAAACAGAAAAAAGAGAGTACAACACCTTGGCTCCACCCTTCCAAAAGGACAGGCAACTGGAAAGGGCCAAAAGCAAATTATCTCCTCTTCCAGATCCATTCCTGTGGCAGACAATTATTTATGATGACTACATGGAACTGGCTGTTAAGAACATTTAAATTCCTGAAGGATTTAGGATTTTAATAGGTACACTATAAATATACTGCACTGGGTATTTTGGTTAAAAAGCACTGACATGAATGATAATGCTGTTAGTAATACTGGAGTTACTAGAGAAGTAGTTATAGAAGGTAGTTCCAACTCATACCCCTGTCTTCTGAAATGTTTTAAAAATCGTTTCAGAATACAGAGATATTTCTGTGACATTACAGGAACTGAAAAGTATCCAAGTGAGACAGATAAAGAATGTTTTCAAAAACTGCATCTTTTGAATCTGAACTACCGAAAATACATTTCTTTCTTATATTTGATATCAGCTTAGATGAAATGTTATGTAAATCTGCACCATAAACTTTACTTTTCCTTTGTATTTTTGAGGGATTCTGCGCTGTTTATGTAGCTGAATTTTAGTTTACCTATTTTCTTACACAGAAAGTAAATTAGTTTAACAATTATGGATATATTATGTATTTTTTTGTCTTGATTTGTGGTAGTAACTATCCTATAATTCAAACTTTGTACAGAAAAGTTCAGAAATTATGGGGGGCAAGCATTGACAGGTTGATCCCCCTTTACTGGTTTGATCATAGAACTGCACAGGAAATTAAGCTGGCAGAGAAATCAGGTTGCTATCTAGTCCAACCATTTCTCAAAACACAGCTGAATTCAAAGTCTGATCAGGCTCCTTAGGGCCACTTCTAGATGACTTTTGAATAATCTCTAAGGTTGGAGATTTCACAATCTCTCTGGGAAACCTGGGCTTCCATTTGATCATGCTGAACTTTCTTTTCTGTGTCTAACTGGAATTTCCCTTGTTGCACTTTATCTCCCTCAGTCTTTCACTGTTCACCCCTGAGAAGTGTACAGCTCCACTTTCTCAAAGATTTAGCCATAAGGTAGTAGGAGGCAGCAACAAGACCACAATGTAGTTCTCTCTTCCTAAGGCTGGACAAAACCAGCTGTCCCACATCACACATCACATGCTCCCCAGTCCCAATCCTGTTATCAGCTTTCCTCCAGACTCTCTTCAGAATGTCAGTTCTTCTCTTCTATGTCAGAGCCTCAGGACACTGTATCTAAGATGTTGTTTTAAGAATACACCATGGAAAGGAATAATAACTTCCCTAGACCTGATGTTGTGATTAAATTCAGTTCTTTTCATTAGTCTGACTCCTAGAATTAATATAGGCCAAGAAATCTAGTATTTGTAGAATAAATTGCACGAAAAAAGAGTACCCGCATGTATAAGGTCAGGGTGATGATATCAATGTGTAAATTTTTTAGGGCAACATATATTTTTTTAGCTCCATAATACCCAATTGTGACAAACCAGAAGTATGGTACTGCAATTAACAGAAATTCCTTAGCAGATATGGACCAGTGGTCTGTGTAAGCAAAGAGAAAAAATATCATAAAATTAAATTAAGATAAAAGACCATACCTATGTGTCTGACNAAAAAAAAAAAAAAAAGATAGTGGTTAAAAATGCTCAGAAAGGTAATGAATGCAATTAACAGCATTGTGTGGTAATAATGTACAATGGTTAGCAATACAGCAATCTTCAAGATTTTAAATTTCTACATATGCACAATATGTGTGAGTTAGCAAAGAGTTACAGTGTGTTTACCACACTCAAGGGACAGTCTCCCAACTGCTTTTGTGCAGATTGAGCTATCTTTATTTGTTCTGCTTTATCATTGGATCAATTATACTGTTTATCTCCAGTGATTTACTTCCTGAAATTACCATGACTGTGACTATTTTATTGATTCCAAGGAAAGGTTATGTGAGTAGTCACAGGTATTAGCACCATTTCTCTTTAGCCTATTTTCTGTAATCCTGTTGGTGAAGTTTGGCTGCAAAAGTTTGTGGTTTTTTCCCTTGAAAATTACCAATACATCTTTACCATTCATTTGTTTGTAAGGACCCTTTTCTTAAGCCACTGTTTTATTAGTTTTTAGAATACTCTTGAAATGTGGCCTCAGTCCATCTAGGCAAACAGACTAAGTAGCACATCAGCACCATCTCCTATAAGAGAAGAATAAAATTATCAAATAAATATGTGCTTCACAAGCAGCTATGAACTTATACAGTAAGGCTTTCCTAGAGCGGGCACACCTAAGAGATGCCCATTATCAAGTCTTCCTCAATTCTGAAGTAGCTGGAAACAAAGATAAAGAAATTGCATCTGCCCACCCCAAAATTGTTTTTAGTTTGAAAGAAAATGACAGGCGCTGGTTTACATGGTGCTAAGTATCACTTACTTTTAGTCCTATAGGATTTTTTTCTATTTAGAGTGAAATAAAGGTTTTGAGACACAATTTCAACTCAGTTCATGAAGGTGGAAGCCTTGTGAGATGAACTTAAGAGAACCATTGGTATCAGAGCCCTGCCCTACCTCTTATTTAGCAAGTCAGATTTCCAAATCAACTCCAAGCATAACTCGAGTTTTTGGCTAGGTATTAGAACTCTAAATGAAAATAAATGTATCAGAACTAGGCTGTCTCCAGCTCTGTAATTTCAATGCTGTCTATGTGAATGTTCTTATTTTAAGGCAAATAATGTGATAAATGTTAAGTTTGATGTGGCTGTTAAAGAGATGTTACTGCTAAAGAGACCAAACATTAGTCTGCTTAATAACTGAAAAAAAAGATATCATAAAGACAAGTGGGCATTTAAGGTGAAAAATAAGCAGGATTTATTTGCTTAAGGGAGAAATATGGGAAGTCTGTGCAACTTCAAAACCCATTAAGTTGTGAAGTTTTATGCAACTTCAAAACCTGTGTCAATGTATCACGTATATTATGGTCATTTTGGACCAGAAATTTCTGTTTCTCACTCTAGGCATCAAAGCCAAGGAGAAAGGCAGATCAGGACAGAGTTCTGAAAGAGTATCAGAAGTTCAGAGCTATTAATTACTATTCATTGAAATTTAAAGCTGGAAAAAAAATTCCTACTTTATTTAGCAGAAAATATCCCCATCTGTTGAAGTTCCTAGAAAGTTTGATTTTAAGGAAAAAATATGTTTACACTTGTGTTTGATTTTCAGCTTTAATAAATTAATTATTCAATAAATAAATTGCTCACAAATTGTTCCAATTTATGTTTTGTTTTGTTTTTTTTGGGGGGAGAGGAGAGGGGTGAGGAAGTCCCCAAAATTCCAAGACTGTTAAGAAAAACATAAATCTTCAAAACAATACTTCTCACTGAAACAATCTGGTTCCAACTTTTTTCTTCCTTTTTTTTTTCTTCACACATTTTTGAATACTAAAAGAACCTGGTACATAGCTGGACTTTCAGTCTTGCTATTTTTGAGAATTCACTGTAGCTTTTCTCTCTGTCTGTTGACACTGCCACTGAATGTGTGACTCCAGGGGAGAATGGTCCAAGAAAGCATTAAATATACCATTTGAACATGATGATAGAGTAGGAGAGGAACTAAAGATAGTGCCTCAGGTCCCCCATGCAGATGCACAATCCATGGTGAAGTCTGTGTAATCACCTCTTTCCTGTTTATCCATGGTAGCCAGTTCAAAGCTACTGTGCCTATAAACTTGCTTATACTCAGTATATATTTATATTCTGATTTATATTTTGCTGGATATGTGCTCCCAGAGGCATATAATAATTTGATAATGCTGTACTTTATTGAATTACTTATATTTTATCAATTACTATATTTCTGCCTTTTAGGATTTGACTATTCTTGCTACAAGATTCATGATAAGACCTTTCAGAGGTATTGCACATTGTGCAATTCTTGAAGCAGAGGAGGGTGGAGATGGACAGACATGGAGAATGATAAGAATTAGGCAAAGCAAACACTTCAGGGCTCAGATCAACAGATAATGCTCAATTTCAGACCACACTGACCTGTTCAGCTGAAAGATCACCCTGACACAGAGCACATGAAAGAAAATGATTCACTTCCATGAACTGCTACGACCATTTGAATGCATGTGACCCTCAAGCTCCTCCTACCTTTTCCAGTTCCATTATCCCATGAACAAAGCAAATTTTAGGGAGAATGAGCAATTTCCATTTTCAATAACCCTCCTTTTACATTAGGGAAGTGACAATGCAGTTTGTCCAATTAAACATCTAGAAAAAACACTCCATGCCATTTCCAGATGAAATGAAGGCAGATTCTTAGAGTTTCACAATAGCATTATTTGAGAAATAAGATATTCAGGATTATTGTACTGATTAAGATATACATATAAATACGATTCTTGTTAAATATAAAATATTTGTAATCTGTGGTCTTAAAGTATCCATAATAGCATTGCAGTATTCCATTCATTCTCAAAACCAGAAAGTGACACAGCAGGAATCAACAATAATTTGATGCAATGAGACCTGAAAATCTTCACTTATAATCAACATAGACCTGCTTTCCTACACAGATTAAGTATCATTAGTTTGTTGCTAATTTACTAATGCATTGACTAAGAGAACAATGTAATGTAGCTTCTAATAAATGAAAGTTCTTAATAAAGCTGAAAATATATTGCATTCAAACATAAGAAAGGACAACTTCCCAAAGTAAGATCCAGACAGAAAAGGTATACTAAATTATAAATATTATTATATTTTCTCTCTGATGGAGGTAGGTTTTCTAATGCTGCTATAAATGTGAATTTCCTTTTATTGATAAGTAATTAAAATTAATTTGACTTTTTTTGCTGTGTTTTAAACAAAATTGAATTTCATCGTTCCATATAGACAATATCAAGTAGGGTAAAGATATTTCTCCCGAGAAAAAATTTGTATCTGAACATTTCAAGAAAAACAGCAGAAGGGAAAAAAAAACCCTTCAAACCAAATAACTTTCACATGAAGCCTGTCAAGTAAGAACTGAGTCTTGTGTAAGACAGCTGGTGAAAACAACAGGCAAGATTTGACAGATCAGGAGGTTCCTTTCCATGCCATGCCCTTATTTTCAGAAGCATTCATTATCAGTACTGTATTTTCTTCATACAGGAAGACTGAAATAACCTAAACAGAGTATAAATGTAGTTTGGGGATGATGTTTCTTTTATTGAGCTCATATTTACCTCCATATGCCATGGATACAGCAGTAGCAATCTTAGCAGATCACAATCATTTTCTACTTAAGACCATAGTGGCTATCTTAAATGCCAGTCTCAGCACATGAAGGATTTCAAACTGATATGTTCAGCAGCAACTGGGAATTAGAGAGTAGTTTAATTTCGTGCACACAGGGGTTGTACATGAGCTGTGGATAATCGAACCTTGGAATTGCACTCATTTTGAAGATGAGCGGCTGACTGAGTACTTGGAATCTGTTCTTAACCTACAAGTGAAACACTTTGTTAACAACACCCAGTAATTCCTTATGACTTCTTAGTTTAGAACATTCCCTGTTACCGAATAAAGAAATCTACACAGAAAAAAAGTATTGTTTTAAGATTTAATATGGAAATCCATGGGATAATATTTGGAACCACGTTTGTTCAGCCTTTTTTAGGTAACCTCACAGCACGTCTATATAGAGCATAAAGGGACTCGGTTTTGCACTGAGCCAGTTGAGCTGGTACCAGAAACTTACTGTGTACAAGGTCTGAATGTGTTTTACATGGCTTAGACTGCAAAGAAAAGTAAAGTATTTGAAGCAGAAATCTCCACCTGCCCAGAAATACCACTTTACACGACAGAGAAGGGAAAACTTAAGAGTAGACTGAATGCCGGGAAAAGAGCTTAGCACAAAACCTGGATCAGGAGGTGCAACTTACATCATACTCTGGATGTGGCCAAGGCCTAGGTCAACGGGAGTGAGTCTCCAATGAGAAATCATGCTACTGAATACATTCTGTCTTTCAACTCTGGCACTATCATCTTTGGAGTGTTGATCCTACAAACAAATTCACAGCTGAAAATTTCAATGAGATGCTGACAGGCACATGGATGCCCTTGTGTAAGTCTGCCTGTGCAAGCAGATACCCAAAGTGAAAACTTTTTAGCTCTGGGGACTTGAGAATCAAAATCAGTCTGCAGCACAAACAATGAAGAGACAGACAGACACTGAAAATCTGTCTGCATTTACTATCCACACAGTATTAGTAACATATGTAATACTTTTCTTGTTTAAATATATGGAGTGAAATCCTTGCCTCAATGAGTTCAGTGGGAGTTTTGCCATGGACATCAATAAGGACAGAATTTTCTCTCAGGGCTGGTGTGATTTTCAGCCAGTCTTTTTCCCTTTAATACATGTGATGACAAAATCCTGTACTTCTATTCCAAGGATGGATCAGCACCCTGCAGTAATTAAAATTGCTGCAGTATATCATACTTATCCAGTATATTGTCTGAAAGACCACAGTGGAGAAACATTTTTTACTTTATGTGCTATAAATAACTAAAATTTACCAGAAAAAAAACAAACCCGAACAGTTTTAAGGTATTTTAACTTAAGACCTACTTCTAAACTAATCTCTAAATGGATGAAAATATCTATGCAGGTATCTCATTACACAGCACACTCCCTTTGCTTATCTGAAGGTAGATTTGATCATTCATTAAAAAGAGAACTAGTGCTAAAGTCCACACACATACATATGAACATCTAACATGCTAATATGAAAGAGCAGGTTGTGCTGGAAGCATGAAAAACAAGTGTATGTTGTCATGAACGTTGCTGAGATTTGTTGAGGAAGGGGAACCTCAATCCATTTTATTCCTATCAGTCAATGCCAGTGCCAGCAAGAGATGCCAAGAGGCTGGGGAGGCATCAACAGGTCAGCAGAAAAGCAACTGAAGACCAGCACAAAGGAATTCCTGCCACTCCAGCCAGTAAATCTGCTTCATCGGGGTCTCATTTTAAAGGCCTCTATGAACATGCACATAGGGCAGGAGAAGTAAATAACCAGGAGGAGTTAGAGGTGTACACACAGCTGCAGGCCTATGGCCTCACTGGCATCATGGAGACATGGTGGGATGGCTCCTAGGACTGGAGTGCTGGAATGGAAGGATACAGGCTCTTAGGGAAGGGGAAAGGCAGGGGGTGTGAGGAGGGACTGTCAATCTCTATGCCAATGACCAGCTGGAGTGTACAGAGCTCACCATGAGCCTCAGATGAGGAGCCATCCAAGAACTCAGGGGTCAGGATCAAAGGGAGAGGAAGGCAGGGACATTGTAGTGGAGGTTGCTACAGGCCATGAGATCAGGAAGAGTGAGTGGATAAAGAACTCTATAGACAGGAGCAGCTTCACATTCACAATCCTTGGTCCTCATGGAGGACTTCAACTACCCCACTACCTGCTGGAAGGACAGCCAGCAGGGCTTAAGCAATCCAGGGGGTTCCTGAAATTCACTGAGGACAACCTCCTTCTCCACATGAGAGAGGAGCCAACAAGGAGAGGTGCTGTTCTGGACTTCACTCCCACCAACAAAGAGAGACTGGTGAGAAATGTGAATCTCAAGGGCAGTTGGGTTGCAGTGACCAAGAAATGGTGGAATTTGAACCTCTTAGGGCAGTGGTGGGTGCTCAGCAAACTCAGTACCCTGGATTTCAGGAGAGCAAACTTTTGCCTCTTCAGGGAAATGATGCCCTCTCATGAGACCCCACCTGAAGTCCTGCATTCAGTTCTGAGGCCCTCAACATAAGAAGGACGTGGAACTGTTGGAGTGAGTATAGAGGAGGCCACAAAGGTGATCAGAGGGGTGGAGCACCTCTTCTATGGAGATAGGCTGGGAGAGTTGAGGTTATTCAGTTTGGAGAAGAGAAAGCATTGGGGAAACCTTATTGTGGCCTTCCTTATTGTATACTTGAACAGGGCTTATGAGAATGAGGAGGACAAACTTTTCAGCAGGGCTTGTTGTGACAGAACAAGGGTTAACAGCTTTGAACAGAAAGACAGAAGGTTTAGATTAGATATAAGGAAGAAACTCATTACTATGAGGGTGGTGAGGCACTGGAACAGGTTGCCCAGATAACCTGTGGATGCTCCATCCCTGTAAACAATCAAGATCATAATGGACAGGGCTCTGAGCAATCTGATCTAGCTGAAGGTGCCCTTGTTCTTTGCAGGGGGGTTGGACTAGTTGACCTCTAAAGGTCCCTTCCAATCCAACCTATCCTATGATTCTGTGATCTTTAATGGTTTAACACAAACCATTCCATAATCTTAATGTCTGCATTATGATTTCAGATTTCATACAAATGGCCAATGATATATATCAGAAAAGAGTTTTAGAGAACTCATTCTGTTTGTAAACAGAGACAAGATGTAAAATATTTAACAAGCTGGATATAATGATTAATGTTGCAGTGTAACATTGTAAGGCTTTTGAGAAAAAGCTAATACTGGGCTAGCTTAAACCACGGTTCTAAATCTAAAAGATTCTGACCCCTGCAACAGTAGGAAATGGAGACGTTCAACATTCCTAAACAGAAAGGCCTTTTATAGATTATAGACCTGCACTGTTAGATGGAAAAACTTAATATACCAGAGCCTTTTTCTTTTCTGACTTATGCTTTTACATTTAAATGAAAACTGTGCCTACAGATTCCAGGTAAGACTACATTCCTTAAACATTATGTGCCCAGTGCACAGATGCATGGTTAGTGTCCTGAGCAAAAAAAATATTATTTTCTTGAGAAGGTGGTAAGTTTGATTTTTATTTGAATGTCTAAAATTCATAAATAGATTTAGTAAGGGATTTTAAGGGAGTATGAATTAAGACCACTCACATGCTGTCAGATCTGCATAATCCAAAATGTCTATCTGCACAGACACCCAGAGTTTTCATTAAAGCCTGCAAGAGGCTGTTGCTTTTTCATGACATATAGCCTGAAGGTTTGGGGCCAGAATTAACTAACTGATATGAACCATAGAAAGGAATTATGTTAGAATTATGTAAGATTGTTCAGTTTGTCTCTTCAGAGATAACTAGACAATTTAGCAGGTTTTGTTTCCATCTCTTAGCTCCTACTAAACAACCAAACTTTTTGATCTATAGATCTTCACAAATATAGTATTTAGCAGGTTTTGTTTCCATCTCTTAGCTCCTACTAAACAACCAAACTTTTTGATCTATAGATCTTCACAAATATAGTATTTAGCAGGTTTTGTTTCCATCTCTTAGCTCCTACTAAACAACCAAACTTTTTGATCTATAGATCTTCACAAATATAGTATTTGCAAAACAAAATGGAACTATATGGACTTAAATAATTGAAATTACTATAGTTCTAATCTGAAGATAGTTACTACTTTTCCTGTATGATCATACTATTGCTCTATTAGCCCTATTCCTGCACTGCCATGCTGAAGAAAGGGGAGTGCCTAATGGAGTGCCTAAGCTTCCCTCTGAGGTGCTTTACATTAGTTTTAGTTTAGAACAGGAGGTGAATCTCCCTACCATTCCTACTGAGCCTGCTTCGGTCAGCACTGCAGCACACATATTCTTTGGAATGAAACTATCTCAACTGCTAGCAGATACCCAGGCCATGTGACTACACTACAGCTAGTCTTAAATAATCCTCCCTCCCTTCAAACCCGCTGACTTGGATATTGGGTCACCAGCACCACTCATTTAACTACGCAGATCTGCTCTGATTGTGCCAGGAACTGTTGATGCAGAGGAGTCTCTCGTCCTGCACAGCAGACACAGGCACAGGGTAAAACTGAGGTGCAGGTTTAAGTTGTGTTCTTAAGCCCAACTCTGCACTACAGGCATAAATGATGTTTTAGATGCCAGAGTGATGTGAACTTACCCCACAGCCCCATCCATACTAACTGCACAGCAGAGAAACTCAATTTCACCACTAATGTGAGTCTGTATCTGCACAGCAGTACTGGTGTGGTATAATCTGTATGGCAAAACTCATCTATTTTTGAAGGCCCCTACGAACAGAAACTCTACCTTTTATTTTGTCCCACTCTTTAAAAACAGTTAAATAGCCACTCTCACTTTGTCCTTTCATCTGTAAAATGGACACATCTTCTGACGTAAAGGGCAAATCTCTCTGCTCTGACACTTGCAGTGTCTATTTTAAGAAGAAACAGTAAGTCCTTGAAGGTGTCCCTGCCCACCAGAGAAGGGTGAAACTTGATGATACCCTAAGTTTCCTTATAACCCAAACCATTCTATGGTTCAATCATCTGCTACTGAATTTTTTCTATTTATTTCTATTATTTTTCTATTCTCTATTTTTTCTACTCTCTGCTTTCTGATACATAAGCTGCTGTATTCCTGACCAATATCATACAAGTGATGATATTGACACAGTTTAAAAGATGTGGAGGTGGCAAAACTGACCTGGGATTTAGTAAACTATCTGAAAGGAAATTTTGACTGTGTATTGAGTACATAGATGCTGTAAATAGATTGAAAATATTTCAAGAGTTACTTAGATTAGCTGAAAATGCTAAAGGGCCTTCAGACCGTGTGATAAATGTGATGGCCCTTCTGGTGAAACTCTCCAGCACATGCATCCTCATATTTCATTGTGGGTCACCCTGAATAGCTCATTCCTGTGTTCCTTTCTTCTATCGAAGGAACACAAGTGTATTTCCAAACATCCCGCTGAACTTGTGGCTGTTCCTGCCACCTTGTGGCAACTGCTCAGCTTAACAGAAACACAAACTAAGAACATATCAAGGACACACTTTCAAAGATAAAGTAGGAAAACGAGCACAAACTTTTGTTTTGAGGTGACTGTTTTGAGTCCCCTTGTTTTTTCAAGTTTGTTAATTACTACAAAGAACCAGCAAAACTTTCAGACAGATTTCAGGAAAAAAAGAAGTGTTATACAGATCTTATTATATGAATGTTTCAGAAGAGATACTGATTTTCCCAGAAAAACATAATATAACAATATGATTATTTTTATATCCCATACTTCTAACTATAAATGACATTGTTTAAACAATTAACCTGGGGTGATCTGGATAAAACAATCCATTTATTGTGAGATTTATCTTCGGCAGAGGTGCCTTTACTCTTCATTTTCAGAACACTGAAATGCCACGAATTTCTATTGTCACCACTGACTCAGAATTCTGTTACCTACATCTTCCCTTTCAAAGCTATTTATTTAAAAGACGAACATAAATGCTATGACAAGGAATGCTGGAGTGCCTTTTAGAAAAGCAAATGATTATATACAGTAAAAAAATGTTTCTGGCAATCAGAAATCACTGATGTATTTGCAGGTTTGCAGAAGAATCAAGCTGAGAGGGATGAAACTGAGGCATGGAGTGTTTCCTCTTCTCATACACTTTAGCATGTCATGAACTAACCCAATCCCATAGGAGACAGTTTCAAAGTACTTTGTTATGACAGGCTGGCCTTCCTAAAAATGAGGAAGTTATCTATTTTAGAAACAATTTTGATATTAATATTCAGAAACAATCTTAACAAAACTAAGGACAGATCCCAGAGTACTTGCTGGGATTTAAAAGTAGGATATTGGTGTCACTTAATTCTTCTCTCCTCATGTGGAATGAAAGCAGTTATGATTACTACATAATTCTTTGTGAAGGTCAGGTGCTGCAAATGGGATCCACTTCAGTCAGCACATAGCTCCATGAATGTTCAGCTATTTAGTCACCACAGAAGGAATCATTACAGAGAAGATTAAGACCTAAACTCTCTTCTGGTTCTACACTGGGAAAATGCTCTCATCCTCTTGTAGTCTGTGCCTCCTCCCTTCCTTGGAGACAGGTGGTTACCTGATTTTGGTTTTTTTTTTTCCCCACATGGAATTCAGAAAGACTCACTTTTAAAACAAAACTCTAGCAGAAGAGAAGATGCTGATAATTCCTCTCCTCCTTTTATATAGTATCCTACAGATTGCAACCTTTACCTGCCATTTTTCTACTGCTCAAATCAAAGCAAACATATATTTACCACCTACCAAGAACAATTTAAAAAGTCTGCAGACTATTTTTGGTGTTTAGACTGGATGATGAATGTCCATATTATCCACAACTCATGCTTTGGATACTATTTTCAGTATGTCCCTCAGTTTCTACAACAAATAATAACTTTGCCTTATGTTCCCTGCCCTCAAAACCAGTTTTCCTAGATGCTGTAAGTTAGCTAGAATGGTGATTAGATATTGTCTGAGTTCAACAAGGTGCTCACACAGCACTATATTCTACCTCCTGGCAGGCAGCTGGCAGCAGAGCTTCATTTATGATATTCAGAAGAAAACTTTTACTTCCTTTATACAACACCTCATCCTCCTGTGAGTACAGAAGACTTTTTTAATTTTAGGTTTTCACTAGCTATATTAAAGTACATACACAGTCACAGCAGAATTTTCCTGATAAGAAACCATTTCTGAATGGACACAGATATATTTTGATCACATCTTGTTCAGTAGTTTGATATAGACAAAAAACAACCTGAGATTCACTTTCGGGGTTTTGTCTTAGTCAAGATTTGTTAAGAGAGTAAAGCCTCACATGACAAAATTATTTTCCAATTGTATGTTATTTTTATCAATGAAATATAAAAATGACTTATTAAGAGTTGTTAACCTTCCTAGATAAAACAGCAAAAATATCTAATGAGTTCCTCACAATAATGACAAGGAAGGAAAACACTGGGTATAACAACAACAGAAGAACATGAAAAAGATGAAAGTTCAGAGTTAGCCATATTACTTTCATAGTACACAATGCTGGGAAAATCCCCCGAGATCTAGTACTAATCAATGTGGATTGTGTAGTTTCAGCAGCATTTTAAAACATCTGCAATTCAAATGCAAACACTGTGAGTAGGTTTTGCAAGTTTGCTGAAGTATTTGATAAGGATGTTCTGGGATATTGCAACACTGATTTTTTGCTTTGGGCTATCACATGCTTCCTGATTGCTTCCAACGACTCATAGCGACTCTTCATGGCTCAAATGTTATTGAAGGACCTCACTTTTGAGATCTGGCAGTGTTTTATGCATACCTGACACTTTCTAAAGTGGGTATCAAGCCTGGGGAGAAAAAAAAAAATCATACAACTCCTGAGCAAATGATGTATCAACATCCTTCCTTGAACCCAACCCCCCCCCAAGTGTCAGAAAAGACATGTTCTTTCACTGGCTGTAATTATGTAAACTTCAAATAAATTTTGGAACAAACTCGTAACTAGCAAAAAAGTACTTCTTTCCTTTCAGAAAAATGCAAGAAAGCTCCAGCATCCTTTTGTCCCTGACAGATTGTCTGACTGTAACTCCTGTTTTCCCTTCCCCTCCAGACCCCATCCTACATCCCAGCACAACCGCAGGCAAGCAGGACACTGTGCTCCACCAGGAGTAACTGCCCGTGGTTAAGGCACACTGAAGGGAAGTGGTACACATTTTCAGAACCAGCTCAAGCTGCAAGATTAGATTTCTGAGGGCTCTAACCAGAAGGCCACTGTATTATAGCTGCCATCACCACTGTAATTTAAGTAGGAAAAAATGTAGGTGTGTCTGTCTGACTTCAGCCTCAATTATCAGGAAAAACATAACCATACCCCACAGCCTGTTGCAGTATTTTTACTCAGAAGTTCTAGACTGTTCCTTATCTACTACCTGAGGCTTCTGAATTGTCCAGCCATAGGTAAGGTTCTTCCTTCTCAACGGAAAGAATATTAACAGAATATAGGACCTTGGGTTCTAGATTTCAGTCTGAGGTTCCCATCTTGCAAGAATCTAACTTCTTTAAAAGATCTGGTTTTATCTTCCCTCTCTAAATATGGTACTAACAAAGCTCATTCTTACATAATTCTGACTAACTTGGCTATGCACGTAAAATCTGATCATCTGACACCAAGCAAAACTACATAGATAAACTAGACAATTTATCCAGAAACATGAAATTCCATCGATGATAGACCTCTTAAGGCTTTGCTCTGAGTCGCTCTTACAAATTCTTGACCTTGATAAACATGATGGTTTACCTGCAAAATCAAATTAAGAACTCCTGTAAATGCCAGGGTTAATCCCAGTAGCTACAATACCACTTAAACCATATATTATACAGACTTTCATATAATAGCTATCTTTGGGGATTACTATGTCTTCAAGTACTGCAAATCCAACTTTTCTCTCTCTTAACTTTGCAAAGTGTAACAATGGTGCAGCAATGCTGACATTTTGGGAAACCAAAGAGCAAAAATTGTAGATAAACCCTTAGAAATTATTAGACACAGCTGAACTCTTTCTGGAGTGCAATCAGTAATGGACATACCATCATGTCGATATTTATAGGAGTATACTTCAAATTAAGCTTTCTTGTGACCACCTCAGCTTACACTCTTAGTAAAATAACCCCAAATAAAATAAGGAACCAACATTGCCTCTAAGCCCCTAGAAAAAAAGAAAAATAAAATCTGACGTACATACAAAAACAAGCGGGGCTGCACTTTGCACTCTGTTAAGATGTACTTTTCTCAACGCAGAGAATTTCTTTTTGCTAACGGGAAAGAAAAAGAGCTCTCAAATCCTCTTCAGGCAGCTCCAGGAACTTCTACGACCCGCGGGCACTTTTCTCAAGCTCACATGACATCTTAAAAATACGACACCTGCAACGGGCAAACGCAAAGAAAAACAACAACAAGGAAGCACGCGAACAAACAAATAAAGCACAACTTTAGTAGGAAAGGTAACCAGGCCGCAGTACCCCGCGGGAAGGCGGGACCGGGACTCGAACCAGCGCTCGCAGCCCGGGTAACTCCCGGGCAGTGCCGCTGCGCACGCGCGTTCCCGGGCGGCACGTTCCAGCCGAGCTTCGCGCCGCCATTTTGGGCGTGCGGCGGTGCCGCGTTTAGCTCGGGGCTGCCGCCCGCGGGTGGGGAGGCGGCTGCTGTAGGGCGCCGGGCTCCGCTCCCCCTCGGCGGCTGCTCCAGGGCGCCGGGCTCCGCTCCCCCTCGGCGGCTGCTCCGGGGCCCCGGGCTCCGCTCCCCCTTTAGCGGCTGCTCCCGGGCGCCCGGCGNGGGCTCCGCTCCCCCTTTAGCGGCTGCTCCGGGGCGCCGGGCTCCGCTCCCCCTTTAGCGGCTGCTCCGGGGCGCCGGGCTCCGCTCCCCCTTTAGCGGCTGCTCCGGGGCGCCGGGCTCCGCTCCCCCTTTAGCGGCTGCTCCGGGGCGCCGGGCTCCGCTCCCCCTTGGCGGCTGCAGTAGGGCACCGGGCTCCGCTCCCCCTTGCCTCTGCCCGTGCTCGCCTACCCGTGCCTGGCTCCTCTCAGGTGAGTGCCGTGTCAGAGAGCGCCTGCTTTGGAGCACAGGCAACTCAGCCTGTATCTTGTGCCCTGCGTTTGGTTGCCTTTAAAAGTCCTTTTGTTATGGCATGAGTTGTCCGTAAGTTAGTGGTGCATAATAGAAGTATGCATTTTGATGGCTGAAGAGTTGCAAGCAAACAAAAATGTGTGACCACTCCTGCTTAGAAAGTAGGTGGTAGGTACCTGTGTGGTGTTTCTCAGACTGGTATGGTTTTTTGAGCTTCAGTGAAGAAAGAATAGCCAGACGGTGCTTTTGGGAGGGTGGATTCTGGTTTGTAACTCTGTTTTTTGTAATCTTAAGATTGTAGTTTAGTAAAGTATGAGGAACTTTTCCAGGGTGTGTTTATCAGGCAGGAAGAGGATTTAGGAAATCACAGAATTTTGGAAAGAACTTTAAAGTTCATCCAGTTTCAACCCCCCTGGCATGGGCAGGGACACCCCTTACTGGACCAGATTGCTCAGCGTCCCATCCAGCCCGGCCTTGAACACTTCCAGGGATGGAGTGTTCACAGCTTCTTTGCACAGCCAGTCCCAGTGCTTCACCACCTTCACAATAAAACATTTCTTTAATGTCTAATCTAAACCTACTCGCGTTCAGTTTAAAGACATTCCCCCCTTTCCTGTTGTTCCATGTCCTTGTAGAAGGTCCCTTTCCAGTCCCTTTAGGTATTGTAAGGTGCTGTAGGGTCTCTGTGGAACTGCCCCTTTTTCAGGCGGAGCAACCCAGCTCCCTTAGCCTGTCTCCACAGGAGGGATGCTCCAGCTCTCTCATAATTTTCATGGCCTCTTCTGAACTCGCTCCAACAGGTCCGTGTTCTTCCTGTGCTAGGGACCCCAGAGCTGGATGCAGCACTGCAGGTGGGGTCTCAGTAGTGCAGGGCAGAGGGGCAGAATCCCTTCCCTGGACCTGCTGCCCACACTGCTTTTGATGCAGCGCAGGTTGTGTTTGGTTTCCTGGACTGAGTGTGCAGTGCTGGCTCATGTTGAGCTTGTTAGCAAACACCCCAAAGACTTTATTCTCAGGGCTGCTCTCAGTAAGAGAAGTAGTACAAGAATTTAGTTTATGTGTATTTTTCTAATGATTTTTCTACCGTTTTTCCTCATAGAGAGATACAGAGTTGTTAATTATTGGGCTGTGTTTCCTTTAGAAGACGTGTTAGGAATGAATGTGGAAAGGTGAGTCAATGGCAAAAAGCCATTTTGTAAGCTGTAGAAATGTGACTGTGTCAGTGTGATGCTGTTACTCAGGCTGTGATAACAAGCAAATGTTAATGCACAAATTGTTTTATTTTGTTATGTGTTAATGCAAATAGGGCATAGTTTCAGTGAAAGGGGTAAAAAAAAATGAGGCCCTTTCTAAAGTTTAAGTCTCTGTAGTGATGAAATGTTTCTTCCAGGCAGACAGAACCAATTCCTTAAGGCTATTTTCTTTCATTAAAAGCACCCAGATTTTCACTTTTTATTATAGGGGAAGATGGAAAATGGGTCCTTGTTGAAGCAGGAATTTTTCAGATCTGAGTTTGATACTGCTTTTACTGGGAGGGGGTTTTTTTATGTCCAGTAGTTTTGTTTTTTGGGTTTTTTTTGGTTGGTGTTAGAAGTTATGCATCCTTCATCCTTCTGCCTTACTGCTTTACAGTAGGGATGCTCATTTATTTATTAGAGGGGTTTTTTGTTTGTTTGTTTTGTTTTAAATTTTTTTTTTGGGACTATAATGATAGGGATTGATACTTTTTCTGAAGACAGGTTGTGTATTCACTAGCTACTTCATACATACTTGTGATGAAAACTATCTTGACAATTTCACTGAAGATTTTTTACAGGCTAAGGGGGAATCTTGCCCTAAAACCTTGTAGTTGAAACGGAAAGTTTTAAGTTCCAGCTTTACATAAAAATTCATAAGTCAAAGTTATCTTTGTCCAGACTATCCTTGAGTATTTATCCACTGTCTTTGCATTTGATGTTGTCTCCCTCAAATTACTATGTTAGAATAGCAGTTCATTTAATGGAATTGTTTGATTAAATTATGATCATACACAGCCTTTTTAAACAATGTGAAGTCACAGATCCACTGAATCATTGATGTATGAGTTGAACTGGAAGTTGAGCTTCAAGACTAGATTGTAGATCAGAAAAGTACCTGAATGTTTTGAAGATATTTAAACTTTCAGAATTGGATAGTTGAGACCATACAAAACACAGCTGGTAGGGTTGTTACTTGATGAGCAGTGCAGAAATATTGCACGTAGATAATTATCTCAGTTTGTCCTTGCAATTATGAGACCCTTAAATGTGCTATTGGTACAGACAGCCAGAGTAAACAGTAGAATGTGGAGCTATAAATTGTTGGTGATTTGGAAAATCGATTTAGACAGAAAAAGCAGGGTGAGTAGGGGATGAGTCCTTGGTCCTTTACGAATTAAAAGGAAAGAGAAACAGACTGAGATACCTTGGTGTTACTGTGGGAGCAACATTTTGGTTAAAAATTTATCTGAAGTGATAAAACCAGTCTGTAGTCATGTGAGTGAATCCAGAGGTACTTTTTTTTATATTATCTGAGCATGTCTTTACTAAGAGAATTATGTGGAATGTATCCCAGTGGCCTAAAACATGACAATGCAAATGTTTAGTTTATGTTTTAGCCAGAATTTTAATAATATGCTGTTAAACCATTTTGAAAACAAATGTCATGTAAGGAATTAGTTGCAAAGAAAAAAACAGAAAATTATCAAGATGATCATACTCCTTTCCTTTGCAGGCAGGATGGAATCTCTGACTCCTTCACCAGACTCAGTAGATAAGAAACTGAAGATAACTCACATAGAGTGCCATCCTGAGTGCTTGGTTATAGTGTTCCAGGCTCAATACAACGTAGGATGTGAGCTTGATTACTTCATACTACAGAATGAAATACAGCGTGTGTTCAAAGTAAAAGATGATGTCTGTGTTGGTGGATCTTGCTTGGTGGAAGACACAGAAGGAGAATGGCATAGAGGAAGAGTTCTGAGAAAGAAAGGGAATATCTGTGAGGCTTTTCTTATAGACACTGGACATGTATTGGCTGTTGAGGAAACACATCTTGCTGCTGCTTGTGATAAATTATTTCAGCTGCCTCCAAAGGTGATTTTGGGTGTTTTTGCGAGCATACTTCCTCTTGGAGAAAAATGGAGTCCAAAAGCTGTTAACTATTTTTCGTCTCTGGTAGGATTACAGATCACAGGTCATGTGAAGGCTGTTACACCATATCAGCTGTTTATTCTAGAAGTGCCTAAGATTATTACTGATGTTCTTGAACTGCAGCTAGGTAAATTTATTGATGGAGATTCATTTTGTCTTGTTGTAGAAACTTTAAGAGCGTTGCCCCAAGGAATGCTTTGTAAGAGAATGCCACAACTGTTGAAGCAGAAATATCCATTCAGGGAGTTACTTACCTTAAATAATTCTGAGAAACCAACAGATTTTTGGCACGTTCCGGATCAGCTCTTTCCGTGTCTACCTGTTGGTAGTAAAGAAAATGTAAAAATAACTGGTGCAGTAAGCCCAAATAAATTTTATTGTCAGATCCAGAAATGGCAGAAAGAGCTGGAGTGTTTGATGGGAGCTATGCATTTGTACTATGAGGCTCTTTTTGGAGAAAATACCACATCTTGTGATAGTTTAGGGCTGCTGTGTGCTGCCAAGAGGCAAAATGGACAGTGGCATAGAGGAGTGATAAAACAACTTCTCTCTGACCACGTGGAGGTCTGGTTTATGGATTTTGGCATTATTGAAGCTGTGCCACCTAGTTGTATTCGGAAACTGAAAGCTGAGTTCATGGCATTACCAATGATTTCATTTCCATGTACGCTGTCTTGTTTTGGTAGTCAGGATGAAACAGTAATAAAACTTCAGCTCAAGGAACTTACACAAGCCTTAATAGGACAAACCTCTGTGTGTGTCCATGTTGATTTATACAATAACACTGAACGCTTGTATTATATAACGCTGCAGAAACAAAATCTTGGAGTTAATGCTGAGCATTCAGAAAACCAGAATGAGACAGCTGCACCATGTGTCTCACTTTCAGAAACAAAAACCAGAAGTATTGCACTAAACCACAAACCAAGTCCTGAGAGAAACAATTCATCCAATAATTTCTCTGGAAACAAAGATAAAAAAACCTACTTACCTGAATGGGACACTTCTTTCTCCAGCCACTGCAAGAGAGAAGAGATGCAAATGAACTCTTTTTATGGAGCTTTTGTAGTATATGTCATAAATCCATCTGACTTTTGGATTCAAACATGTAGATACCAGAAGGAGTTTCAGGCCTTGATGAAAAACATGGCCTACAGATACAGTCGGTGTAGAGATGATGAGATGATCCTTAAAAAGCCAGAACTTGGGTTGCTGTGCTGTGCCCGCTATAGCAGGGATGGGTGTTACTACAGGGGTGTTATCACAAAAGTCTTCCGTGATAGCATTATGGTTTACTTCTTGGATTTTGGAAATACAGATACTGTACCTTGTCACTATGTGAAAACATTGCTTCCTGAGTTTTCTGATTTACCAGCTTTAGCTATGTGGTGTTCCCTTGCTTGCACGTTTCCTGTTGACGGCGTGTGGGTTAAAAAAGAAACTGATTTCTTTAAAAATGCGGTGTTGAACAAACCACTGCTGCTTCATGTGGTTGGAAAGCAAAACAACAAGTACATTGTTAATGTGCATTGTCATACGGGTTTCCTGCAAGGGAACATTGCCACCTGTATGGTTCAAGCTGGTTTTGCTGAATATCGGCTAAAACCACCAGATTCCGTTCTAAGGGCAGCAAAAAAGCGGCACAACGGGAATCACCTCAAATGTAAAAAAGAAAAAATCAATGCAGAGAACACCAGTAATATTTGCAAAAACAAGGTGTCTGGAAATGGGGACATACTTTCAAAGGAAAAATCATTAAATGTGCCACCAGTGCCTGGAGAATCTGTTGTGCCATCCTGCTTAGGAGAAGGTGCTGTCTCTAAAATGCATAAATTGGTATGTGAGGAAAAATTAGTTTATAAAGAGCTTGTGTTTAAACCAGGAGCTGTTTATGAAGTGGTGTGTTCTTGCATTTTTTCCCCAGCAGATTTTTCATGTCAGCTGCAAAGCAAACTACCAGACCTAAATAACTTAATGGGACAAATTCAGACTTACTATAAAGATCACATCAGTCCCTACAAAACTGGACAGATTGCCTGTGTTGTTAAGTGTCATAAAGATGGGAAATGGTACAGAGCAACTGTTGTGCAGCAGGTATCCACAAATGAAGTTGATGTGGTTTTTGTAGACTATGGTTATCGGGAAAGAGTTTCACTTAAAGATGTTCAGGGTATTCTTCCAGATTTCCTAACTCTAGAGAGTCAAGCATTTAGATGTGGACTTAAAAATGTAGTCTTACAGACTGGCTCTCTTAATTGGTCTGAGGAAGTGCATAGACAATTTGAAGACTTCATTTCTTCTTCTAGAGGACCGCTGACTTGCACCATTTATGCTCTTGTTCTTGTGAGCCCCAACTGTTTATGCAATGTAGTTGACTTAAAGACTCCATTTACTAGTGTAGAGGAATTCCTCAGAGAACGTGGGCTCATGCAGTCTGAATGTGTTAGACTGAGAAGCCTTTCATCTTTGGGTTCTCTGTACAGTTTTTGCTATTCATCTTTTAATATAAAAATTGGAAGTGAGGAGGAGGTTTATATGACTCACGTAAGTAGTCCTTCAAAATTCTATTGTCAGCTTAATCGAAACACTGAAACTCTTGAGGCACTGATGAAGAAGGTTAGTGATGTAAGTAAAATGTCAAGTAATGCAAATTATCATAGCAATACACGACTATGTATAGCCAGATATGGGGAAGATGGTCTGTTTTATAGAGCTTTGGCTTCTCCTGTGGAATCAACATCCTTTTTGTGGGTTGACTATGTGGATTTTGGAAATAAGAGTATGGTGGAGAGGGACCAGTTGATGCCTATTCCAGATTCTGCCACTGACCTACTATTCACACCCATGCAAGCTATTAAATTCTATCTGTCAGATCTTTGGGGGGCAGAATTTCCAGCAAGAATTACTACATGGTTTGTGAAAACATTCCTTGGTAAACTGCTGAAGGCTGTAATTTTATCTAGAGAATCAGATGGAAAGATTGTTGTGGAGTTGTATGATGGACAGCTCAAAGTAAGTCAGAAAATTAAAGAAAAGGTATTGGAAGAGTTGGCACAGGAAAGCCGTACAGAACAATTTAGAAGTAGTGAAGGAGGGATATGTCACATGAAAGATGACAAAGAAATTAATAGAGTAAGTGCTAAAGATCCTGAAATACTTAAATTGAAAACTGAAGTGAAATGCCAAGTCTATGATGAGTATTACCAGGCAGATATTGGTGAGAATTTTGGAGATGAAGAGCAAACTGCATGTAGCATACCACAGTTGTGTAGTGGGTTTTCAAAACAGCAGACTTTACATGACAGCAAAGAGCAAGGTTTAAGAAATACTTTCAGTGCTCTTCCGGAGAATGGAGAGGAGCCTTGGATTGGACAACCTGCTTCTCAATTTCAGAATGAAAGACCAAATTGTACAGGTCAACAGGAAAGGAGTAATAAAAATATACCTACATTAATCAGTCTTCCTCAGCGTGATATCCAGGTGAATACCAAAGTAGCAGGTTATATTTCTCATATGAATAGTCCATCAAGTTTCTATGTTCACTTCGCAGAGGATGAAAACTTCATAGTAAAACTAGCAGACGATTTAAATGAAAGCTTGGAGAATAGAGGTCGGGAAAATTGCTTAAATGAGCTCATGGTAGGGGATCTTGTTGTTGCAGAGCACGACGCTGATTGTTTTTATTATAGAGCAGTTATTAAAACTCTGAAATCAGGAAACTCCTATGAGGTAGAATTTATTGACTACGGTAATGCTGCAGTTGTAAGTTCGTCAAAAATCTGCAGGATTCCAGAAAAGTTTTTAACTCTGCCAAGGTTTAGTGTTCATTGTTTCCTTAGCAGTGTAAAAAGTATTCCTGGTGAAAGCTGGACTAAAGAAAGTGCTGCTTATTTTGCAAGAGCAGTAAGTGACAAGCTAGTAGCTTGCAAGTTCTTACAGCAACATGGAGAAAAATGGGAAATAGATGTAATTTGTGATGGAGAGTCTTTGTCTAACAGCCTTTTGCATAAAATAGACAGCATTATGTGGAAAAACACATGGGTATTTGCTTTGGAAAATAAGCCTAAACAAAATGGTAATCCTCGAAAGTCTAAGAATAGTTTAGGTGGCCAAAATAAAACCAAGGCTGATGAGATGAAAAATATTTCTGTACAACCCTTAAGTCTTCTTCATCAGATTTTAAATTCTGGACAAGTAGAAGCAGCAGAAGTAGTTAATATTTCAAAGAGTGGAGAATTTTATGTGCAGTTACTTAAAAATCTGCAAATACTGCATGAGTTAAGTGTAATGCTTGACAAAGAAGCACAAAGCAGTGATTTGCTTAGAGTGGATGACATTGAACAGGGACTGGAATGCCTTACACAATCTGAAAAGGACTTAAAATGGTATCGATCAAAAGTGATGAAGAAATTTGTCAGGGAAAAGTTAATGCTAGTTTTTTTCATGGATTATGGCACGTGTGAGATGGTGTCTTTAAATAATGCAAAGATGCTCAGTGATGAGATAAAAAGTATTCCTAAACAAGCTGTTTTTTGTAGGTGGATATGTTTTAAAAACCTGAAGAAAATTCACTTAGACCATGTACTAAATGCATTCCTGGATTGTGAAATAAGGATCTTGTTTTTGAGATATTTGAAATCATTTGATATCTGGGAGGTCGATATTTTAATAGGAGAAGTTACGCTTCAGGAGTATTTGAACCAGTTCTTAAGTAATTGTTGGGCAATTGTTGGGCCGGAAAAATGTAGTAATGCAAACTGTAAGGAGTCTGATAGGTCGTTCAAGATAAATTCAGTCATCTGGATGCTGCTGCGTAGTGGCAGAACATATTCTGGGTGTGCAACTGCAGTTACTGATCCTTCAAACTTCAGCATCCAGTTTGAAATCTTCTTTGATTGCATGCGAAACTTGTCGTTGCTGCTCTCTGACCTTCCTGACAACTTGCCAGCTCTGCCAGAAGAACTTGTGACACCTGGTGCTAGCTGCTTGATCGAGTTTGGGCAGGAAGCAGAATGGTACAGGGCAGAAATCAGTGACATAACAAATCAGTCTGTTGTTCTTACATTTATTGATTATGGCTTTCTGAGAACCATCCCTTATTCTGATATCCATAAACTTAAAGTTGTTCCAGAAAGTCTGTTATACTTTCCACGCTTGGCATACTCTTGCTCTTTGCATGGTACAGTTCCTGTCAAGGGGGAACACTGGAGTGAGGAAGCTATACTTCTGTTTCAGAAGCTTCTTCATAAACCAGGTCTGATATTTCATTTTATCCACTATGGCTCTGAAATGAAGTTAGAGGTGGATGTTCTGTGTGAAGATAGCAATCTATCTGATGCCTTGATTGCTGCAGGCTACGCAGTCTGCTCTCACAGTAGGTGCTGTCCCATTCCAGTTGACAGACTCTAATCAGAAAAAAAGAATTGCAAGTGAAGTGGCCAGATTCTAGTTACTAATTATGATGAAAGTTCTGATTTTGCTGACAGAAATCGGGCAAAGAAGAGAAATAAAAAAGCTTTTTGAAGCACAGCATTAGCTATAAAAAAGTTTCAAAGAAGGGAGTGTGGTAAAGTGGCTGCTGGAATACCATTAACAAAGGATCTGAGTTTACAACACTGAAAGGAAAGAAAACATACAAAAAATGGACAGTACTCTTGAGGACATTGGGATCCTTTCAGCATTATGATGACAAGGAAAGTAAAGTTGTTATAACACAAAGTAAATATGCTACCAGGAACACTGGCTGAGACTTGTGATTCTGATGTTCTGCAGTCTGGAAAGACTGTGTGAAGCTACTGTCAAAGAATTGGTTGAATAATCAGTAGGCTGCAGTTAGAAAAGCACCACTTCAAAGCAAGATAAACCAAACAACCTTTTTGTTGGAATGCTCTCTAAGATTTTGTGTGTGTGTGTGTATATATATATATGTTTATTTGCAGTAACATCTGGTTTACAGTGGTGATATCTCCAGGTTTTGGATGTTCCGAAAACAAAGATGCCAGACATATTCTTTTCTTTGTTTCTGATTGTGGAGTTTCCATGTGAGCAAAGTTTTAGTGTTTACTATGATTAAGCCAAAAATCTGGAACCCCATTTATGGGAGACGTGCATTAAGTTGTTTTCAATTAACTCTTGATGTACAGATGCCATTGCCCCTTCTCAAAGTTCTCTTGGTGTCTGAGTTGCATAATTTTGGGATTTTTCACTCTGCGGAGCATGTGTGTTCCACTCATATCTGTCCTCCTTCTTCCTCCCCATCTGCCATAATGAAGAGAGGGAGTCTTCTCCAGGGGCTTAGTCAATACATTGTAAAGTCAAAATATTGTTTGTATCTTAAAGGGAAACATTTAGAGCCTTTTGGTTTTTTTTCCTTTCTAGAAGGAGGAACTTTCAGAACTGAAAAATGATAGTAGTACTGTGTATCATAGAAGTGTGTTTTTTGTCAGTATCTAGTCTGAAATGGTAAGAATTTGTCAGTTCTTCTAATGATTTATCCCTTTACTTAATTTTTTGCCCTCGCCTCCTTCCTCAGTTGTCTGGACAAAGATAAAGTATGAAGAGTCCTGAAGCAGTGAGGGGTTTTCTTTGTATGCTCTGTGATTGTTTGAAATTCAGTGAGAAAATTCATACAGCCCTAATGATAGACAGCGTACCTAATGCATGTCTAGAAGTAAACAAGATTTAACAACAAATATCCCCTTTGACACCCCCCCCCACCCCAATATCGTGATGTATTTAATTCAGGTGAAAACCTGAAAGCTTTGTTTGGAAAGCAGATTTTTTTGAATTTTTTTCAGTAAGAGACACATGTCTGGGAAAGTCAAATAACTAAGAGGTGAGACGATGCCATCTGATCTTTATAAGGTGCACTCTGCTGGTGAATTGTTCTTGAAGCTTATTATATTTTTCATTGTACAAGTGAAAATGTCTATTACTAACAAATCAGAAAATGTGTAAGAGAAAATTTCTCAAGTAAAGACTATTTAATTTTTCAGTAGTGTTATGTTAATAAAATGATTAGAAAAAAAGGGTGGAGGTTGTAACCATTTGTGATTGTTTTCTTTATATTGCACTGTTTCTTTATATTTCAGAATTTCAAGTTTTTCTTGCTTAAAATTGTAAGCTTACCTGGCACATTCTTTGTCAATAGATAAACATACTGCTGGCTGTTAGTATAAAACACAGAGGTTGTATTGTGCAACATTACTCATGTTGAGTGATAACTTTAGAGTTGCTGTGCTGGTTCATTGTAGTGCCATGTAGAGGCACTGACATTTACATGTTAATTAACACTGATTCTGACTTCTGGCTGTCTTTCAGTTGGAAAAGTAGGATCTTCGGCCTCTGTTCTTTTAAAAAATCATTTGGATACCCTAAAAGCAGGCATGTTTTGTACAGTAATACACAACTTGCATGTTTTAAGTTAGATGGGTTTTTTGCTAATGTATATTGTGCTCAATTTCTATGTAGTTGTAGAATATTGCTTCTGTAATGTTACAAAATGGTGTCTAGAAATGATGTATGAATAAGAAAAAAATAAACAGCTGTGTGTACTCTTTTTATGTTCCGCAAATTGCAAATGTTAGATTTATTTGCAAGAATGTGTGTTTTGTTTTTGACTCGTAATGAGACTAGCTCATGTTAGTAATTCCTTTACTGAAGGTCTGATGCTCAAAATGCTTCAAGTAAAAATCAGATAATTGAAAATATTTCAGAATTATACTGCATCTGTAAATATAAAGAATGTCTTGTTGCCACTGTTGATGCCGATTCTCAGAAATACATTACAAGGATGTGTTATGATTGTTAGATTAAGTTGCTGGGTGGTCTGGCTATATATTTTATGCCCAGTCTTCTTTCTCTGGTGTGTACCTCTGCTGTTAAAACATTTTTCTTTTAAGAAGGAGAATCTATACTCAGAACCTAGTCGTAATTGTCAGTTGTTGTCAGTTTTTAGGATGTAGAAGTTTAGGTGTTTTTTACTATTTGTTTTAAAGTGAGCATAATGCTGAATGAATGCAATACTTTGTGTAGTAGTAAATTTTTTTTGGTAAAATTTAATTTGAAAGTAATGTTTATCTTTTTTGTATTTTTGTATTTATTTATACAGTATCATTAATGACTGATTATTTTTAATCCATGAAAGTGATAGAGAACCAGTTTCATTTGTTTGAAATTCAAAACATTCATGTGTATACTGCTTTCTTGTCATGAATAAAATAAAATGAATACTAAAAACAATAAAGTGCTTATCTCCTACGTAACTTGCCCTGTCTAAGACATTCTGAAGTTTTCTGGGGCCTTTGCTGTTGGTGAATGCATTGGAAAATATCTGTATGTGTTGTGTGGGACTTCCAAGAGGAAGTACCTCTTCCTGATTTTGCTGAACATTTTTGGCTGATTTAGGAGTAACTTTGCACTGCCTCCAGAGGAAATGTGGTCAGACTTGAGCCACTAGAAATTGTGGGCCTGAGAGCTGGAGACAAGATCATAGAGGATTCATGTAGGAAGAGAGGCAAAGAAGGACAAGGCTTCATTGGGGGTAGGAGATGGGTGGAAGTGTAAGCTTTCAGGCCAAAATTGAGGCTTCAGCGCTAAACTTGTGTGTTAAGATTAGTTTTCAGTAGAAAGTTAGAAAATCAGATGGGAGTGTAGTGTTTGAAGAAGAGCTCCTGGACACAACAAATTATCATCTGTTTCATAAAGGCAAATTCAAGGATGGAAAAAAGCCTTTGACAGTGCTTTTAATGAACTTGGCGATAAGTTTCACTCTTCCACAGACAACTGCACTTCCTGCCCTTGCTTCTTTGCTACCCCTGTGCCTTATCTTTGCCCACACTCCCAAATGAACAGTCCATCCCAGATGTAATGGATGCATCTGGCCATGATGGCTGCATCTGAATTAGTGAATCAAGGTCCACAGGCAATACAATAGCCAAGGGCTAATCTGAGCCATACTGCTGGTCAAGGCTGAACTCAGACCAGGTTTGGAAAAAACTAACTGCCGTCTTTGCTATGCAGATACTACTGTGAGTCAATCATCTCACTCCACAAGTAGTGGAAAGCCCAGGGCCTGTTGAGACTGCATGCCAAGATCTCCTCATGAGCAGGGACATCTCTCATGGTTACTCCTTGAGGTTCAGAGATTGCTTCCTGCAGCAGATTCTCAGGAAGTGAATAATAGCATGTTAAACTTTGGAATCTGAGCTGTGTGATACAAAGGGTTGATTATGCACATGCCATCCTTTAGACATAAACCAGTGACCAAGGCTGAGATTAAGACTGGATCTGGCTACAGCTAAACTCCATTCTGAGAGGGAGTTGGAAAGCAGGGAGGGTCCTTTCTGAGGCTCATGACTCAACAGGTGGGTCTCTCTGTCAATTTTGTCTGACCCTAGCCTCTGTGCATTGAATAATCAAGTGTATCTTGCCTTCAGATTTTGTTAAACCACTCTTAAATGATCAAATGTTTTTTATCAGTAAACATTTTGCTGTTTCTTTCTTAAAAGTGACGTGCATCACTCTATCTGTGATAAGGAAGCGATGGAGTATTTTCCCGTGAAGTTTGCACATTATACCAAGTTGTAAGAAGCAGCTGAAACACCTTAAGGACCACAGGCAGCAATCCAGAGGGAGAGGCTGGAGAAACAGGTCAGTGGAAGCACAGTGAAATATAACAGGAACAAATGACCGTCAATTAAAATGAATTAGCATGATATTTTCAGAATGAAGACAGTCAAGTGTTGCAGAAGTTGCCGAGAGAGGTAGCACAGTGTCCATCCTTGGTACTTACTGTCACCCAACTGGATAAAGTTCTGAGAAATCTGGTCTGACCACATAGCTGACCCAGTTCAGAGCAGGACGTTAACTAAGGAAACTCTAGAGATACCTCTTCACTTGAATTTCCCTGTTACTGTTGCAGCTACTCTTTGTACCTTAGGAACATCTGAAGCCTTGCTTTGACTACTCAAAAGGAATCAGAGTACTTCTTCCCTGGCAGATTGTGTTGTCTCCCACTTGCAGACAACTCCTGTGTAGACACTGCAGAGTATAGATGTTATGTGGAGGTACAAGAAGAGGGCAGAAAAGACTTCTTCCTCAGAAAGCCAAGGAGTTGTCTTCTGATCCTTCTTGAGTAGTCCTGGGGAACAGGGATTCCCAAAACAACCCAACTCTGAAAATGTAAAAAGCTTTACTGGTTGATTTGAGAGTGAGAATAGCAGAGACTGAGAAAGCTGCTCCATTTAGAGCCGGGAATAATTTTTAGCATCTGGTGTGTGCAGAGTGGCAGGAAACAATTAACAAGATAGAAGTTTGTGATATCAGCTTGACTGCTCTCCTGATTGCCCTGGGAGGTGTGTGTACAGTGGCAGTGTCTGTCCTTGAAGGCACACAGGGATGTGCTCTTGCTCCTGCCTGTATGTGGGAGGCAGATTGTTCTGATGGATCCTGGGAGCTGCACTGGCACTTGCTGGCCCTGTGTACTCAGGGGTTGTTCCTGGTGCACCTGCAGGGACCACCCTGGCCTTAAATGTCCTGTAAGTGAAGATCTCTCTGCTTAAGTTCTGAGAAAAGGTGAAACCTAGATTAGAGTGTCCAGCTCTCCACTCTTCAGCACAGAAAAAACACAGGCCTGTTGGAGCAAGTCCAGAGGAGGCCATGAAGATTCTCAGAGGGCTGTAACACCTGCCCTGTGGAGACAGGCTGAGAGAGCTGTTTGGATGTTCAGTTCAGTTCAGTTTGGATGAGGAAAGGTTGAAGGGAACTTTCTAGCAGCCTTTCAGTACCTAAAGCATAAAAATGGTGAAGCTGAGGAGAAACATTTTAGCAGGGCCTGTTGCAACGGGGCAAGTTTTAAACTAAAAGAAGGTAGACTTAGAGTAAAAACAAGGAAAAGGTTTATTGCAATGGAGGTGGTGAAACACTGGCAGAGTTTGTTCAGAGAGGTGGTAGATGCCCCTGGAAACATTTAAGAGCAATGTGGACTCTGAGCAACCTAATGTAGTTGGAGATGTTCCTACAGGGGGGTCGGACAAGATGAGCCTTAAAGATCTCATGATGATTAGGCAGAGTAGGAGAAAAAGGCTGGAGATGCTATTTTAGGGGACACCTGGTAAAGAAACTGTTTGGTGGCAAGTACCTGTTATCTGCAGAGAAATAGATGCTGTATTTGTAGGCTGATTATTCAAAAGCACCTAAAAATGCACATTTCTATTAATGCCCACTAAATTTCTATTTCTAAATTGTTTAAACAGTTTAAAATCTTGTCTTTTTTTTTCTTTTTTATTTCTCTTCAAGAATCAATTTTTCCATCATAATAAACATTGTGAAACAAAATCATGGAAATATTTAGTCAGCTCTGAACTGACTTTAGGGACAGCTATCTTGATTCCTGCAGTTTTAATAAGAAAGTTTCTAGGGCTACTGTGTCTAGATCTGCATAATGAAGGAATTAAAATGGTGATTGCAGCATAATTTTTAGTGAGCAGTAAACATTAGGAATCCTACTGGGTGACCCTGAAATATAATTAGGCCTTGTTCTGTGAAATTATTTTCCTGTGAATATAAAGAAATGGAATAAAAGTGGGGTTTAAATGGGTTTAATATTCTTTTTATTTTTGTACTTTAAAGGAATACCAAGGTGTTAAGAGGGAAAACACTATTTGACAGACTTTGATTCTGATTAATTCTTTAGTGTTTAATCACCTTGATTTCTTAGGGGTTTGAACTTAACGCATAATATATGATCAAGCCCTTTAATTATGTTCATTTTCTTTTAAGCCATGGAGCCATTGATCTCTAATATGACATTCCATATAACATGGAATTTCACTTACTTTTGCATTAAGCCAGTATTCCCCCTTCTGCCTCCAAGGGATTCAAGCCTTCATCTCTCATTTCCCACCTTCAAGCTAAAAGCTTGGTACTCACCCCCTTGAAGCTGTTTTACTGTACTAAAAAGTATTAAAGAGCTGTGATATGTCTCTCTAGCCACAGGAGTCAAGCCTAGTAACTAGACAATTTCTTGAGCAGGGGAAAACCTATGCTCCAGTTTCTCCTCAAAGGAATTCTTAAGCATTTTTATCATTGATGAAACAACTCTGGGAGTAGATATTAGGAGTTTCATAATCCTGTCATGTTCACTGCATTCTTGCATCCTTTATTTCCCCTAATTAATCTTGGATCTTTTTCAGCAAAGCAGGACACCTTCAGCAAGAGAGAGCAAATGGCTGATAGCTCTTGGATTAAACCATACACCTGAAAGAAATTAAAAACAAAAGTAAGAAAAGGAAAAGACCAACTTTGGTCTGAAATAGAGAATTAACTTTGCATTTTCTTCACTTGGATTGACTATACCAGCCAACTTCATGGTAGAATGTATAGAATGTATCCTCATTTTCTGTTTCACAGGATAAAGCCTGGTAGAGTATGAGGCAAATTAAGCTTTAGTTTTAGGAGGATCTACAGGGCTGTGAATGAGTGGATGGAAGAAGCTCCCTGCAGCATAAGGTGGCTAAAGAAGAGTGGCCTCTCAGGTGCTTCTAGACAGTGTTTCTGTTTGGCTGATTGAAGCATTTCTCCCTTCAGACTCCTGAATCATTAAGAGCGTATCCCAAAAGCATGTCCCAGAGCGTATCTGCCCTGTCCCATGGGCTGGGGAATCTGCTCTGATGGCCAGATGGAAAAGTTAAGTGAAATTTACTAGGCCTTATTTTGTGCCTAATGAGATATAATGCCTTTAAAAAGTTTATGGCACTCCATCCAGCAAAGGACTTGTATACTGTATCTAACATTTGGGTTTTGTGTCCCAGGCACAGAAACTGTTCAGGAGTATGAAAGCTTCCTGTAGTCTCTGTGGGGGAAAGTCTGATCTTTCAGTGTGGGATATAAAACAGTCTACATGTTGGTCATAGAAAAAAATGAGGATGAGAATGTATTTTAAGTTTTGCACCCTTCCAGAACAAGGTGCTTTGTGTGGAGTGTAAGTAGGGACATCTGTCTGTGCAGTCTTTCCCTGACCTGCACATCTGAAAATAGCTCACACAACACAGTGAACACTTGTTCATAAAACACATCCACCAGATAAAAAGATCATGCTGATTTTTCATACACTGTGTGCTGTTTTCATCACTTCCTCAGCTGTTGTAAGTTCCAAGAACACATTCCTACTAAACCCATAGCCACAACCCGGGGGAGGTGCCTACAGACTGATATTTTGAGAAAGAACAATTTCCCTTCTTTCTGAAGGTGTGCAGCACTGCAGCAAGGCATTTGGAATTCCTTGTGCAGAAGAGGGAAGGGTATGATTTGGTAGCCTAGCTGGTAGGGTACAGAATTAGAGAGATTAAGGTGTGTACTCTAAATGCTTGCTTCTCTGACCTGTTCATTACTTTGTCTACAGTAGAGCAGTTTCAAGAGGAGTGAATGAAAAGGTTACTTATGCCTTTATGGCTTGGTGATGGAAGGTATGTTTTTGGACACTGTCAAGCTGAAAACATCCATTGTTTTCTAGGTGAATGATTTAACTGTTAAACTACTGATTAGTAAGTGTTTGCGACCCTCTTCTCTGTCAACTCTTGAAAATAAAAAAAATAGGCTAGGAGCACTAGCCCTTGTTTTATGCAAACAGGTCTCTCAGAGAAGCCTTTTTATAACTGGGCAGCCCTGAGGGGCAGAAAGAACATCTGCTTTTCGGGTGCCTGTCCCCTAAAGGATGTCAGGTGATAAAAGCCCATGCTCGGATTCCAGCTGGGTGTATGTGGGAGCACTGAGGCGGTGAGACTGAAGTGGTTCAGAGCATGCTTGGGAGTATAGTTCCTGGTGCCTGGGGAATTGGGAAATCAGATAGGGAGGCAGCTTGTAATTGCATATGCCTGTAGGTATAGCAGCTGTTGAACAAGTTGTTTTAAATAATAAGTTTCAACCTGGGCAGTAAAATTCTGCTTAATGCTTGCTATAAGATTTCATTACATTTAGTCCGTGCAACCTAATTCATACAGTTAGTTTTCTTCAGAAATATTTTAATGTATTTTTAAAATAAAAATTACTGGAGATGATATTTTTTTCCACCAAAAAATGATACTTTCTCATATCTGAGGATAGATTAGGAAGATTGAGCTAGGGACCACTTTTGAACAGTGTGGACACACACAGGGCCAAGGGAGAGATATCTGCAGTGTATAAAAAGCAAAAATCCTTTTGACATCATCATAACCCCATACAACAGTCCAGGCAGGGAACTGGCTGGCTGGAAAGCAGCTTTGCAGCAAGAAGGGAGGTTTATCCAAAATCAGATGTTTGTGCTTCTGATGGATGATGGGTTGAATGTGTGAGCAGTGTGCCTGTGTGGTGAAGACATCTACCCATAGACTGGGTTTAATCAGTCTTCAGCTGCCTAAACTGAAAGTACAGAGAAAACAACCAGACTCTTCTCAGGGGTGTGCAGTAGAAGAACCAATGGACACAACGTGGAGCAAGGAAAATTTCAGACAGAAGCAAGAAAAATGATTATTCTCAGTGAGACCAGATAAGTGCTGATACAGTTTGCCTGGAGAGACTGTAGCTTTTCTGTTTCTTGGAGACAGAAACCCTTGAGTGAACGTGGCCCTGGACAGCCTGTCCTGGCTTTGAAGTTGTCCCTGCTTTGAGCACAGGTTGCTGTCACAAGTTACCCTGGCACTTTGAGCAGGAGTTGCACCGAATGACCTTGAGAGGTTCAGTCCAGGCTTGGTTACTGTTTGATAAGTAGCATTTTCTTGGATTAGGCACAGTGTCCTGTACGCAGACCTGAAGTACTTTTAGGTGATCAGTTTGGGAACAGATGGTTTCTCTGTGGTAACTAAGCTTGGTCCTATTTGGGCAACTGGATTAGTGCTCAGTACCAGACTTTATATCATATTCAGGCCAGCTGCTTCACATCCATACCCGGTGACGCAGCACGCAGGTGGTGCAGACGTAACCAGTTACCTTCCCTGCCACTCTCCAGGTACAAACATCCTTTACCACAACTATCAATAACGCGGAACCATCTTTACGTGGTTGAACAAAGTCAGACAATATACTACAGTACTGAAAAACCCATTTCCTAGCTTGTTTCTTTCAAATTTACACATCTTCTGGTGTAATGGCTTTTTCCCAGCACGTGTCTGCTAAAGATCTGTATGATTAAGAGAGTAAATATGGCTGAGCTAGAAGGGTTTATTAATAAACAAGCAGCTTATTTTGACAGTGACTGTTCCATCCAGACAGTAAGAATTTACACTGAGTTTTTTTCTCTTTTCTGCTATTTTTACACTCCCAAGTGTTTTTCAAAAAGGAGGTTTGAGGTTTTCAATTTGAGGGAATGGACACTTACCTAATGTATCTCCTTGATGCTAATAACCCTGATTTTTGAGTGGGTCATGTTTGCAGGATACCTTACAACATTATTACACTTTATATATATCTATATCTATAAACAATGAAATCTTATTACTCAGTTTTCACTTTGTAACCTTACAAGAGAATTAAATTAGTTTGAAAAAGAAAACCTTGTTGAAGTTAGTAAGCTTATTAATGATGGTAAGAGTCAGATTTTTACAAAGAAAAATTACTGTTTACTGTATTTCAAGAAGGTTTTACTGTATGAAGAATAACATGATATATATAACTAGAAGTAATGGGAGGAAATTAAAAATAATTTAAACTTCCTGAAAACGAGTTCTATTAGACTGTAGAATAAGTTCCCAGGGGAAGCTGTAGAAGGCTCATTATATGGCTTATTTAAAACTAGATTAGATGAAATGCCTGAAGGGAGCAAGCTTGGGCTGTTTCCTGTAAGGCTGAAGGAGATTACCTCAGAGGTATTTTTTCCTTCTGAAATATTTTATTCTGTGTTGTGGTCTTGGTAAGTCTTGTACATTCATATGCGGGAATGTTCTGTAGGTATTCCTTTTTCTACATTATTTCTGTGTGATTTTAAAAATTAACCTTTTTTTTCCTGTTCTAGGAGTTTATAGGTATTTGTAATGATATGTATCACACTGACTGTGAGTAAAAACAATAATATTTTTTAATACAACATCAGGAATAACTTGACAAAGGTAGAAGTGTGGGGATATTTCCTTAATTTTTCTTTTAGAGTTAGAAATTTGCTGTTAAGGTGGTTGTCTTTATAACCTTGGCTTTGCATATCCATGAGTTGTCTGAAAGTTGTTGTGATCGAGATGCTTTCTCCTGTCCACGGGGGGCAGCCCCTGGTGAGCCTAGTGTGTGTTTTGTGTGCTGGGGGTGACCTCAGGCCATGGCCAGGGCTGAGCCGCAGTTCCCGTGGGTACATGAGAGAGGTTACTGTGGAGCTGCTCTGTAAAAGCCCAGATGTATCTGTTTTCTTATTCTCTGTGTCAGTGACTGTATAGCTATTCCATACAGAGTGGAATAGCCTCAGAGTGAAAGGATGTGGAAGAATGGCTGCACAGGCTTTACCGAGTGGCTGTCTGGTTTTCTCACCTGCTATTCTGGCAAGAGCAGGACTCTACAGTTTCAAAGACATTCTCTGTCCATTTTCTATGTATATACATGGAAACTCTTCAACATTTTTCTTTTTATTCCTAACTTGATCTCTATTATAAACTCAAAAATCATATATGATGTGAACTTTCCTTATTTGTATTTTTTACGTACACAAAGGAGATAGTTTCTTCTGTGGTGGCTTTAGAAAAGATTTTGTACTAAACAAAAGAATTTACTGGTCTTTATAGTACCTTGTGTTTTTTTGGCAATTACTCAGTCAGGGTGGAAACTCTCAAAATAACTAAAGAACCAGTGGCCTACAAATTTACAATTCTACAGTGGGAATCTGCAGTATGTGCTCCAACAAGTTATGATTTGATAACTGATGCCAAAGGGAGTGTAGACATTCATTTAATTTTGGATCATTAGATCCAAAGCTGTCCTGGTGGTTATGGCATGCTATTATTTTTGTCCCTGTCAAAACCAATGAACAGTTGTACTAGTGATTGGCTTAGCTGACTAGAGATGCTCAAAACAGATTAATGATGAAGAGCTGGACCATGCACAGAATGTTTCAAGGGGAAATTAAGTTTTAGGTTGAAATATATTCATGTAGAATTTGCATTAATGTTACAAAATAATTGCAATACTTTCATAAGGAAAAACAACTGTAGTTTATAGTACAGCTAAACAATTCATAGATTATTTTTTATTTTTTACTTGCAATGATTTTCTTTGGCCAATAGTTACGTAAGTTCAGTTCCTGTAATAGAAAAATATCCTCATCACCAGAGACTATATTGTCATCCACTGCAATCATCATGCATGGCCCATGCACAAACAGGTTTCCTTAAAATTGCGATTAAATCTTGCCACTTCCAGTGATACTACTCGATGATCTTTCTGATTATGCTGGGTTTGCATGGCAAGGTTTTGGTAGTGGGTGGACTACAAGGGTGGCTTCTGTGAGAAGCTTCCAGAAATTCCCCCATGTCCAGCAGAGCCAGTGTCAGCCAGCTCCAAAGAGGACTCACTGCTGGCCAAGGCTGGGCCAGTCAGGGATTATGGCAGCGCCTCTGACAGAGCTAAGGGGAAAAAAGTTATTGCTCAGGAGAGAGGAGTGAGAATATGTGAGAGCAACAACCCTGCAGACCCCAAGGGCAGTGCAGAAGGAAAGGCAGGAAATGCTCCAGGTACTGAAGCAGAGATTCCCCTGCAGCCCCTGGTGCAGCCCCGGTGCAGCTGTGTCCCTGCAGCCCATGGAGCCCCACAGGGAAGCAGAGATCCACCTGCAGCCATGGAGGATACCACAGCACAGCCGGGGGACACCCGGAGGCTGTGACCCTGTGATGGAGCAGGCTCCTGGCAAGACCTGTGACTCTGTGGGGGACCCATGCTGGAACAGCCTGTCCCTAAAGGACTACATCCCATGGGAGGGACAGTCCCATGCTGGAACAGTTTGTGCAGAACTGTAGTCCATGGGAAGGACTCAGGTTGGAGAAGTCCCTAGAGGACTCTCTCCGGTGGGAGGGACCCCACACTGGAGCGGGGGAAGACTGTGAGGAGTTCTCCCCCTGAAAAAAAGGAGCCGCAGAGACAACCATGTTGTTGTGATGAACCTTCCACAGCCCCCATTCCCCATCCTCCTGGGAAAGAAGTTGAGGGTGGAGTAGCAGGAAGGTGTTTGAAAGCTTGGTTTCATTTCTGATTATCCTCTTCTGATTTGATTTGTAATAAATTCAATACATTTCTCCAAGTCAAGTCTGTTTTGCCCATGATAGTCACTGCTCAGGGATCTCTCCCTACCCTTGTCTCAGCCCTTGAGTCTGTCATTATAATTTCTCTCCCCTGCCTGTCTGAGGAGGGCAGTGACAGAGGGGCTTTGGTGGGAGCCTGGCACCCCACCAGAGTCAACCCACCACACTGAGTTTTATTTGAACAACTCTCTTCTTCTTCTAATTACCGTTTTCTTCTAATTTTAATTTTAGCTCAGAGCTTGTCCCATTCCTTATATCGAAATCTGCTGTGAAATTTTTGGTTTCTGACAGAAGATACTTGCAGAGTTTTTCAGTTTAAATTGCTCACTACCCTGTTAAACCCTTTTCCACATTTTTATCTACCTGCTTGGGCTACTGTGGGATTATTTGTATTAAAACTGTGTGATCATAACAAGACACTGGCAAAAATGGAGTGTTAATCTGTGGAAAATTACAAACCTGGGAGGTAGAGATGAATATTGTTATATATCCACTACATTAGGGATATTGTTTCTACAACCTGTTTTTGCCCACTGTTTAATGGAAACAACCAAATTTGAAGCAAAGGCTTAAATAAGTAAGAAAGAGATTAAAATACTACGTTGACCAGGCAGCAAAATGTTTCAATTTCATTAAGATATATCTGGCCACCAGGTGGAGACTTTGCTTTAACTTTTCCTAAACTAAAGCTGCAAAAGAAGATATCAGCTTAAGAAGCCATTTGCACGAAAATAAAATAATCCCATTTATTTTCCAGGTCTTCTTGTAGATAATTCTTTCAATGAAAAGTTTCCCAAGCTAATCTGAGGAGGCTAAGCCTTAATTCTTTGGGGAAAAAAAAAAAAAAAAAAAAAAGGACCAAAAAAAAAAAGAGAAGCATAGAGTATAAGATTTCGTAATATATTGCTGAATTGTTTCATGAAATAATGGAATTTGCTAAGGTTAAATATGTTCTATCTGCTTGATTCTTCTTTTTAAGTGGCAGAGAATTGACCAATCTCGAATTATTGTCATTAAAAATGACCTAGTTATAAAAACTCTTTGGCCTTTAGAATTTGCAGCAGGTTTAAATAACATTTATCTTTGTGTAGCATACTTAATAGCAAAGATATAATTGCAGGCTTTTCTGTAAGTGGAAGTCCCTAAATGCAAATACTAATAGACAATGTCATCTATAACAATCTGCAAATTTATGGAGAAAATTGGTTTTCCAGGCTAGCTATTTATTAATATGGAGGAGAGTAATATTAAATTGGAGCTTCACCATATTTCTTTACATTTTTATACAATGAAGAGGCTTCAGAAAGAGGTGAGGACTCATTGCCCTGTAACTAATCTGTCTGCAGAGTTTCAGTAATAGGGCAGGAACATAAAGCATTTTTTCCTTTCTGATCAGCAATAATAATGTTTTTCAGCTACAGACTAGTTGGAAAAGGAGGATATGTGAGTAAATCTGGGGGCTGAGTTGCAAGTGAATAAAGGAAATAAAAGGCTGATACCAGATGATTTTGTGCAGGGTTGTGTCCAAAAAAATAAAAAAGAGGATGAGTTGATCCTGGATAGATTAAAAAAATCCATATATATGTGGTTTTAAAGGGTGCACGTGACAGTATTGAGTGACAGAGCAGTGAACATTGCAGTCAGGTAAGGAATGAGGCTGGTAGAGAGGTCTCAGGGATTCCAGCGCTATTCTGCTACTCTGCACTTCAGTGTGCTTAGTTTATTCCCTGGTGTTCATCCTGAAGACCTTTGAGCAAAAGAAGGGACACCAGTCCTGTTGCTGCTTTTGGCATATTCCATCAGCAGATACATCTGAAAAATGAAAGCCTAAGCCAGGGCTGGTAGCCTCTGCTTTGGGCCTGGGGATAAACACAATATTTGTAGCAGTAAGAGGGAGTCATGGAATGGAAAGAGATGCTTTTGTAGAAAAATGGTTACTGTTTAAAAAAAAGGAAAATTACATATAAATAAATAAATATTAGAAAAACAGTTTTAAAGATCCCGAAGGACTTTTAGGATCATGTTGTGCGTGGGAGTTGGACAGTTGAGGAATTTTCTTCAGATTTTGATTTGCTCTAGATTTGGTATACTGTAGGTACTTATAAAGCTGTGAGGGTACCAGTTATTTCTGCTGGGGTTACTGCTGCATCTAAATGTGCTTCTAGGCCACACTCATCCCTTGTGTGCTGTGGATGAGATTCAGGGTGCCTTAGGCAAGCTTGTCTGGATGGGCTTTCAGTTTTCGCTACAGAACTATTGTTTTCCCCCTATTATCCACATCTATCTTCTGTTTTTTTCTTGAGGTAGAGAACAAATTTTGGACAGGTGTTTCATCCTAATTTGAAGTCATCACATTAATTCATTCATCATGGCTAATTGACCATTTGTCATTAGAAATGTGGGTCTTTAGTTTTATTATGAATTTGCCTTTTTTATCTTCCAGACGTGGTATTTGGCATTCCTCAGTTTGGTTTTCTAGGGAGTTGATTATGAATCATTAGAAAAATGATTCACAAAGACTAAAAAAAAGAGCCTCATAGTTAATGATAAAACTGTACTTTAATGCTGTTTGTACATGAGTAGCGTGTGGCACTCTGAGGGCAGGTTCTCCTGGAGTGGACCATTTGTTCCATATGGACACATAGTTCCGTGTGGTTAGAAGGAGGAGAATCTAGCATTCAAAATAAGGTCTGGAGTCTGCCTGATGTCCCTCATTTGTGAAAGGCAGTTCATTGGGTGCTACTCTTAGTACGAAACAGAGTGGAGGGAAAGCTTGTGCTCACATCTGTAAGGTTCACCCTCATTAGATCTTCTATGATGGTGCAGTCTACAGTTCTTCAAGGTGAGATTTTGATTATATTACTGAGATTTGATTTATACAAGAGGACTGTTACATAGCCTGCAGGTTTAAATGTGTCCTTTAATATTTTCCTTTCTTTTTGAATTGATACTATTTTCTTCTATGTATTTCAGAGCAAAAGACTTTCAGCAGGTTCTTTAAAGGGCAGTGAGGTTGGTAGAGCTTATTTAGTGATTGGCCATTATGCATAAGCCAAAGAATAGCATTAATTGCAGCGAAATATTAAGCTCCTTATTGAGATTTTTTTTTTTTTAATACAGCTTTGAGATTTGTTGAAATAAATCAGACTAACATAGACTGTCGTGGACATTATTTGCATTTGATCAATTCATGTGCTGGCCTAAGCTGCTGAACTATTCAGGCTGAAGGTTTTCACTATTGTCCTTGTTCCTGTAGATACCACAGAGAAGAAGATTAAGAGCATTATAACTTTAACATAAAACTCAGAAGTAATATAATAGGAAAAGATAGTCTACATACAACAAAAGGAAAATTTGCACGGGCATACTTTTATCCAAACATTTGACCTCCAGCTTAGATGGCTTAAAAAGGAGGAAGAAAGACTTGTACCCGTTTGTCCTGGTGCAGTAATCTGAAAGTTAACACATTGGGAAATACTTCTCACTAACTCTGAACTGGATATGTTGGGTTTTTTTAAAATTAAAATCTGCATCTCATTCCAGCCTCGTGATGGCCAGTTTACCGTCCTGTTGGAAAATAATAATGTTCTGCATTTATTCAGCATTCCTCATCCAAATATCTAGAAATCTGCTTTTCTGATATATCAGTTGTTTCATTGTTCAGATCTTCCACTGGCTCTTTGTGTAAGCAGCACTGAGTTTGAACTGTCTTCAGAGCACTTGACAGCTCTGTCTCTGGTTTTATCTTGGATCCTGTGTTCTGTTAAGTCCCCTTGACCTGGCTTTTTAAACCTCCCTGAGGTTCAAACACTCGTTTTGCTGGTAACGTCCTCACAGTAGTTTATGATTTTATCACACCGTCCTTCAGGAGAAGAACATTTAGAATTTCAGTTTTTGATATATATACTAGAGCTGAGTCTATACCAATATGAAGTAAATTAAAGGAATTCTTAAATCTCAATCCCTCTAAAAGTCTCATAGCATAGACATATGCCATTTCAAGTTGATGGAATTTAGCTTTATCTGGTTCTGATGAATTGCCCAGTGCTGAATACAGAATTGATGGTTGAGGAAATCACTTTCAGCTGGGCAGATCTTACCAGTGGAAGGTTAGAGGCACCTAAGGAGAAAGGATTGAAGGCATCGGTTTTTTTGTACATTTATTGTCTTCAGTATTGTTAATTTAAAGAAAAGTTTCAGTTCCAAAAGGATGGCTTACAATTTTATGTATATTCTTACATTCAAATAATGGTACTGCTTGATTCAAGAAGGATTGTATTAAGTAAAGAAAGTTTTGCAGAAGTCTAGCGAAAAGCACTCAGGTGGCAACTTTCAAGTCATCCTCTCTACCCACAAAATTGGATCTGCAGGGATTTGAATGTGTTCACCTCATTTCAATCTCTGTTTATTTGAATCCATTATGTATTTTATATTTCTTATTCTGACAAGACAAAACAATCAAACAGAATGGGAATGACCCATTTAAGGCTGTTTATAGTAGCATTTAAGACTAGAGTTGGTCTGGCTACTAAATCATTCTAATAAAGAACAACATTTCTTATTTTTATTTTATAGTTTCCTGAACAATAACAACAGTAGGTTCTCCACTATTTTAATTTTTGGTGATAGCAAATATTCTAGAGAGTAAGATGGGAAAAAACATCAGAAATATTGAAATAATTATGCTAATATTCAAAACAATGATTTACATGTCACTGCTATATAAAAAATGCTTCCTTCTTTTTCTGATTTTTTTTTTTAAGATATAAAACATCTATCAAGTAAACAGGAAAGGAAAACTGTCTTTTTCTGAGTGGTTTCATTTCCACTGTTTCTTCAGCTTCCCCTCAAGGGTCAGACTCAATAAACAGCTGTGCACTATGTGTGAATAAAATCAATGTTGCAGAACCGCATAGCACACCAACAGAAAAGGGTTTTAATTCTTTTCTTTTTGAGTGTAACTGGGACACTTATGAGTTTAACTTTACCCATTCCAGTATTTATTCTTGGTGCTTGCACCAAGGAAGAATTCAAAACAAGAAACAGCTGGAGCCTTTTCTTTACACTTCACCTGCTATTCACATCAATAACCCTTCAAAACACAAATGTGCTGGCAAGTCACACACAATTTTCACTGCACCCACTTTTGTGTGGAGAACAAAAGTAGCTTCATCATCTCACTCAGGATAATAAGTATTAGAAATCTGCATGACACCATTTTCTGGGAAAACTCTTATTTCCTCTGTTAAGGGACAAAAACTGACTCACACATAAAGGATATTCTGATTTATATTTAAAAAAAAGATGCATGTATATTCTTCATTGGTGTGTATGTCTTTTTTTCTTCTTGGATCGTGAACAAGATACACCTGTTGATAGGCAGGAGACACAAACAACAGCATTTATATATGCAGGGGGTGTATTGTTTATGAACCTCTTCTTCCTCAGTGGTTGTAAAACACCTGGAGAAAGGTGCTTGACTGCACCACCTTGGCTGACATGGTCTGCAGTGAGCAGTCATGGAGGAGAGCTTGGGTCTGTGGCAAGTTTTACTAGCAAATGTAATAAAAATATTGGCTGTATAACAGTCTCTATAGGCTCCAACGTTGCTTCCCAGGTAGTTGCCTGAGGAGGCCTTGCTGATGGGGGCAAGGACACAGAGGCAGATGGGCAATAGAGTGTTACAAATCCTCACAGATTTACTCTGGGAGACTAGAGTTTCACAGGAGATTTTGTATTTCATTCTATGCCAGGCTAGCCTGCAAACATGGACTGAATGAGTCTTCCTGGGTTGTCAAATTAAACTTCCAGCTCTTCTAAGTCATCCAGAGAAATGGGAACAGTTTTGCACTGATCCTGCTGATGTACTCACAATGGAACAAGAAAAGTCTCTTCTTCCTGTTCCTATAGGATCTAATGTAATTGAAAGCAAGACTGTTTTTAAAGTCCTTGGAAGCTTTTCAGGGTTTTTTCTGCAAGTAAAACAATAGTATTTTCTTTATGCACAAATCCAAGTAGTCCACAAGGAATAAAGTTTTCTCAATTGCCGTCTTAGAAATGAAAACTGGAGTAATGGTGGTTTCATTTTTCGTGGTTAGGATTTGTAAACAGAACATATTCCTGCTTTCATACATGTAATGATGTGTAGTATAATACTGCTTGTCATGCACATGTGAGGTGAGTCATTCTGAAATAAGATAATTTTGAAAACTAAGCTGCAAGACAGTGTTCTGACTTCCAGTAGAGATCTTGATTTGGGTGTGGTGGAGGGTACAAAAGGAACAGAATCACAGTGTAGCCATTCAGGTGTTGATTAAAACTGGCCACTGCAGTAAAGTCATGTGATTCATGTAGGAGAATACTTACTTGTTGCCTGTAAACTCTCAGAAAACTCTCATGAGTTTTAATCTCAGGAATGCCAGTATTTCTCTTAGGGTGACAGACTTTGAGAAATACAGAAGAACTTAATTGACAACTGAGCAAACCACAGATTACTTCTTTTGGTTCACATTAAAAAAAATAACCAGACACAGATAAGTTAATAGGCAAACAGGAACTTTAGTTATACCCATGATGGCCCAGTCAGTGCAAGTTAGTGTCATCTTTCTTACAGTACTGTTTCTGTATTAACTTACATAGCTTGATATATGGAAATGGGAAATGGGCTAAGCTAGCTATGATGACTTTCACCTCCCTGAAACAGGTACATTTAAAAGTTATCTGTATGTTTTCTTATGTGTAAACTTCAGCCAGTGGAGAAAAATAAACTCGTCTGGGGAAGTACTTCATCTCATGGAATAGGTGTCCTGGGAGGTGCTTTAACTGTCTTGCTTTTGTGCGTGGACTACAGAGGTAGTTTAGAGACAGAAAACCTCCTTAGATGTGTAAAGTGAGGGTGGCTGTATCCGTCTCTGGCACACAGCCCCGAGCTGGGCAGGACAATTAATCAGTTGCTGCCCTGCTCTATAGGGCTCCACAGTCAGAGTGCAGGCTACGACGGCTCCCTCGGATGCAGCTCTACTTTAAGAGCCTAAGATGACTAACTCAGATTTTCTGAACCATAACACTAAATTTTGGCATGTCATTTTTAGGTGTTATCTTGCTTTAATTTGTTTGAGTGTGACCTCCAGCCTCTATAGTGAAAAACAATATCCAATTTTATTTATTTATCTATTTAATCCAAACTGGAAATTAGTTTCCTTGTAGCTTGAGCCTTGAAGGAGGCAGGAACCTTAGTGTGAATTGTCAGTGGATCACGATAAAGTAGCAGGACTCTCACTGCCAGATCTATCTGGGCACTAGCAGAGTATGCTCAGGGACAATTTCTTCTGCACATTTGATGGTTTGACAGACATGATTTTTTCCCTGATTCTTAGAAGAAACAAAAAGATTTTTTACACTTCCTAAAGATGCTGATTCCCAAAGCTCTGTATTGTGATTTTTTTATTAAAGCATTCCAGTGTCACAGCATCCAGACTCATGCTGTCCTAGTTGATAGTCAGGAGGGATGTTTGCAGGACTGACTGCACACTGACCTCAGGTTTCCAGCAGCAGCAAAAATGCCTCAGGGAAGCTCAAGAGATTTATCATAATGCTGTTTGTTTATAGGAACTTTCAGGTACAACAGAGGCTGACAAGTACTGTACCACACAGCTTAAACAGTAAAGAACTTAGCAATGACAATATAGAAAGACAGGCAGTCCAATATTTACATCATATACAAAATTTTTCTCTGCTGGTTGATGTTAAGAATTCCCGAGAGCTGCTCTCCTTGATATGCTGACGTTGCTGGGCCTACAGTTCAGCACACTGTACTGGGTATAAATACACAGGGCTTTTTTTCTCCCTCCCTTATTCCTTAAGACCAGTCAAACTTTGCATAAAGTTAAATGTTTTAAGGAGGATTTGGCTTCATAGATCCATGTGATTTTTCAGAGGTAGCACCCTGACCTTGTAACACAGAGGTAGAATAAGATCATGAAAACTTGCTGGCTACAGTTTGGCTTTTCTATTTAGGTTGTGGAAGGGAAGGGTAAAGCCCTCACTTCTGAACTGAAGAGCTCATCAGCTGTAAGGCAGATTCCAATTAGAGACTCTCAGTTTTCCTTTGATGTAAAGACCTTGCTTAGGTACCTACATTGCCCATTGCTGCGAAATCTGAGTAAGTCACAGAAATATTTTTTTCTCCTAAACTTGCCATGTGAAAGAAAGAGACATGTTTGTATCCTTGCTGCTCAGATAGTGCTCTGAGACTAATGTCCCAGTCCTTGTACCTTTGTGTAAAAGTTGAATTTTTAGGAGATTAAAATGAAACATTGAGTTCCAAGTACAGAGTAATTAAAATTTTTAATGCCCCAGGCCTTGCAACAGGGTGTCCAGGGAAGTGTTGGGATCACCATCCCTGGAAGTGTTTAAAAGCCCTGTGGATGTGGCACCTGGAGACATGGTTTAGTAGTGAACACAGTGATGCTGTGTTAATGGTTGGACTCAATGATCTTGAAAGGCTTTTCCAGCCTTAAAAATTCTATGATCCTAAATATACAGGTTTTTAACTTGAATGGTTGTTCAGGTCTTAGGGATGAATTGCTCCCTGCATATTCTCCACTGGCCACAAATGGAGCATCAGCTTCCAGATTAGAACAGGCACCTGCCTGGCGTGGCTCTGAAGATGCACAAGATTAATTTAGATCTGAGCACCTAAGCCCCCAGAAGGCACCTGCTCAGGCACCAGTCCCACTTCAGGGTTTGCTCTTGGTTGCTCAGGTAGCTCTGGGCTCAGCACACATCCTTGGCACAGCTACTGATGCTCCCTGGCCTGTAAGCACCTAAAATTCTGGCAAGTAATTGAATGTAGATCACATGCCATAAGGTTCCTGAATTCAAGATAGGAAATTATTGGAATATTTTTCTTTCCAGTAATATGCACAAATGTTCGGGGAACTTGTTTCAAAATATTATGCAATCATTAGGTAATTTTTTTACTTTTTTAACTTTTATCACTCAGGGAAACTCAGATGTCAGCTCAGATTTCATCTTCACAAATATTTCCCTCAGGTTTAGTTACTTTTTTTAGAAAAATTGATTTATTTACTGCCTTTACAGTTGGGTTTAGGTTTTTTAATTAGTTTTTTTTTTGTTTGTTCTTTTTTTGTTATTTTGTTCTGGGTTTGTTTTTTGTTTTGTTTTTGTTTTTGTTTTTGTTTTTTTGTTGAAACAGTTATTATATCTTTACCTGCAGGTGGTACCACCTTTTTTAATTCTGTGAGTTGAATAATGTTATACCTATGCAAGTTACTGCTGTTCATGAAGAATAAAATAGAACCATACATGAACGGAACTCTTCTGAGTTTATGCTCTCCCAAACAAGAAAAATAATTTCATTTACAGGGTGGATGATAGGAGTATAGAGGATAATATAATAAATAAATAAAAAGCCCCAAAACCAACAAAAAACCCAAACCACAAACCAAACACAAAACCTGTAATTCAAAAGTCAAGATTTTCAGGATTTTTTATATATAAATATATATATATGCACACATGAGTATGAAAAACTAATGCATAGTCTTCTGATCAACCACCCTTGAAATAAACCATGAGCAAAGAGGACACAGAAATGACACTTATGGCAGCTTATAATACTCTCCAAAGTCGCTCCCCCACTGCTGGTTGTACAAATTGGTGGTTGATTGAAGTCTAGACTGCAAACCACATTGGATTGTGCAGCTCTCAAACCACACAAGAATGGAAAGTATTATAGCAGCTGTTACCATGGACATTGACAGAAATCTGAAAAGTGCAAAGGATAAACATAAAAAAAAAAAATAAAAACCTTTCCAGATGGCTGTACAGCTCCCTAAAAATATACACTGCCACTGAAGTCTGGATGGATTGAAAAGATATGTTGTCTAAAATAAAAAAAGCACTAGAAGCTGCTGTATGTTTTAAAAAAAAAAAGAAGATAGAAAAAAATACTGCTAGTAAGGGAATATTTTTCTTTCTCCAGTCTCTGTAGAACTTAACTATGCAACATAAAGATATGGGAGATATAACTAATATTAGTGCATAGATAATAATGTAAGAACCATTCTAAGGAGCATGGATGGATAATTAAATGATAAATGCTGCATTTCGATAAAACAATATTATTTAGAGTAGGAAAAGCAACTAATCCCACTGTTGACAAGTCTGCCTGCTTCTTTTCTATCCAAGCCTCACCACGCATGTCCATGGCAGTGTCACCTCAAGATTAGACTAACGTGACTGATTTATAAGAGTCTGGTTTTGGTATGTGGTCCCCAGCAAGTTAAAGAAATGAAGCTGGAACTCATGCATGAGAGCTTGTCAGTGTCTGCAAATTGTACTTCCCCTGAATAACTGCCTGCTGTTTAAGATGAATGGCAATTCCATATATCATGACACATAGCGAACACCATTAGCAGATTTATTTCTGGGTGTCAGAGTGCACCTGATTACCCTCTACTTTCAGAAACTTTTCCCAGTTTGGCTGAAAGTTCCCTCACCTATTTTTCTGCAGGAAAAAGATAAAAAGGAGATGGTCATCACAACCTCTCCCTTTTGAAGACTTAAAGGACATAGATAGGGCTGCATTTCAGGTGATTTAAAATGAGAAGCCAGTCAATGTTTTGCAGTGTTTCAGCCTAAAATTATTTGTGCCAGATTTCTACTATGATGTTCTCATACCAACATTATTCTTCAGATATAAATAGTTATTCCTTTCTTTTTCTTTAATCATCTTGGATATATTTCTAATCAGCTTCTACTCACATTTCATTTGACCAAACAAACCAACCAGCCCTCCTTCACTTACTCTTATGGAGTCTGTTCTCCTTTCCTTGATCAGCCTTCCCTGCATTTCTCCCAGTTTGATATACACCCAGAGGTGTGGGTGTGACATTCTGATGTTGGTCATGCACTGGGAAACAAAGGGAGGAGCAAAACAACAGCCTGACACCTTAACTTAAGAACTGTAATTTTTGAGCATTTAACTGTGATGTCTTTACATTATCTAAACATTTTTAGTAGCATAGAGGCACATGTAGAGCACAGAGTGATATTTCTGAAACAACTATCTTAATTTCCACTGACTGTCAGTATAATTCCACACTCTATTGCTAATTTTAATCTAAATTGCTTATTTTCAGGCCTAAACCCATGCAATCTAAATAATATATTAAACATGAAGGATCCAAATGAAGCCTGGCAGTCAGTCAAGGTGCGATTACAGGCTGTTTAAAATGAACATGTGCTATTTTAGAGGCAGGTGTCTCAAAGGTAATTGTCATCATCTTCTCCTTTGGATTATTCCAGAAATCATCAGGAAGATTGTGTACTTCCATTAGCCTTGACAGCTGGTTCTGCTGACGCCAGGATGTCATAAAAAGTGTGGTTAGAGTGATGCATTTCTCATGGAGAGCACATGGGTACACGTAACAAATGCTGCTCTGAACAGGTATTTGTCTGAGTGACTCCTTCCTCCTGCAGGATAGAAAAATCACAAATTATTGAACTTGGAAGAAAAGGTGCCATCTGAGATTCTGTCCCGGCTTTTATAAAGTGCCTTGGATGCAACCTCCAGATACAATTTCTTGCTGTGCAGTCCCTCACAGGAAAATGGTACAACAGAGATCTCTTTTCAGGTTATAGGTCTCCTTTCCTAATCACATTTCCTAGTCAATCAACAGAGTATTAATTTAAAAAAATATTTAAAACATACCTATGGTTTCATGAACCTGTGGACATTTTCTGCATTCTGCACTCTCTGTATCATTCCACAGCTAAATTAGAAAGTTGCATCCTGGCTTGGTAAAGTGTTCACATAAAGAACAATTATTTGCACTATTTATCTTGGTTGCTTAGGTGTTCCCTAGCTGTTTTGATTAATTAAGCCTCCAGAAAGCCTCTCTCCCCAACTTTAACAATTCTTGTTTATTAAAACCATCACAATTCTTTCTCAGGATCTTCCTGTTGAGCTATAATTACATTATCTCAGTGACTGGCTCCACTGGGGTGTTTGAATGGAAGAAGATTAGAATGTTAACCCTTTGTTTTGTGCATTGTACATGGTCTCTGATACAATTATAAATCAGTCATTGTAACTGCTCTATAAGCATTAGCTCTGTGCAAAGCAGGAGCAGCAGAACAGAGAAGCTAAGAAGCAAAGATTAGATTGCTAAGTGTGACAAAATCCAGATAATCTCCATTCTAGACTGCTGAAGGAATCTAGTGCAGGAAATGCCAAGTCCAGCAGCAAGGTTTTTTAATGGACTTTAAGGATTCCATGATTAGAGAGTATCAAAAACAGTAACAATTAAAAAAAACCCCAAAACTCTACATCCTCTCCCATAATCTCTGCTTCTCATCAGGGCCAACTCAGGGCTTCTTAGATAAAATTTTTCCACTGCATGGGTGAGCATCAGACACATTTATTTATTTCCTATTCTTCTGGGGTGACATTTCAGTTTTGTCATGGACCAAAGAAGGATTTTGGGAGGACAGGGTAGTCAATAACAGGCTTGAAGGAACTTTAAAAAGTTCTTGTGAAGTAGAGGAAAATGGGAGAGACTGGTTTGAGGAGCTTTTCCCCTGTCCCTCCCTTGCTAGCCAAATCTCTGGTGTCTTCCAGAGAGAGCCTTCACC
>VXBQ01008081.1:58458-174466 GCA_013400175.1 Phainopepla nitens | reverse complement strand
GATAAAGAAAGCAGGCACCAAAGCTGCCCTTGGCAGCTGCCTCCCAAGATTATGCTTGAAACCAATCCTGCTACTAGTCAAAGTATTAAAAAATATTTTGAAGGAAAATATAATCTTTATATAACATTACCTGTTATCAAAGGTAATTATTTTGTCTGATCAGCCTATTATCCTAGTTTAGTTTAGTTTAGTTTTGTTTAGATTTTTTTTTTGTGTAAGGTAATACAATGGCTTTATCCCTTCAAATTTTAGAAAAAACACTTTCTACGGTTCTGTGTAGAAATTTGGTTCTGCAGGTGGAGATGACAGCAATTAATAGAGAATGTGGGGTGGATTTAAGAGCTGTTAGAAGGGGAGAATGTGCAAAAGGGGATACTGGGACAAAGAAAGGCTACTCTTGGTATCCTCAAGGGATCAATCTGTAACAGATGCTCTTTAATGTATTTTTAAATTAAATATAGAGAACTAAACATGGGATTCTGAAATTGAGAGTTGATCTTAAAGCTGGGATATAAGGCTGAAGCAGAGGGCTGAGAGGGAATCATCCATTAAAAGAAGGCAGGGTGAATCAGATGGCTCAGGCTGCTGAAATGAAAAACTGAGATAAAACTTGAGAGTGTCAAATTACAGTACTTGGCACTAAAAATACTTAATAGTATTTTTTTCCTATAAATAGAGAATTTATAAAATAAAAAAGACCATTCATTAGATGGAAGATGACTGTGGGCTGCCAAGGAATTTACTTGGCTTCAGGTGTTTTCCATTGTAAAAAGCATTATTTAAACCTTAGTTAACAGAATAAAAGATTTTGCCTTTTTAACTTTACCAACTAAGTGTCACAAGGGATAACTTTTCTGCAGATGCTTTTGGAGAAAAAACATCAAACAGAAAAAAAGTTCTGAAATTAAAAAAATTAAATTTGGTCTTCATGAAGTGTAGCGTAAAAAAAGAAAAAGGGTCAATTGCTGGGATGATGTTCCAAATAGCCAACCGGAGAAGAAATCAAAATTGTTTTAAGATGATGTTTGGGAAGCTACTGAGAGGGATTACATATTAAAATAAGGGCGTTTAAGGCTGTTGTGGATGAACAAGTCCTTGGACATTTGATGCCTCTGACACAAGACTATATCTTGATCACTTTATATATTAATGACCTCTTTCTGGGATAGGGGTTGCTTGCAGGAAGAGGGTGGATTTTTCCCAGCTGATCCATAGAGGACTAATGGGGATTATGTGAGGAGAGTTCCCTTCCCCTTATTGTTGTGAAAAAAAAAAAAAAAGAAGAAATAGCCACATCCAGTTTTTATGGAGCCATTACATGGTCAAGAGACTGCAGCAGCTCAGGCTGGCAGGTGCTAATTTTAACCCATTCTTCCCCACTGTAGGATGTGGTTGGCTTTCTCAGTTCATGTGGCTTGACTGAGTTTACACAAAATGTGTTAATATGAGGACAGGTAGACAGAGAAGGTGAGTCACAGTAAATCTTTATTTGATAAATGCTGAATAACAGTAGTGCTGTAGGATGTTGATAGCAATGCTCCATTTCATCAGCTGCATTCAGTAGCTCAGGTGATCCCTTCCAGTCCTATGTTCCTGTTAAAAATTGATTGAAACATGAAATCTTTAATCAAGCAAAACTTTTCTTAGAACTGTACTGAAATTTTTGTTCCCTTTAATATTTCTTCTTCTTCGAAGATTCCCTGATCTCTTAAACATTTTTTTTTCCCTAAATAGCAATCCATTCCCATAAAAAAAAAATGTGCGGATAATGTACAAGGTCTCTGAAAATTTACCAAGCAAGACACATCTTAAATAATTGTAAAGAAACCTAATGATAAAGGAAGGCACTGAGACACAGGAATTGATAACTTTACTTTCCTTTTTTCAAATAGCAATAAATAACACTTTTTTCCCCAAAGTATTTTTCCCCCAAAGTAGTAACATATTTAGTTAGTATCCATGCTTTACTTTAAAAAGAATGAATGAGAAATAAAAACCCAGAAATGATAGTAAGGACAGAATGAAATATTACTGTTCAAAATAAAAGAAAACATTATAGTTTTGGTTAAAAAACAATACTTTTAAATAACTGAAAAGTGTAAATGTACTAAAATATGTTTCTAGAGAGATATTTTTCACTGGGCTGTAGGGTTTTTTGGTTTTGTTTTTGGTTTTTTTGTTGTTATTGTGTTGGTTTTGTTTGGTTTTTTGGTTGTTTTGTTGTTTTGTGTTTTTTCCTTGAACCTGTAATTATCTTTATTAAGTTTTAGAAAACTCTTAAAATTAAGCTTGATTCAGACACAGACTGGACAGGGAAACGGATAATTAAAGCATTCAATACACCAGTGATCCAGCATGTATACAAATATGCAATATGCAAAATGATCCAGAAGCTGCATTTCCAAGCATAGCCTAAGCAGGTTACACTATTTGAAAAGAGAAAGTATGTCATGATTGCCTTGTTTTGTGTATTCTTATATATTTTTAAAGCTAGTCTTTGCTGGCATCAGTTTATTGAGCCGCGGAGACCATTGCCTTTGTCTAATGTAGCAACTCTTATGATCATAACTGAGTGGTTTTGAAAGACATTTTTTCAGTACAGACTTGAGTTGACCATGGTGTGAGGAACACAGGTGATTTAAATAGTTTCCTTTTATACAGGATTTAGGGAGTTTAGTGCCATGTATATTGCAAAAGTTTTCTAAAAAATCTTCTTTCCAGGCCGTGGTCTGGTAATGTGATTCTAAATATGACCTTCTCTAATTTTGTGTGAAGAAAAGCAATGCTGCTAACTCGGATTCCCATGGTCACTGTTCATTGATCAGGTACATCTTGTGTGAATAAATGTTTCCTGATACACTTTCTTCTTTGTGAAAGCCTGTAATTTTTGAGACCCCTTGAAAGCAGAAACAAGGAGACACCTTTTCACTCTGAAGAAATAATTTTGAACTCTGGGATTTATGGTTAGTCTGTCCAAGTGCTTGAACAAATCAAGGTCAAGGGACCAGGTACTGTAATTTGGCTGTCTGTGCTGTTGTATGGGACAAGGATTCTTGCATGCTTCTGGCCTGAGCTAAACAGTGCTCTTCCAGCCTACTTCCAGGCATGATCTAGGACTGAACTATTCCATGGAGCATTCCTTGTTGGCAGTTTAAATGTGCTGGAGAGCAAGAGAGCATTTTTAGTGAGGGCATGGAGAGGATTGTTGGTTGTTGGGTTGGTTCATTAATACCACAGAGCCATAGTATCCTGTGCTAGAAAGGCAGGGGACAGGGTTTCTCTTGGGTAAATCACAGAGTGCCTACCCATAGAAACATGTAGGTGTAAAATGACTGGGTAGCTGAGAGTGCTGTAGAAAACATGACCAGGTCAGGTGTAATGACAAGTTCATATTCGCCAAGAATATCAAAGTAGAAAGTGTTTTCTGTCAAAAGAAACAAAATAGTTGTGAGGCCACAAGAAGTGCGATTGCAGATAAAAGTGCCAACTACATAAAATTTAGGTTATGTGGGAGTAGGGGTGATAGACTGAATCTCAGAAAGACATTCAGAATTTAAAGATTTTTTTTTTCCAAAAGCAATAGAATTACTGATGAAAAAGTACAGCAAAGGCAAGTATCCTTACAGTGAGTTTTTCAGGGAAAGTAGAAAAAGTCATGCCAACCACAGATTGTACCACTGTACTGTTTTTGGCTGGGATTGAGTTAATTTTCCTCATCATAGCTTGTACAGTGCTATGTTTTCGATTCCTGATGGAAGCAATGCTGATAACACAGTTTTAGTTATTAGTGAACAGCATCAAGGCATTTTCCGCTAATGAATGTTCCCCTCCCCACAGTGAGGAAGCTGAGGGTGCACGAGAAGATGGGAGGGGACACAGTCAGGAGAACTGACCCCAACTGACCAAACACCGTGTGACATCATGCTCAGCAGTAAAAGCAGCGTGGGGGGGTTTTGTCAGGGCTGCTGTTGTGTGGGAACTGGCTGTCATTAGTCTGTTGGAGGAGTGAGACTGGGGTTTTAGCACAGCTTTTTTTTGCTTGGTTTTGTTTTTCTTTGCTTCTTTTTGCTTTTGTTTTTAACTTTTCCTGTTGAACTGTTTATCTCAACCCACAAGTTTTCTCACTTTTACCCCTGTGATTCTCTCCCACATCCTGCTGTGGGGGAACGAGCAAGTGGCTGTGTGGTGCTCAGCTGCTGGCCAGAGTTAGCCTGCAACCACAACTAAACTGACAAAGAAGTAAAATCTACAGTGCCTGGAAAATGCTGCCCTGCGAAGCTCGTCTAGGACTGCCCAAGACAGTTAGCATGGTACGTTCATAAGATGTGAGAAACACAGAGGTGAATAAGCTGAACCTCAGAAAGTTACAAAACCTGCAAGATTACTACTCCCAGGCATGTTGTCTGGATCACAAGGGAAAAAGTTATTAATGTCATGAGGCTGTATATTGAGAGTAATTTGATATTGAAGGATAAACTACTGCAGATTGCATAGAAAGAGAGGAGAGTGTGTTTATCATTAAGTCATAGAAGATTAAAAGAAAAATGATAACATTATCAAAAGGTAATTACATTCATTTTACAGATATTCTCACCTGTTGTAAATCAGCAGATTTCTTTTGCAGTGAGAATTTTGGTGATTTATAAACAGAGGGGAACCAAGTTCACTGTTTGTATTCCCGTGCTGTCCTTGTAACACTGTTTGGACCAGAAATATTCATGCTCATGTTTTCCAGAATTTTAAGATGCTAGGGGTTGTGAAATTGATGGCAGCCTGAGAAGTGCCATCTAATCATCTAATCTTGTTAGCTTAATGGAAAAGCTGTTTGACCACACCAAATATTTCACAAAAACAACAAAACAGAAAGTGATTTAAAATTCCAATGAACAGGAACCATGAGCTCAGTCTTGAAAGGTGCAAAAAATACATTCATTTCCTTGGAAGAGAATAGGGCAGATCTTGCATGAAAGAAAGAAGCAGTTTCTCTAGGGCTTATGCCTAAACAGAGCTGAAAATCTCCTAGGAAGTGTTGAGTGCTCCAGATTGCCACTGAATTCTTATGATTCTGTCCTTCCTTCCCTTAAGGGCTTAAAACAAGTATACAGCATTTTGTTTCTAAATCTGGAGGCTGGTTTGGGGTTTTTTTTTTGTTTTCATAATGAAATATAGTTTTATTTTCATTTCAAAATACTTTCTTTTAAAAACCGTAAAAACTTGCGCTTTGTCTGTCAAAATGAAGCTAATAATTTTGTTTGCTGTTAGTATCCTCCAAGCAGTAATGTGAACTGAGGTATCAAATATTTAGTACTATGCAACACTGATATGGATATGGTGATTTCTCATTAATACTAACGACTTCAAAACTAATTCTCATTACCTTGAAATAATTATTTAGCTGCTTAGCAAGTGATTAAATTCAAACAGAAGTATATAATAGTTTACAAAAAAGGAGAATTGGTTGACATTACAAAATCTTAATGGCTTGATTCCTTAAAACTTGTTATTGGATTGGTCTGTACATTTAAGGAATATTCTTAAAACTGTGCTCTGCCTTTTTATTTAGCGCATAAATTGCATCCAATTTGGAAAAGCATTTTGGATCTATCAGCTACAAATTAAGCAACAATCACAAAAATAATAAACCCCCAAATAAACCTTAGAATAATGTAATTCAGATTTTAATGGAAAAATAAAATTATTTGCCCGTAATTGTTTGACAAAGCCTGTTCCTATTTTCCCTCCATATTTATAATGTTGGCATTTAAAGGCTGGAAGTAGAGTAATGTAAAGAAATAATTTCATACATGCAGAGCCCAGAAACTCAACAGCAGGAAAGGCTAAGCTTCCTAAAGCAGACATGAATTTTGGATGGGACAATGTCTGAGATCTGAGCTTCATCTCAGTGTTTGAAAGCTTGGGCCTTTTTGTTGATGGAGAAGCCTTTTGTGCATCTTCACTTAACTGTCAGGTTTTAGAACTCCGTGACCAGCAGTAATGAAAAGGATTGAGAAGCAAGTGTGAAAATGGAGTGAGTGGTGAGAAATCTTCTCTCTGCATTATAGCTTCTGTCTTGGATGGTACACAGGGAGCTTAAGTGAGGAGCTCAGGAGCAGATGCATGGATGCTATTAGAACTCTTGTGCCAAAGCATTAAAACTAGAACTGTTCCTCTCCATAAAGGATGGAGAAAAAAGAGGGCCCTTTAGCCATAAATTCGCCAGTAAAATGCATGTGCACTGTATCATTTGGCTCAATAAAAAATGCAGCATGTGGCAAAATTTTAGATGGATAAATGTAATTAAAACTGAAAGGCAGATGGCAAGGAAAAGGGACAAAGAAAGAAAAAAACTGATAAGGATGGGATGCAGTGACGCACTCTAACATTATAAGTGCATTAGGAATTCCATCCTCATAGAGGACAATATTTAAATGCTTTCTTAAACAGAAGAATATGACGCAGATTTCTTTCTGAATTAGAGCCTAAATTTTCAAGTGAGGATCAGTGCATATTGATTTATGCATTCACTGTGGTACACTGTTGTTATCCAAAGTATAAATTTCAAGCATCCTGGTGTTAAGAAATGTGTTTAAGAGCAGCAGTTATACCATTTCTTAGAGGTATGATAAGAAGTGTCAGTGCCCTGCATAACAAATCATGTTTATGTTACAGTAGAAAGTAAACATTTGCATTTCAAACCCACACAAAACATGGGTAATATGTTAAGGTTGCTCTAAGTCAGCCTTGCAAAAAGTTCTGGAGCCTGAGTTCTGAGCAAGACTGTGAATAACTACCATGTACTTCATTTCAACCTGAGCAACCTCTGGTTGAAAGTGTCACACAGTGGGGGGTTTCCAGCACTTGTATTTAATGGAGAGATAATGGCAAGGGGAGCATTAGGAAAAAAAAAAAAAGAAAAAGAGGAGTGAGGTGGAATTAAACTGGGATTTTAAAAAATGGAAAATCAAAGTATGAGGTTTCAGGCCTGTCAAAATGTTTAATTCTTCTTGTTCAAGCTGCAGATGGTTTGAGTCATCTTGTGCCAGAATTAACTTGGTGACACAGTAAAATAACCTTTCAGAAATACGTTTCCCATATTTTATTCATTGTTGCACTTTAGCTGAACCTATTCTTTGCATGAATAAGGTATTTGAGATCAGATGCCCTCTTCATACTTGCTTGGTGGGAATTAGAATGTGACTTGTTAAGAGATAAGCCTAATTATGGAATGAAGGCATGAAATGTTGCTTTTGCTTACATTGTGTTGTGCATCTTCATCTGTCTATGCAAAATACTTACGAAGTGTGCTAAAAACGAAACCCTTGTGTCTACATCCTGCAAACAATCTGGAATGCCACCTTCTGTTATATAATAAATGCAGACTTGTCTATTGAGAAGAAAAATAAGCCACATGTAAAACTTGTACAGTTGAACTGCCTGTTTGATTTACCACAAAAGGGTCGTTTCTATCATTTGGGTGGTTCTTCAGATCCCAAAGCAGCAGACAAGAATAAAGTAAAAATTAAGGTGTGGCCATTTGAGCACTCCCAGAGGTTTAGCAGGGGAAGATACCAACTTAAAAGCTGGGACTGAAGATCAAAAATTGCCTGATTCAGCGATGGCATGCTTTGTCCCTTTTCCCAGACAGGCAGTTTACAGTTCTGCCAGGGACAGTGTAGAGCAGAGGGCATTAGAGCAGAACTCTGTGCAAGGTCTGAAAGCTGCCCTCGATATCTCAGAGACAGATTTTGAGCATGTTTTTTACATTGCTTGAATCAGTTTTGCATAGTGTAATGCTTCTCTTTGCAGTGGCATCTAGTTTTCTCATAAGCATGCACTTGAAGAACAGCATCTGCTTTGAACCCTGAGTATTACTCGTTCAGATGATAGCTAATGGCATAATATGTGCATATATGTTTTTACAATGCACATATCTCATTATAAGATTAATTGAAATATGTGCATATTTATTCAATGCAAACTATGTACATATTTAAGTGATGTCAATAAAAGAAATATTCTGAATTTTAAATTAATTTTGGAATTTTTTTCTATCACAAAAAGATTTTCTGTGTTTAGATGAAGGATTTTATTTGAGCAGATGACATCTTTCAAATCAGAAGTAGGATTTTAAGTTCAAGTGCTACATTTTGGTCTGGGGCAGGTGATTACTTTTATAAATCAACTGTAAAAGGTAATCCTGAAAGCTCTCCATAAATAATAACCAAGACTGAAAATTTCTGTGTAGTGTGTGTGTATAATGGGACAAAAATAGAGACGGGGGAAATGGAGTTGAGTTTAAATGACTTTCTTCATGTAGCTAAATGGGCATTTCTGCCACAGAAATCAAACGAGGGGTATGCATATGGAAAGAGGGCAGGATCTCGTACCAGCTTTGCAAATGCTTCAAAAAATTATGCTGAGCAGCCCAGTCTGTTACAGCTTTTGAACAAAATCTGGAGGAGTGTTCATAACAAGTATAGAGCAATTTACATATTTTTCAGTTGTCAGACACTCTGCACCACCAACTAACAGGGATGACTGGGTAGTATGGAAATCTGCTGCTGAAAAATTGTCCAGATAGATTTCAGTTTAGCATGTTCTCCCATTATTGTCTGGGAACATTTGTACAAGTAAAACTCTCATTGGAGCTGCTGAAATGTAAGCCTTCACAAAAGGTTTATTTAATTTATGCTGTATTTTTGCCAATGTGGAAAATAGTTTAGCACAATTAGGTCACATAGTCAGGAAGCAGTAATAGTATTTATTGCATGATATGGATAACTATTCATGAAGCTGCAGTAGTGAAGTCTTAGTTTTCAAGCTGATACAGCCAGCCATTGCAATTACATACAGATCAAACAGCCTTTGGAAGAAATTTCTCTAATTTTTCAGGTGATCTACTTCTGAAAATCTGAAGAATGCTTTCTATTTTTCATGTACCAAAATGTTACCAAATTGTTAATAAAATCATTCAAATAAAGTTATTAGTGCTTAGTGTTGTTCAGCAGTTTTATTGAGTAAGTATGAATATGGTCATCTTTAGTCTTTCTGACCTCTTCATTCATGAGCAAAAAGGCAGAACTTATTGAATTAATAATTTGCTGAGCAAATATTTCAGTTATTGCTTCTTCACCATGAATGTGATGTTTCTCTTTAAAATTTAAAGAGAAATATGGAAGTGTTGTGTTGCCTGTCATGTATATATGGATGCAGTACAGATTAAATATAAGTGAAACCTTGTCATAGCTGTATAAGTACAGCCTTACAAAGGATCCTCAGCAAAACTATGGAGAAACTCCTACCACTACTGTATAAAATGTTATTTTCACTCCAAACACAGTGGTTTCTTCTTCAGTTAAGATATCAGCATTTTCAGTTTTCCCCTGTCTCTGTCTGGGCTTTTATGAATGGAAAGATCCAAGAATCATACGGAATGCACATTTTCATGTTGTAGAGACTAATGAGAAATGAAATGCTTTTATTTTAAGCCACAGGATGCTTCTTATTAGGACTGATGAGAAAATGGAAATTATTTCCCTCAAAAAAATTTGTTAAAAAAATAACCCCTAATCAAAACAAAAAGGCAAGTCCACAAAGTTTTTGTGGTTAAGAACTGAAGGGAAATTCCATTTTAGAAAACTTCAGTGGAATTTTTCAGCTTTCCAACTATGGCCATGAAATATTTTATCAATTGGGAGAAAGGGAAATGGGCAGGAGCCTTCCAGATTGGAATCTGGGGAGTAATAATTTTGGTTTTTCTTGAAGGAAAATGATCAGAATCTTTTTCCAATTACAAGTTTCAAAATTGCTTTATTTTTTATTATGGCAGTCACAGCTGTCCACTCTCAGAATTACTCACTCACACTAAGGATGCAGGTTTGTTTTCCAAATCTCAATTAGATTTTCTTGGTGTACTATGTAATTGTGCAACCTCCAACAACATGCAGTTTTCCTTGTATTCTCTCCCTTTATAACCCTTTAACCATCTGTTTTTCATTGCTTTTGTTCACCATATTTGTGTAGCTCACCCTCTGTAGATATTTGAGTTGTGTGTTCCTTTGTTCTTGTAACTTTTCTTACCTTGCAAAGGTAACAGCTTCATGACAACAGCTAAAAAAAATAGAAAAAGATAATGAAGAATTTTCACTGTGGTGAAACATGAGGAGTTTCACAGCATTTAAAATAGTGACCAATTTTAAAACTGTTTGTTGTCACAATAAAAGTTATTAACTCCTTCGGAAAAGGTAAAAATATTTTAGTCAAATTCCAAAATTATCAACAGAGATTAGTTATATCTAGGCCCCCAGAAAGGGGGTATTTAGTTTAGTTAGCAGTTTTTAAAACCTCAGAGACAAACTATTTGCAAGTTGTAAAATATTTAAGGTAAATCCATTAGCAGATTTAAACATGAGTTGAGAATGACAAAGTAACATAGAGATATCTCAGTAAAATTGGTTTTAAATTATTTTTCTCTCTGGAAGATAATCTTTTTGGTGCATATTGATCAGAAGACTTATTCTGTCCCCATAACAATGTTATTTTCTTGTTTTAATGTCTGAAATGAAGTTCTAATGGTGTGAACTTATAGCTTTACTGTCAAATCAATGCCTTGTATCTATCAGATGTGAAAATGATGACTGAAAGTATGGCATATTCTCTAATGCAATTATTTTGGCTGGCAACTTCCTCTTGCTCTTTAATAGAAGCCACTGGTCATAGATGTAGTAACTGAGTGCCTAAAAAAATTGGATATCTTTCTGAAACACTCATTTAGGAGCTTCCCATTTTTCATGCTGGTATGAAAATAGAAAATAGTATATTTGAGCAGCTTATACAATTCTTGAAATGCAATTCCTTCAACTGTTTTTGACTTATAGGTTTGTGTTGAAGGAACACTTTTCCCATTGTTTAAAAGTATATATAACTACATTTGAAAAAAAAAATTGAACAGAACGGCAGCAAAATGTTCAAAGCTTGAAACTCAGATCTTCATGCATAGATTCTTTTATAGAAGGAATCAGTAGTTTTCTTAGTTTGAGGGAAAAATAAAAATAGAGTCATACATGATTGAAAAGGCATTTTTTGCTTGCCTAGTTTAACACAAAGCTCACAGAAAATGTAAATTTACTCACTAACATTCAACTCATTGAAAGAAGAACTTCAAAGTTGAACTGGAACATTTAAAAATCGACTTATTATGCAACGTCTCTTCCCCTCGCTTTTCTTTTTCTTAGCAGGGGAACAAAATACTTGGTAATCTGCTGCCATTAACTTTTAAATTCCCTGCCACTGAAATGTTAGCATATAATACAAAAAAAAGTTTCTAAAACTGTTCCAGCTTCCTTTTTTTTCCAGTCAAATATGTTAGATTTTTACTGCTTTTAATGACAAAACATAGCAAGTAGAGCTCTTTTGGGAATCAAATTAAATTTTGATTAATCTTTTATTGGAAAATGGCTTCTTAGGCTCAGACGGGAGTCTCTCATCAAAAGGAGACACTGACTGCACAGAATAGCCAGTAGGTCAGAAACTGAAGAACATGCACTTTCAAGTCTTCAGTGTGCTTGGTTCAAGCTCCTGGTGTGGACAGGAGCACGTTCATCCAAGTTAAAGCCCCAGTCAGAAGTCTGACTGTCTTGCTTGAGTGCATGTCTGCCAGTCTATTCTCTCTTCCCCCACTTCCTCACATAATTTTATCTTGTCCTCATATGGAGTTGGAATGTTTAAACATGTGGAAATATTCTGTGGAACAGGAAAAGTTTCCAATCCAGCACTTAAATGAAAAATTGCACAATATACAAGCTATCTGCTTTTAGCACCTTAATATCATATTAACCACATTTTTTTTTGTTTGTTTGCTCTCCACAGTCATGTAGAATAGTAAGGATTAAAACACATCAGTGTTATAAATCTCATAGGTTTTCTACAGAAGTTAATCATCACTGGAACAATTATTATGGTGTACAATTTCAGTGTCCACAAACAGAAAATTCTCTTTTCTTCACTCAAGGTTCTTCACTTCAGGAGACCGGGCAGCCCAAGATCTGTCAGTACTATTAAAGACTGAGGCAAAAAACATTTTGAATGCCTCTACTTTTTCTTCATCCTTATTATTCAGATGACCATCTTCACAGGAATCAGTTCAATGTTTTCCTTTCCTTTTTAACATACTTAAAAAAATGATGGAAACATTCTGCTCTTGTGGAACAGGGCTGATGCTGTGAGGTCACACATGATAATATTCTTAATAGGCATGCTGCATCCTGGACAAAAGGCCCTATAATCATTTATGGTGCTTGTGTAAATCTTAAAGGACTATGAATCTCCTGAACTTTTCCATGGCATGTGCTGGAAAAATGCAATACATTAAGGAAGAGTATTTGAACATATGAATGCCGACTTTGTAATTTACCTTTCTGTGGAGTTAGTTCTACTGAAATTGTGCATGCGAAGTGAATTCTATATGTTCAGCTTCGCATCTGATGCAGTGAGTATGGTTTAAACAGCTGTAGTCACAGTCAAATGTGTACAAAACCTTGACATTGTCCAAAAGCCACTCTTGAGTCTTGCCTTGAGTGTGCTGTAGCAAGTCACTCTCCCTAGGTACTCATGCAGGAAATCTACTGCCTTTTGTGCTGGTAGTCCAAAGATAGACACACATGCTACTGAAGTGAGTGTGAGGCACTTGGCCTTTTCTCAGACTGTTTCTGCTTATTGCTGTGAGGATGGATATCTTCTGCAAAATAATGATAAAATGATTAATCTCTTGCAGTAAAGACTTAGGCCGGAGACAGCCAACTGTTGCATATCCACAGAATCACCCAGCCCTAAGAAAATATGTCTTAATGATTTAATTACTTTTCTCATCTGAGTGGATATTGTAATTCTGATTACAGAAGCTGAGGATGAACATGCTTAAAACTAATAAATACAAAGTGCATTCATCTGAAATGAGCATCATCAGCACTCACAATGAAATTTCATTTATGGGCATTGTTTCATTAAATGTAACCTCTAGCTTATTATAGACACATTATTTTTCATTTTTTATGCATGATGTCATTCCTTTATTTAAACAGACCATGGTAAATATTTTATGAAACAATTAAAGGAACAAATAATAAATTTTTGCATTAAAAATGGATCTATGAAAGTGTCTGGCAACTAAAATGCAAACAAACAAACAAAGGGGTGGAATTATGCTAAAATCTGTCATAAATTCTCCTGGAGTTTTATCTGTGATTTGCGCACTGTTACTCTATTTCTCACTCAGTTTGTCTATTGTTATGAGACTTGTAAAATGGTAGAAATATGTCTGCTACCTTGGGGCAGAATATGATGATCTTTTTCTGCCTCAGACTTTAGAGGATGCTAATTGTATGCTGGGCTTTTTGTTTCCCCAAAGCCCTGTTTCATGTATTTAATTAGAGATTTTTAAATTTTAAGGTATTTGTTGTGTACACTGGCAAGTATTTTTAAGAACGATGTCCTGTGTACTGAGGCAATTGTGCAGATTAGCTAAAAGAGTCATTAAGCATATCTTCTTGCACAAAACTGTCATAATCCAGTCTCCTAGCAAATTTTTATGGCTGCTGCAAAAGGCAGGGTACAGATGGGGTGTTGAACTTGCAGCTTAGCACCTCCTGTGAATCCCACTGATTTCAGCAACAGCTGAGAAAATTCTTCAATTTGAAATATATGGCAACAAAAAAGATAAAAAATTAATACAATGGCAAACCCCACATTATTTATGCAGTAGAAACTCCTACTAAATGTACTGAGAGCTCAATGCCATTCTACTGGAATCAGGAGAAAGATTCCCCTTGACTTCATGAGGAGGTGGATCAAGTAACTTATTACTAAAGACATGATTCTGCAGGAAGAAGAGCCAAATCTTCATCTCCCAGAGGGAATGGTTGTGGTGATGGTGGGAAAAATTCACTGTACTCAACAGCTTCCAGTGCTGCTCTGTACTTGAGAGCTTTGAATCTCAAATGAATGAAACTCAGGAGATGTTTTCTCCCTGCCCCAGGAAAAAAAAAAGAACAGTGACTGGATCCCAAATACACAGATCTGAGTTTTAGCCCTAATGTGTCATTCCCAGATATTAATTTTCAATTTTCACCTTGCAGAAGGAGTAGCTTTGTCAAGGTCATGCCACACATAAATCATTTCTCTGTTTAAGCAAGGTCTTGCTAAAGCAGCTGTAATCAGGACCCTCTATAAATTAGGGTTTCTTTCTAAGGAATGCGTTCGTATTTCAAATGACCCATTGCCAATTTTTTCCCTTTCTTCTTTTGTTTTTAACATCTAAGTGATTTGCAAACGTCTTGCATTTCGAGGACATAATTAAGAATGCTGATTACATTGACATCATTCTGAACTTCAACACTGAAGAATGTGAACAGGAGTGCACTCACTGCTTTTTAAATACTTCTATCCCATCCTCTACAAATGAACATAAGTGATAGAACTTGAGAAATAAAACAGGTCATGGTACCTCCTCAAAGGTGCAAGGCTGAGAATGTAGGTCTTTATGCATCAAGAAGAGAATGTAGCTGGTAATATGTTGTCCTGAAAAGAAATAACCTGTGTTTATGGCAAGGCTCAGGCTTGATGAGAGTAAAAGGATGCTTCTCTAATACCATTATTTTTTCAAAGTACACATTAATACATTTTTTTTTTAATGCAAGTCATGGCTCTCATTAATGCTTTTATTATGAATTACTAAGACCTTCATCCATTAGTTTGGTCACAGTGTTCTTAATTAATAGGTGACCTATCTTTAACCAGATATCATATTTTACATAGATTGTCTGGTGATAACCTGAGAAAAATACCAATGCATAATTAATTTTTAAAAATTAATTCTCAATATATGATGCTGTATGTATTCAAAACCAGAAAGGTACTAATTAGAATTTTGTTTTAATTAGCCTTGCATATGCTGAGTGTATTCTGCAGTGCTCAGTGCAACAGCATTGGTGATCAGGGGGATGGTTTAAAATTCCTGCTGAGATTAGAAAAACAGCTCAATAGTAACATGATTCCAGTGCTGCTCAAGAAGGATAACTGGAGATCCATTTTTCCATAACCTTTTTCCTGTCTCAAAACTGTGATTGTAGAGCAGTTTGAAATTAGCAAAGAGGTCAAGGAGTGGAGATGTTGCTGTAGTGGTCTCCAGCTACCAAGGAATCACGGAGAGCGAGTACTGCTTTATCCAGCCATGACTTAACCTTCCCCTGCAAGACATTGCAAGAGCTTCTGTGTGTTCCAGTCCATGAGTTTGCACTGGCAGACAGTGAAGTTCTCTATGAGGAAATTTCGCATCAGCTGAATGCCCGAAGTTCATTTAAACCATCATTGATTGTGGTCCTGCCTGTGACAGCAATTAGAGGGATTTCTTTCAGGAATTGTGAACAGCCAACCTATGGCAGGTGGTAGAGCACCAAGCATGAATCTGGGTAACACATCAGAGGACCTTCTGCATATCTCCCCAACTTTTTGTTTTTTTCTGTGTCTCTTGATTATTTCATTTTGTTTTCTTTTCCTATCAAACATTGATAGGAACCTGAATCATTGAAAAATGTCACCTTTGGCTGCTGTGAGGATCCTGGTCTCTCTGCCCTTGGGCTGTTTCCTTCCTTCTGTTATGTTCACAAAGACCCACAAATAGGTCATGCAGTTTTCTGTACTGTTTGACAAAGGCAGCGTTACAGTCTTGAAGGCTATCAATAAAAGCTAGATTTTGGCTTGTCTCTTTGCTCTGCAGTCTGGATCTCCAGCAACTGTCCATGTCCCACAGAGCAGCCCTGCTTACTCCTTCCTGTAGGGAACAAAGTACTGAACACTGTGAGACTTGGATGCTGGTGGTGAAAGCTGTGTAAGTATCAATCTTTCAAAGATCTTTTTTAGAAGTTACCAATGTCTGGCATGTTAAGAGACTGTAGATTGGAACATCTGTTCATTCAACATAATTCCAAAAATCTGAAGTATGGAAACAATGGCTAGCTTTTGGATAGTAAGAACTTCCTGGGAGATTTTCAGTATTTTTAGATTTTTTTTTTCTATTTCCTTTTAACTCCCATAGAGCTTCTTCAAGGACTAGAAGTCTTATTAATTCCAGGAAAGTGCTCCTAGCGCAGGGTTAGAAGTCCTCAGCAGAAAACAAGGAAGTGCCATGCTAGCAAATTGACAGTAGTGGAGAGCTACATATTTGGAATTTAAGTAAAACACTTTCTTACTCCTATTGAAGATTTCCATTAAGTTCTTAAGTAAGCTTATGTTATGAATTGGAAAAGCAATTTTTACACAGTTGCTCAAATGACAGTATTCTTGCAAGGTTTTTCTTTTGTATTTCCTTTCAGAATGAAGATACATACTTTTTAATTTTCTGAGGAAACAGTTGATAGTGACTGAGGAATGGAAATATGAAATTTTCCTTTGGGTGACAGCAAAGACTGTTCAAACAAAAATTTTAAATTTCATGTGTTTAATGACTATGCTTTGGAGTTCCTGTTTGAGAAAAAAATCATTATTTTCCTATTTACTCTCAAACAGATTCACCTGTTCTTCTGTTAAGTGATTTTGCAGATACTGAGGATAGCATAATATGGGTCTTTCTGTGTCCATTAAAATTTATCATATCAGAGCCAATGGAGGAAAGAAAGATTGTTTATTATAATAGCTTTTTGGAAAAAATCAAAACCATGGTCATGTCCAATTAATAAATCTTACAGTTTCTGCTTGAACCTAAAACAATTCAGTGTAATGTTATACCGTAAGCCCCAGCAATTCTACAAACTGTTTTAATTGTGGATCAGAAATATCATTACTGGCATCATTTTTGCTTGTAATGTACAATAACAGCTTCCAAGGAAGGCGGTGTGTCAGTTCTGATGCGGAATGGCACTTCTGTGCTCTCATTTTATCACAGAAACCCCCATAATATCTTAAGTTTGAGCAGCATTAGGTGATCATAGAAAGGGTTGGGTTGAAAGGGACCTTAAAGATCATTTTGTTTCAGCCCCCCTGCCACAGGCAGGGACACTGTTCCTGCACCAGGCTCAAAGCCCCATCCAGCCTGGCCTTCAACACTTCCATGTGTGGGATGGGGCACCCTTATCTTCTCTGAGAAGCCTGTTCCAAGTGGCTCCTCTGTCCCTGTTTGTCCTCCTAAGATCGATCTAAACCTTTCCTCTTTAATTTTAAAAACTTCCCCTTGTTCTATCACTGTAATAGGAAAGTCTGTTTCTACAATCACGTTGCTGCTGCTTGTGGAATACCTTCCATAAGAAGTCCGCCCACAGAGAGATGAAAAGAGGAGGCTGCCTCTTACCTTTGTATTTGATTTTCTGAACTGAAGTCCAACCTTTGGATCAGCAAAGCTTTAAAGACTTGTTTCTTTGCTATTGTGTGTAGTGGCAGCAGTATAAAGCCCTAAACCTCCTGGTTCAATAACATGTACATTTTGTCCCCATGAATCTTCTTCCTGGCCCTTGAAGAGGACAGCCACCTTTGTGGCAGGCCAGGAGGTGATAGTCTTTGACTTCACCCATTCTTTTGCTTCTCTCTACTGTACTCTTCATGAATATGTGTAGGAACAGAGAAAAAGGAGTCCCTAACTGGAGGCTGAGGCTCACCTGAGGCTCACCTGAAGCTTTTTAGAGGACATGGCAATGTAACTCTTAAGATTGGCACAATATAATAGCCAGTTGATGTCCAAAAGCTGTAGGTTAGATGTACCAGTCCAGATCTAAACTCTGTTACATAGCCAAAATATAATGATATGTAATTTTTCAGAGGTGTGGAAGAGTCCAGCACCTTACTGCTAACATGCATCACGCAGGGTGTTTCTTTTTTTGATTATTAGACACAATTGTACTAGATATAATGATGCAACAAAGTCCAAATTATTTTTGTCGATTATGCCAATAAAATTTTGTTTTAATCCATCATTATAGTTGAAAGCAATAAGAACAATTTAAAATTATGAGTGATTCACCAACAGGAAATAAAATTCAAAATTGAATGTTGGGTTTGACTATTTGCTAAGCAGAGGAAACTGTCTTTTAGTATAAAATAGCTGTGCTTTTCAGGTGTCACAATAAATTTGTCAGCTCCAATAGAATGTAGAAAGTATTGTTTCTCTAATATTAGTGAAAGATGATGTCCATTTAAATTAGATTTTTCATTCATTTCTAATTGGCTTAAAATCCGGTTTAGCTACATGTCTTTCATTCATAACTTGCTTAAAGGATTCTAATTTTCATAGATAAATAGACATCCTGATGTTTTTCATTTTCATCCATCATTAAGTTTCTTATGGCTGAGGTTACTGGTTGTGCATTGCCTTTCCACTGTGCTATCAACTTATGAAATAACTGAGTTCAGATTGGATCCATTTATTTCATTCACTGCCTTATCTGCCTCTTTCCCCCACTTTTTTGAGCACTGCCGAGGGTCATATTGAAAAACTATCTCCAATTCCAACTGAAATCAACCAGGAAATGGCTTTATTTTACTTCTAGCTGCAACCAAAATCAAACACGACTGCATCATTTCATAAAATGGTCATTTACAATGCAGTAGCATGTATGCTATGTTGAAAGCACCCTAAATTTCTTATATATGCCTGTTTTTCATTTCATTCATTTAGAATTGCTTAGAAAATATTGCGAAAAGTGCTGGTTTTGTCTGAAGTAGACAATTTTCTTCATAGTAGCTGCTACGGGGCAGTTTGGGATTTGTGCTGAGAGCTGCTGATAACACAGGGATATTTTCATTATTGCTGGGCAGGGCTTACACAGAGTCAAGACCTTTTCTGTTCTTCACCCCATCAGTGAGGGGACTTGTGGTAGACATGGAACTGGGATGGGACACAGCTGGGACAGCTGACCCCAACTGACCCCAGGGATATCCCAGACCATGTAGTGTCGTGCTGAGCAGATAAAGCTGAGGGGAGGAAGAAGGAAGAGGGGATGTTCCAAGTGATGGCATTTGTCTTGCCAAGTCACTGTGACACATGAAGGGGCCCTGCTCTCCTGGGGATGGCTGAACACCTGCCTCTGGGAAGGGGTGAATGAATTCCTTGTTTTGCTTTGCTTGGGTGCATGGGTTTTGCTTTACCTGTTAAACTGTTTCTATCTTAATCCATGGATTTTCTCACATTTACTCTTCTGAACTGTCTCCCCCATCCCACCAGGAAGTAAATGAGGAAGCAGCTGTGGGGGATGAGTTGCAGATTGGGATTAAACCATGACAGTTCTACAGAGAAGTAGGGTGCCATTAAAAAAATGTATACTTTTTGGATAAAAGAGACATTTCTGTATACCAGAAAGAAAGGACTTTAGAAGGTACTTAGTAATAGGCTCTGAAAGACAAAATAAATTAAAATAACACTCCTTTCACTTCCACAGAGAGACTGAAAGAGAATGTCAGACATTAGAGGCAGAGTGTGTGTTTGGATGCACAAGTTTCATTAAGAGGGAACACTGAATGGGAGATAGGAATTTAGAAATTCCTCATACTTTGTGTTATTTGCAAATGCACTTTTCCAAGGACTGCTTTCAGAGGCAATTTGTAGTATGTTTTCATGCTGCTTTAATCTTTACCCATGTTTTCAGTGATCCAGGAGAGTCATCAGGCTGACTTTTAAAATCTATGGCTTGTTTTTGAAGATATAGGGCTTGTTCTAGATTCATAAACATGTAACTTAATGGTATGTTTTACAAGAGTGAAGAGAATGGAGTGATGACTGCAGGATAGATTTTCCTGATGCTGTGAGACTGGAGGAGGTTGGGAATTATTTTTCTGTATTTCATGTGGTTCTTGTACTCCTTTTTTTGAACTTCCCATGGTAGTTATTGATAAGGGCAGCCTAGAAGATGTGTGTGGGGAAACTGTTTTCATTCTTGAAATTTATGACTTACAAATTGGGCTAAGCTTTGGCAATGCATTTTTTTTTAATGAGGCTGATGTTAGACACAGACATATTAGATGTGTTAGATCAGACTATTAAATAAACTAGAAATCAATATGTTACATTTTATAGCAGTTTCCATACATTCCTCTGTTCTTCGCATCTTTATGTTCACTTTTTAATGCAACTTTAATTTTGCTAAAAGGAGATACTAGGAAATTGCCTCAATTATCTTGCACAAGACATTCAAGAATAAGGATGCTAAAGTAAAAAGTCTTACTTGTAGGTCTGATAAATTGATAGAAATGATTTTAATATCTGTGGTAAAGATCAGACTTCTATTACAAAATGTAGCAAGTGAATATTAATTCACTGAGTGTTGTCTTAGGCTGTTTTCTTGTTAACAGTCCACTAAAGAACATGGCATTTCCCATCTGTTCCTGAAATAGTCACCAGGTCTACCTCAGGAATGACAGCTGGCTCACTGTGCTCTCTGAAATGTGTGTCCTGGATACAAACTGGCTCGGGACTCTCCAACGTTTTCCTTGCTGGCTTTTTGAAAGGTTTTTCATCCTATACTTCCTGTGTTCCTTATACTCTTTCACTGAGCCTCTGGGGCTTTAAGTATAGAAAGAATGTTGACCTGATTCTCTACTGCAGTTCATGGCATCCCTCCAAATTTTTGGGCACTCTCTGTGTGTGCCAGCAGGACAGAAGCATTATTTCAGTGATAGAGTGCCTTTGGCAAGGGCTGATATCAATACCCTTGTAGCCCTTCTTTAGGGTCTGCAGCGTGCAGAGTAAACCTAGCAGAGAGAGTGCACTCTATGCCATCATATCAAATATCCTCAGGATCAGAAAGAAGGACCTCCAGGGCTAAATGCAAGAGGTCTGACAGCATGTGCTATATCTCAGATAATTCCAAGATGCTCATATTGGCTTCCAGCTCTCTGTATGCAACTCTGTGTTGGTGATGATAAAGGAGAGGAGGTTGAGGGAGGGTAATATATTTGTCTTTTGTGCCTGATTTTCCTTCACTCATCCAATGCTGCCTCTCATAAGCCATGAATTCACAGACATTTGGCATGAGCTCCTTGACGTCTGGCAAGGGGGTAGCACAGGAAAAGGAAAAATGAACAGAAAAAAGCTTGGTATTTCATAAGTGGTTTACAGAACATTAAGGGGAATATTTTGTTTCAGTAGATTTTAGGATTCCTTGCAAATAAAGCTGGAATACGAAAGCAATACGTTTTAGGTTTTGGAGACTTAGACCCCTTAACTCTTTTTACTGATTTATTTGAATGAATCTCAGATTTTAAATTGCACCTCCTATAATGATTGAATGCACTTTCTGTAGACCCAGTATTTATGATGCAGCTGTTGGTAATGTTAATGTGAAAAGCACATCTCCCGAACATTGTCAAGCTCTTATTGTCACCTTTAGTTCCCTGGGAGATGGGGACAGAATTTTATTTCAGATTAAAAGGGAGAAAACTGTTACCTTTCAGGGAAAACATATATTTATGTTTCTGGATGTCTCTAAAGTGACTCAGACATGGAGACACATATTTGAGTTATTGTTACTAGATTTCATTATGCTTGGTGCCTAGGTGGCTATACTATATTTTATGCTGCAAGGTTTAGAGTTGTTTTGGAAGGGAAGGGAAGCATTTTTTGGATCTTGATGAAGATGATAAAATGTAAATTCTAAGGGCAAAATTCAGAGGTGATGCCGTTGAGAGTGAAAGTTCAATTTTTCATGCATGACAGTAATTTAAATTCAGGCTTCATCTTATCTTTTCTCTCTTTTCCACCTATTTCTGCCTGTTTTTCAATGAGTAAATATGTCAAAATTGGTGAAAAGTAGGTGCTGGTAGCCTGCAGGAGATACGAATTAAAATATGATGATAACAAATCTAGGCTCAAACCCATGACACACAGGCATCTGACTTCATAACATGTTTTAGATGTCTAATCAGTAAGTCTTCCTGAGTTAAATGCTTAAAGTGCTTGAGTGGTTAGTAAGCAAAGCCGATGCTTCAGAAAGAGCTTTAGTCTAGTGGAAGGTGTCCCTGTCCATGGTGAGGGACCAGATGATCTTCAAGGACCCTTCCAGGCAAACCTTTCTATGATTCTGTGACTCCAGAGGCAGAATCTGTCAGTCTCAGGTTAGGTACTGAGTTACATAGATGACTCCTCTCCCTGGAAACCCTTTACAATCACCTACCTCTCCCCAGTGATATTATGAAACTTATTTCTGATGATCCACCTCATTAGGCCTCTGAAAATATAGGAGAGAAAGAAAGAGGTACTTGATCCTACCCTAATTGAGTCTCCCAGGGAGTCGTAGTGAGTACAAGTAGAACACATAACTGGGAGCCAAGGGTTCCTAAAGAAATGTTTCTCCAAGCTCAGGCTATGACACTGCAAATAGGGTCACCTGCCCAACAGAAATTCAATTGCTAATTCAGGCTCCCAGCTGAAAGCTGGGTCAAAAGCCTAATTATGAAACCTAATTAGACATTGAGTGTATGCAAAATAGAGCTCCTCCTTCCTTTCCATTATATACATTATATAACATTATATATACAATATATATATACATTATATATATAACATTATATACATTTAATGGTACAGTACTACTGTGTATGAATGCAACACTTCTAATTAATAAGTGATGGTATAAAGACTTTGTACTTAAAATTGATGACTTTTGATGGAAAAATATGACCTTATTTAATTGCAATTAGTTGATAACATTGTAAGTAGCAATAACAAAGATTATTAAGAAGTTTAACTTGTAACTGCTGCATATACATTGATTTATAATAAATTTCATCTTTTCCTGGAGGGCAGCAAAGGCACAGCAATACAGTAAATTATATGATGATTTTTATAGGACTTGTTTTGATTATGGGTTGGCTCTGCAAATGTACAAACACAAACATGCACACGCGTACATGCTCTGCACACAACTTCTCGCTTGAAAGGGCAAAATGTTGACCAACAAATAATGCTAAATAAATAACCTGTTAGTAGATTTGATACTGTCTTTTAGTTAAGTGAAGTGGGTTAGCAGTGATAGCAACAGTAAAAGGGAGGAGTAGCCTGTGGTTGCCTAGATGTGTGTGATAAAGGTCCTCAGGGAGGATTGTATGTGAACTGAGGAAAAGAAGCGTACAAATATATCTGGGCAGCTGTGAAACACCATGGTGCTGCTGCTCCACAGTGGGTTCCTGGGTCAGAATTCATTCCCAGGAAGCTCTCTTTGTGCCAAGCTCTCGTGGGTGAGCACAGACTTTTGTTGTTATGAGCTTGTAGGCCACGAAGGAAATCCTGTCCCTCCTATTGATGTGTGTTTGGCTTTCTTGGTGGCTGAAATTCTTCTTGTTTTATAGCCTTCTGACCAGTCTTTTTCAGCAGTGCTGGGTCATTTGTGCACCAGTGCATTTTTAATATTATTGTGAAAAAACTAGAAATATGCTGTTTAAAAGTTCTGTGTGCTTACTGTCAAGGACTCATGCAGCAGCAACACATATCTTTTCTTGGCGGTGCAGCTTTTATCTATCAGCCAAAGAGTTACAGTGTGTCTTCAAAAACAGCTCTGAAGTAGCTCTGATTTACCTGAAGAAAAGGTTATATTAGACTCTTTAAGAGCCCTTTCTAGTAGCTCTACATGGTTTCTGACTCCTGAGCTGGCTTTCTTAGACCCCACTCAGCACCACATTTTAATACTGCTATGGAATGCATCTCATACGTGGATTTAGGTTATCCTTTGCATGGAAAAACATGCCTGAAGCTAAAAAAAAAAAGAACAAAACCCCCCAAAAAAACCCCCAAAAAGCCTACCACCAACCAAAAAAAAAAAAAATTGTGAAAATTCTGTCCTCATAGAAATAAAACAAAAAAAAAGTACCTCTGATAATTTTCTAGCTCAAGTACATTCTTTGGAGAAACAGGTCTGTCCTAGAAAAATCAAGGTGTACACAGTGGAAGATGAAGTAGTTATGTAAGCTTTCTCATAATCAATAAACAGGATGATTCATTCTGTGATAAATTTCAAAAGTAGACATGGCCTTACTTTATATTAAAACAAATTCTCACTTGCTATAATTGGAAATCCTCCAAAAATTACAGAACACATGCTGTGAAGGAAAAACTGGAACAGTATCAGCAGTGAGGTCTTTGAAAACTTACATTTTAGAAGACCTGCAATAACATTTTGAATTAACTAACTAGACTGAACATCATCATGAAGAAGCTTTCTAAAATTTTGAAAGCCTTACTTATTTTCTCTAGTGGATTTAAAATCACTTGTATGCAAACCCAGATATTTAATTTAGATAAACTTCAAACCGGTACAAGTTAATTGAACTTTGTATTGAATAGTGAAGAAATTCATTTGACATTTCGAGAAAAAAGGAAAGAAATAATATAATACACGATAGATTTTCCCCCTTATAACAAATTTTCACAATGGCAAGTCTGGTAAGATCTTTCTTTCATTATTAGAATTTTGCTTTTTATTATTTTCCTGTCTCCTGTTTTTTAACTTCTTAATTTTCTGCAAAAACACCCACAAAATGCATATGCCCTGTGTTTTTATTTGTGGCATTATTTCAGGTTACCTCAAGTTTCAGTTTTCATGAGAAATAATGGAAATAGCATATGCCAGTTATTTTCCATGGCAGATGGCTCTTACAGGAGCTTCTATACTACTCAGCTGCATTTATAGGGTAGAAAAAATATTAAAATGTCACACAATAAGCCAAAAGCTGTTTTATCCAGGGTCAGAAATAATTTATGAACTTAATATTTAGCACTAAAAAGTGTCCTTCAGCAGCCGTTGCTCAATGTGGAATTTTATTTTCTTGAGCTAGATGGCGCTGGAGTATATAAAATATCCATTCCTTTTTCCCAGCACAGAACTTCCTTCTGTTTGGGAGAGGAGCAAGCCTTTCCTACATGCAAATATTCAGTTCTTTCTTTCTGTATCGACAAACAAAATGATAACTCTTCGTGTTTTATTTTGAAGGTTATTATAAGTTCCCATTTCACTTGGTGTATATCCTCTTAGTGAAGTGTGGCAAAGTTGCATTTTATACATAGAAGATTATATATATGCCAAAAATGGAACATGTGCACGAAACCCACAAACATCTTCTGTGAACATTTGACGTTTTTTTTTACCCTGGAGGAGGAGAAAGCAGCATAAAGAAAGAAGTTGTGTTATTCCCTGGCATATTTTGTGGTTTTAGCACAGGAGAAGAGGATTTTCAGCCTAAAAATCTGTAAGGATTGACATCTACCAGAGCTGGTGTTGAACACCTCTCATGTTCTCTGGTACTCTGTTATGCCCCGTCCTAACAAAGCAGGACCTTCTTTCTGCTGTGTCAGTCCTCTGCACCTCCTTCTCTGCCTTCTCCTTTATGCCCCTCTGTATGGAACTCCAGCCATGGCATTGTCCTTCTGCTTCAGACCTGGGAAGAAGTGATTATAGATGAGCCCCTACCTGCATTCTCTGCTCAAGTGGTGAAAGAGGAGATTAAATTCATGACAATATGTGGTGAAATTTGAGAAGTCTAGTGACGTCTTCTAGGAATGAGAAATAGTTTCCGTAACAAGACCAAACTGGGTCTCCATTAAGTCAGAGGAAGAAGTACATATGGAGAAGAGAGAGCCATCACAACCCATCGTCCCTGAAAACTCCATGATCCCGAGGCTGAACTGTGTATCTTGCTGCTGCCATAGTAACTTTCTGTGCTGTTGTTAGCATGAAAGACTCAGTTATTGGCCAGGCTTTGGAGATGTGAGAAACAAAGCCCATTCCTCAAAATTTTAAGCGTTTAATAAGGGATAATAAGGGATCAATAAAGCAAAAGTACCACTGCTGGGTGCGTGGCAGCAGCCAGAGGCACACCCAATTCTTTAGCAAGCAGCCTTTTATACTGTTGCGTTGCTTCTCCAAATGACTTTGCACATTTCTCGCAGCCCGTTTAGCACAACTGTGCCTCAGGGCGCCGCAACAGCGTCGGAGTCCATCGCCACAGTCTCCGGGGGTCTGTCAGAGAGGCAGTCCGGGGGTGGTCTTTTGATGCCACTTTAGACTTGGTGTTCTCCTTTTATGTGTCTTGTTCTCTGCCTGCGCTGTCTTGGTGATACATTTTGCAAGAGCAGGCATACCTTGTGATGTATCTTTTGCAAGCACCCTTACATTTTGTGATAGCCTTGCTTCATGCACAATTTTAGTTATACTCTTCACAAAAGCAATTAAAGTTTGCACTGTGTCTACAAAAGCAGTTACAATTTATATTAATTTGCAAAAGCAAGTACATAATAGCGAAAGCCAACTGTTACATAGCAGATTGTACCAGAGTGAAGGTACAATGCAGGAGTTAGAGGAAGGTGGTTCCGTGGCCTCAAGTGGCTGCAGAATATTTTCTGTAAATTAACTTCCAAGCTTTCAACACCAGCCTGAGGTGCTCTTGAAATGCGACTAGCCAGAGGTAAGAGAAGAGGTGCACTAGCCTGAAGTGTTTGTGCTGAGGTCCTTCATTTGAGGATACCTGTGCAATAAATACAGACTTGCTTGAACAGCATCTTTAAATTTGTCTTCTGAATACTGTATGTGCTCCTTTGCTTTGGGAATAGAAATGAGTTTCACTTGGAGAGTATGAGCTACTTTCTTTAAAAGCTTGCTGGAGTTACTTAAAACTGCTTATGACTTTTTACATACGTGGTCTAAGGTTAATTAGGTTTTGTGAAAACACGGATCAGGTATTGATCCTCAGAAAAGAGTTAAAGCAAAGTTCAGAAGAAAAAGAGTGAACTAAGTCATAATGTATTACACAACACTTCTTATATATAATTTTATTATGCTTTTGATGACATAGATGCTATTCTTTGGTAGCCCAGAAAAATCTCTGAGGTGCAGGCAGGGGTTGCTTTGGCACCCTTGCCCATCTCAGGCATCCCTTACCTCTCCAATGGCAATGAAAGGATAGTCCCTCACAACCCTTTCATTTCTGGCTCATGCCTGTGTCTGCACTGTGCTCCCTGCAATGCTGTTGTGGGGAACTGACAGAGGCTGCTGAAACCCATGATTTGGACTGCTTTCCCACAGGGTTGGATTGAGCTGCCAGAGATTCAGCAAAAGTACCAGTGTTGCTGAATGTGGAAGCACAGCTATTACATCTCTATGGATGTGCTGAAAAAAAAATCTCTTCAGGTATTGGCAGGATACTATTACAGATGAAAGAATAAATATGTTTGCCATTTTTGTTAAATTCTTCTCCTCAGGGGCAAAGATCCTTCTATTTTTCATGTACACACGAAGCATGGAATCTAGCTGGTAGAACATTTGCCCCTGTGCTAATCTTTTCTGCCCTTGCAGATTCAGCTTGAACAGAGTTTATTGCTGCTCTGGGAAGATGCTGTCTTTCCTCTTCCACACAGCCACATGCAGTTGTGTTCAGGACTCATTCTGCCATTGGCTGAGCAGTGGGCTGTGAGCTGAGTGCACAGTTAAATTAACACAAATTGGAAACTGGGTTGTTGTCAGTGGCACTGAACTTGTATATTCTGTCATACTGCTTGATGTAGAAGTGCAGGCAGATTTAAAAATTCTGAGCTTGTTTGTATCTGTTTGTTTGTTTGCTCTAAACTTTCTTAATGAGATTTTTAAGTGTCCTGGAACAAAAATATTTTTAAGGCAGTATTAAATTGATTTGACTTTTTAGCATAAAATGGAATTTTAAGTTTGTTTTGCTGCTGGAAAAGCCAATATTGTTTACATCTCAGATCTTGCTTACTTTGCTCATGTTACCCTTCTCCTGGACTATGCTTCTGTGCAAGGAGTCTAGGATCTCAGTAAATACATGATACAAAAATAACTGGTTTGGATTCTTCAGTACTGAAACTTTCTAGAAGATGTCCACATTCTTTGATTTCAGTAGGAATTGAAGACACTTAGACCTAGTTGTTATGGGCTCTCTGGGGAAAATAAACCATTTCAAAATATCTTATGAAAATCGAAGATGATGAAACTGAAATAACCTACCCAATCTAGTCTTGACTAGCAGAATTGCTGTGGTTCTCCAGCTGTTGTTATAGAAGCTCTTAAAAAGAATATTAAAAACAACTGTCACCTATTTTTTTCCATCAAAATATATGAATTTTAAATAGCTGTTACAGTGAAAGCTAGGTTGACATTCTAGTCTAGAATGAAGAAATAAATATTTGTATTTCTAAAGCAAAGAAGTATAAAAGTAATTTAAATCTGTGGTTCCATTAGGAAAAAAAGTGTTTTATTTGGAAGCTAATAAGTATTTGCAGATAGATAGAGACTGGCAGGATGGTCCCTGATGTTGCATTCAGTGAATGACCTATATACAAAAATATATCACTAACAAGGCATTCCTTTGTGATAAATTGCAGACATGGTTTAAGACACACATTTCCCTTCCTAGTATGCCAGGAAACCCCAATTTGAGAAAAATCTGAGTAGGCCTTGGTTTAGTACATCAGTGTGTCAGTGCCTTTTTAATATAGGATCTTCAGTTCTGAAGCAGCATCTGGCTTTTATTCTCTTTCAAGTGAGCTGTTTACCAGGTTCTCTGAGTGTGCTTGGGCTTTCTTCCCTTTATCTTCAAAACTGCTTCAGACCCTGTCCTGATCACCATGATGTTCCAGTTGTGCGCTATGAGACCTTATCTGTCACATATATTTTAGTTTGATTTTCAATTTTTTCTTGGGTTGTACTTGGTACATCCTTATCATTTCAGCAAATCCTTCCACATTCAGGAAGCTTCACTTTTTATGTGTTCTCCCGGCTGCATCTTTCTCACATCATAAGTGAAACCATCTGCACATGGAGACAGCAACACCTAGCATGCAAAATGATTTGGGTAAATTTAGGAGGCAGATTAATTGGTACAAAAATCTAAAATGCATGTGATCTAACAAATACCACAAAATCTGTCTCTGCAAATGGAATTCTTTTCAGACACTGTTAGAAATACCTCTTCTGATGTCAGAGGCAAACTCTCTTTAACAAATTACAGCTACTGGAGGAACCACATTGCATGCAGTCTTGGGCATAGGGATCTACTAAGTCCTCATGCATTTTTAGATCTTCTAAGTCTCTGATGTGATACAGCTTTTAGAGCAAGAGTAAAAATTAAGAGCTGTGGTGAGGAACTTGTTTATTAGCACAAGAGACCACTTTGCCTCAAGTGGTGCAATAAGAGAGAGAGGGTGGGACTAGGTGACCTCTGGAAGTCACTTCCATCATAAATTATCTATGACTTCATAATTTTTTCATTAGCAGTGGACTGGCTGAATACTTGTTTCTCTGTATACTGTTCTTAAAAATAAGGAAGTTTTTTTGACCCCTGTGATTTCTATGGCTTCGTTTACCATTTGTCACTTTTATTTCAGAAGCAAGTTTCAATATATACAGCAGCACTATCACTTATTTTTTTAAAAGATAATTCCAGCTCCATAGTACTTCAGTATAGTAAACAGCTCAGGGGGTGATGGGGGGAATAGCCATACAAAACCATGAATAATTTGCCAACATTCACAGAAAAGATCTATGGACAAGCAGGAAACATGTTTTTTTTATAATGCATGAATACTGTTCTGTATTTTATGTTCACTTTGGATTATTTTGCCTTCAAATAAATTTGGCCCTATGAATATTTGAAGCCAACTGACGAATTTCACAGCCAAAATCCTTTGCCAGACAGTATAGTGTAACATATCTGATACTGCTGCAGACATAGGCGCATTTTAAGGGGAAAGCTTTTGTTTGGCAGAGTGAATTGCAATTGCACTAAAGAGAAGCCTACATCTCTCACTCATGTAATACAACTGCTGAAGGCAAATCAGCAAGATTTTTGATTCTTGCACATTGTTAGTTTCAGAAAAAAGCAATCAATCAGGCCACTTTAACTTGTCTTCTCGATCTGGTCTGTATGTCCAGCACCTGGGCAGGAGCAACAGTTCAGGCAGGAGACCTACTGACTGATGTTTCAGCACTGGTCTGTAATGGTCCCAGCTGGCATCTCCTGTTTGTGTGTGGTTTCAGGTGTCCCTGTGAAAATGTTTCTCCATGATCTTTATTACCTGGAGGGTGTTTGTGTGTGTCGATAGCCAGATGTTGTCACAGACTTCCAGTCAAGTCAGCCCATGTTGATAGCTTGGTGCCCCTTTCCAGGGGTTTCAGGTATTGTTCTCCCCCCATATCAAGCCTCATTGCACTCAGGACTTGTTTGCTCTGCCCCACTGTCTGCAGCTTATTGCTCAGGACCTCAGCTCTTGATCAAGGCAAGGTTGTAGTGCTCCCATGACACATTCCTTTGTGACAATGAAGGCAAACTGTCTTGGGATGAATTGGCATAAGCATATTCCGAAGGTCAAGGACTGTGATTAGGCTGTTTGAGGACTTGTTAGGCCATATCTGAACTATTATATTTAGTTGGAGTTTCTCCAGTTCAAGGGAGAATCTAAAAATTAAAACCGATCTACTAAACAGTGTGAGGATTGGAGTGTTGGTAGATTTGACATATGAAGAAAACATGAATAAATAGGGTTTAGCCCAAAAAAAGGGAGGCTCCAGGGATAACTAATCATGATTTCCCAGTACCTGAAAAGTAGAATGTGGAAGATGGAGGCATTTGCTTCACAAGTGTGCGTGTTGACAGTACAAAAATGTCAGGCACATGTTGCTTTAAGGGAAATTCACTAAGGAAATAAGAAAACTTCATATTGGGAAAGATTTCATATTGGACTTATTTGTCCAGAAAAGTGGTGGAATCTCTCCTGCTGGAAATTGTTGTTTCTCTTGTTGTTCAAGCCTTGGCTTGATAGGGTGCTTGATAAACCAGGCCTTCAAGAGAAAGTTGGGCCAGATCATCTCAAAAAGTTCCTGCCCACTCAAGATACTTCTCTCACATCTCCCTGATCATGGCACAGGAGTTGGAACTAGTTGATCTTTAAAGTTCCTTCCAACTCAAGCCACTCTGTGATTTTATGATTCTTTTATTCTCTATGTATTCAACTCAATAAAACCTAAAACCTGCTTGTTGCAGGAAGTGATATGTGTCAGGATATCACAGATTTATTCTGCCCTTAGCTTGATGACACTAGCAACTGGTGAAAACTTTTTTTAATGTGACTCTTATTAATTATGCAGTAACCTTGAAAAATTTCCCATCGGCCCTTTCACTTATTGAAATTTTTTACATGAACTGCTTGGATTTTACAGAGGTGGTTTTTTTTTTTTTTTTTTTTTTTTTTTTTTTTTTTTTTTTTTTTTTTTTTTTTTTACCTAGTACCTTACTATCCAATTAGAAAGATAAATAGATAGTGGAAAAATCAATTAAAGCAGAAAACTTGTAATGTGTTAAACTAGAGTTGGTTCTGACCTGGAAGAATTGGGTCATTATCTAAATATTCCCAGGTCTTGGAATTGCTTTCGTCCTGTGGTTGAACTCTGGTTCCACTGAACTTCTTAAGAAAGTTATTCTAAATTTTACTCTAAAGCAGGAGTTCTGAAGAGTTCAAAGTTTTCTATATTTACATCATCAAAAATTCAGATGCAAAATAAATGATTTTATGCCTCTATTCAGCCTTGTGAAATTATGAGGTCATGGAAAAAGAGGAGTTCTTTTGTTAACTCAACTATTTCCATAATTAACATTCTTTTGGCTACTTGAGGTTTAGCATGCTATTTCATTAAAATAATGCAATTGCAGATGGAGAAAAAAAGTTTTTGAAGTATAATTGGTTTTCATTGTCAATATAACTTAAAATCCATTAACCACAAAATTTCAGCATTGTTTTCCTAATGACTTGCATAATTGGATCATCAGATTTCTCTCCTTTAAAAAAAAAAGAAAAAAAGTCTCACGTGGTGGCTTTAAAGGTTATTATTGGCATGAATTCTCTCCCCTCAGTGTTACATTTGCACTTTTATTTCCACCAGTGCTGAAAGGTCAGAGACCTAGCAAGTTGAATGAAATCATGTCAAGAGCAACCAGAGCTCTTACTTCCCCTTTCCTCTCTCTTTTCTTTTTAGGTACTGACAGCTACTGGCAAATGCATGTATGCAACCGGTTTGATTTGGGATCCTTGTCCATCTCAGCCTATTAATACAATTTAGAACACTCCTCTGGGTCTTCCATGGTGCTATTCTCTCTTTAACATGTGCCTGTGGCGAGTTTTGTCAGTTTGTTTTGGAGTTCCAGTACAATGGACTGAACTGGACTTACATGGAGACTGTTTTGGACATATTGTCAAATAGCAGTGTTTACACAAGGAAGTGTAAATAGTCCCATTAATAAATATTTTCCAGAGGTCTTACATTCACTCAAGTAAACTAGATCTGCCATAAATATTACGCGAAAAACTCCCTTCTCATTTTCCATGTGTCTCTGTTATTATAGGAGTCAAACACATTAAAAATTGTAGAAAAATCGCATTTCTCAAAGAAATCTTGAGATATTATCCAGTATGTCTTCTTCCTGCAGGGCAGGTTCAGCTCTTCCTAAACCTGGCAGATTTTTATCTTACCAATTCTTTAAAATCTCCAATGTTGAAAAATCTGTATTTTCTCCAGGTATTTTATTCAAGTCTGTAAGAACATTTGACATTCTTTCTTCTAATATGTAGCTTATGTCTTTGTGGCTGCATTTTAGGCTGATTTCTAGCTTTCCTATTTGAATATGTTCTTTATGCAGTTGGGTTTTAAAATACTTGAAGACCATGAAAGTACTCTTCAGCACTAAATTCACCTGCACTAAACAACTCAACGCATTTTGGTTGTCCTCAAAGATTGTAACAGAGGTTACAACTTTGTTTGTAACAGGTTGTTATAATGGTTTATAATGCTTATCTCTTTAGTGGTCAGCGTTTCTCCTGCAGGTATCCTATATATGGACAAAGCAGTTGAATGAAATAAACAGGAAGGGTTTTTTTTACTTTTTCTTCTATATGATCCTCTTTCAGGATGAAGCTTCCATTTTGTCTTTGAAATAGCCTTGCATAGCTGACTCATGCCCAATTTATGATCCACTATAGTACATGCATCCTTTTTCAGAAGAGCTGTTATTACTCATCCTATAATTTTGCACACGGTTACTCTTACCTAAGTAGAGAACTTTTGATTTTTTGCCCTTATTAAATTGCGTCTCAGCCACTTCAGACAATTTCTCCAATTTATAATAATCAGTTTGAATTCTAACCTCATCATCGCCTGTCCCAGCTTTGAATCATCTGGAAATAGAGCTACTATATTCCCTACTCCATCATGCAGTTTTTATTATAGGAAGTTTTCCATAGACCTAGACTTTAAATCAGTCCCCAGCAGACCTCACTCTTACATCCTTCCAGCTGCACAGTTTGTCTTTACACACAGTATCCCTATCAGTTGTATCCCTACCATATGGCAGTTTCAGGAAGACTCTGGACTGCAGAGAAAAATGTCATAAAAGACACTGTCAGAAACTTTTCTAAAGTAAAGATATTTTCCTTTTCAATACACAGGCCTGTCACCATGTCACAGGAAAAAACTCGGTTGCTTGACGTGATTTGTTCTTGACAAATCAGCATTGGCTGATTCATATCCCCTTGTTCCCATCCAGATGTTTGAATACTTGAACCGGTTTTTTTTTTCTTGGTAATTGAAATGAGATTGACTGATCTACACCTCTTTTTATTTTTTTAAAGGTAAGAACTATGATTGCTTTTTTTCTGTTTTCTGAAATTTTACTTGTCCTCACTCCATTCTCAAAATAATTGCCCTGGGCTGTGAGATCCCTTCAGGCCAGTCCTCTACATACTGTCAGGTGAATTTCATCAGGACCAGCCAGTTTAAAAAATGTCCACCTTCTCAAAGTAGAAGTAAATCTCTGCTTTATCTTTTCCATCCCAAGTTTTTACCCGGTTTCCATTGATGCTAATTGTGTTAGACATCTAATCACAGCTGCTGTATCAAGTGAAGACTGAAGGAAAAAACCTACATTCTCATCTTTGGCCATCTGTGCACCATTGAGGCCTCTCGTACTTAGGAAGCTGTGAAATGTTTTGATAATCTCTTCTTTGTGCAGTGATAGAATAAGGAAAGAGAAAGATTGCATTGTTTATATTTAAACTAATTTTTGTCCTCAGAAAGAAGTTAGGAGCCTAATGTGGGCCCCGCACATATGTGAGATTCCTCACAGTCATTTTGATCAATAAAAATGCTAATATCTAATTTAAGCAATGCTCTAAAGTGTCCCTTTGTGGTCAATAGGAGATAGAAAGTGACTTCAAGGATCAGCTTTTTTCTTTTTTACAGGTTTGTTAGGTGAAACCCAAATTGTCAAAAACAGCATGTGATGATGATGATACTAGCAGACAGGAATGGCAGCTTGTGAGGACTTTGTGCACGTCACCAAAAGCAAATGGCCAGGTTTTGTTCTGGTTATATCATAAGCTTTAAGACTGCATTGTCTTAACCCCATCTTTTACAAAAGTGAGTGACAATTTGCATTCTGATTTTCAATGTGTTTATCTTGGTGCACCACATCTTGTTTGACACACCACTGTTTTTACTTTTTTCTTTTATTGAGAATCTGAATTATGCAGGAATTATTCACGACCTTATGTATAAATATTGGTCAAAATAATCTGTTTCTGTGCAAGAAAGGGAATTACCATAAATTGGCTACAGCCCACTTCTTCTTCTGTCTTCCATAAATAACTTTCAAGTTTAGGAAAATGTTGTATTTTAGTAATTTTTAAAATGGCTTCCAAAAGATGTTTTTTGAAATAGATCGTCTTATAGCATGGTATCAATTTAAACAGCTTGTTTTACTAGCATGTAACCAGAGTGGTGACCTGGCTGAAGTCCAAATCTGTTTTAGAGAGCTAAATCTGTATTTTTAATTTATTATTTTTTACCTTTTTTTTTTATTACCAATGAAGTCAATAAGTCCAAGCTTTGCTTAAGTTTCCCCACCTTATTCAGTCTCCATTCCTTTAAAGGCTTTGTCTTCCCTTGTGTGCCCCTACGTTCTGCACACAGAGCTGTGAATCACTGTCATATATTTGCTTCATGGTGGAAGCCAAGAAAACAAATGTATGTTGGTCAGAGCATGCAATAATTCTTCAATTATCTTCAAATGTTCAGTACTGCTTGAATTTTCTTCAGGTGTTTTTTTCCAATGTGACATCGTGAATTTTTTTGCATTTTTAGAATCTACATCTTCCTTTCCTTTCTTTTACTGCCCCTGACTAGAATTTGATGTGTACACTGCGCGTTATGCAAGTCTCTGCTCAGCTCAGCTGCAATATAATGTATGTGTTTGTGTCTCCACAGGGATCCACAGGTGAGAGATTCCTGGAAAAGCAAAAACAAAGCAGATTTTCCTTTTATGCCTATTTGAATGATTGTCCTTCACTTGATAAAGTCTGGCACATACCTTGGTGTTTTATATGAACTGTCACAATAACCTGACTATAATGCAGATTCCTGACGAAGCTTCCAGAGGTTTGTGATATGTCTCCTTCTTCCATTAGCACTTTGTCATCTGCTCCCCTGATGCCCCTGTCATGTGGAGAAGGGGTTTAGGGTGAGGGTCTTGATAGTGTTGAAAAGTCTCTTTGTACTTTACTCACTCTGTATCTCTCCACTCTCATTTTGCACAATACCTATTTATATGTTTCTGCTTATCTCACAAACTGGTGCATCTCACACACAACTTGTAGACCTTTATTGTGCAGTCTTATGAATTTAAATATTTGGGGTTTATTTTGAACATGATATAGTATAATAAGAAGGCTGTCAAATGTTCCTTCCATGTAATTCCTTATCAGTGTTTCAGAAGAGGCCACTTTTCCTCTGACATGACAGTAAGAATTGGCTGAACTTCTTTCTGGAATGTCAAAAAAGGAGAGATCTTAGCCACATATTTCCTTCAGGGCTGGTGAACTCATTTCTGTAGTGTTGGGGGTTTTTTGTTGTTGTTTGTTTTGTTTGTGTTTTTTTAATTTTCTTTTTTCCTTACTGTGATTTGTAGCAAATTCAATCTATTTCAATCTGTCCCTATTAAGAATGGAAGATAAAAGGAGTAACTGAATAGATGAATTAAAAAAAAAACACCAAAAAACCGAAACCCCTCCCCCCTAAAAAACCCAAACAAACAAACAAACAAAAAACCACACACGTGAAAAAAAAAAAGCAAGGCAGAAAGGATTTGCAGAATTTCCATGTTTTGGTTCAAATAATTTTAAAGATATTAAAAATGTTCTGAATGCCTTTATTAAGCAGACCTATGTAATCAGTTTATGTTAATATTTATCTTAATGATGACACTATACAAATATAATTTACATTAGTGTTATAAAATGGCTGAATGAATAAATATATAGTAAATAAAATGAATAAGTATATAGTTTTAACTCTATATGCCAATAAGAATGCTGCATATAAGGATGATGTAATATTTTTATATTTATAATTCAGATAAAGTGTATTAGAAAGGTTTTGCCAAAGTACAGAAATAGAGGCCCAAAAAGCATTGCTTGAAATTTCTTTTCTCTACAGCTTAGTGCAAATAACTGCTCTACAGCAATTTTTCTGATCTCTGAAATGGGAAGAGCAGCTGAGTGCCAGTCCTTGCTGAATGACATGCAAGACTACATTTCAAAGACTGAAATATAGGATATATTTAGAGATTTTTTTTCTGTTGAATTTCTTCTTTCGCTTCTCACATAATTTATTTCAATTTGCTAAGTAACTACTTGGCTATCAGCCCTCAAGTTTACATTGAATTATTTTTATTTTTTTGGTTGTGTTCCAACTGGAATCCTTATAAAGACAGGAAAAAGTTCTCCCTTCATATTGTAACTTGACATAGCTGTGAATTTGTATATGGCATTGTGTTAGTGCAAGGTATTCAATATCTTTATTGGAGAAGTTAGGAGCAAGTTGGAAAAATCACCTAGATTTAAAATTAGTTTTTAGGTTTATTTTTGCTGCAACTACTCTAACACACAAAATCAAATGCCCTGCTTTCTACTCCGTTTTCTGTTACTACAAGGCCTGTTTCAGGTGAGATGATGGGTGGCTTTCTACATGGTCTGAACAGGACATGAGATTTGCAATACTGGAATAAATTCATGGATTCCTCTGTTAACACTCAAGACTAACTTTATTCACAAATTGATTTTTGGCTCACTTCTATAGGGTCAGATTTAATTTCACAATAACTGACAATTTTGCTGCATTCATTAGACAAAGCACGGATACAGGGCAAAGCTCTGTAATGTTGCACATTTACACCAATGCATGCCTGCCTCAATTCCTTAATTTTCAGCTGCAGCCTACCACTTTGTCCAGATATATAGGATATGTAGAATGGTTATAACCATTGAATAACCAATGTAGAAATAGTCCCTTGTTGGAGAAGGTGATGGGCAAGGTCCATGCTCAGAGACAGAGGTGGTGGCAGATACCTCTGGTCCATATTTCTACTGTGGCAGACTTGGTGTCAGTGGAAGCTCAACAGGGCTGAGTCGTGTTGGGTTTCCCGTTAGTTCGTGTGAGAATCACTGCCTCAGACTCTGCTGGCATGGCCACACAATGGCAGCTGTCACTTTAGCTGTCATTTGAAATTTAGTCCAGGAACATTTTGAACTCAAAACCAGAAGTGTCTGCAGCTTCAGCTGCAAAGGAAGTGTCTGTAGCCAAAAGAGAAATACTTTTATAACTCTTCTGTAGACTGGACTGCTGGGGCAGGTTCACAGTATTGCTGAGAATAGTTGTGGCCCTAGTGTTAGTAGATGGAAACATGGAGGTGTCAGGCAATCTGGAAGTGCTTATCCCTGTGTTAATGTGGGAATTGGGATGGTAAGTGCACATTTGGTGCATTTAGTAAACCCAGAATGAACATATATAAGGAGTATACTGCAGAACATCCAGCTGCCAATTTTATTCTGTTCATCAACATACAAACATCCAAACCTTTGAGCAATTAGAAAACTTGCAGAAAGTAATGCTGCCAGTGGTGTCTATAAATCAAGAGCAAATAAACAATCATTAAAATTCTTCCTCAGTAACAGAATCTGATAGTGAGTCAGAAGCAGTAAATGAGAATAGATAGTCTAGCTCCAGCCCTAATGGAGAAGGATCTGTGCCAGCTAATAACTTTCTGTTTCTTTTAGTAAATAAGTGTGAGTATCCTGGGTTACAGCCTGGATAACTAATGGGAGTTGAATCACCTATATTCTGAAATTTATACCCAGTCAAATGGCAATTTATTTGGTTACTGACATAGTGTCCCCCACTTATGTTCTTGTAATCCTCAGTGACATTAATGGGAAATATACTGTTGTGTGGACATGGAGGGGAGATACAGAGTCAAAAACCTTTCTTGTTTTTTTTGCATTCTTGTAAGGCAAAAGTGGAAAATGGTTCTTATTGCTAGAGCTTTGCACAGATTAAGACAGAAATGTGCATCTTTTTCTCTCTTCACATTTAATCCTGGCTGAATGCAGGACAGTGGTTATCATGAGTCATAGAGCTCCCTCTGTAAAAATTGAATCGCTCATTACCATATTAATGTCTTATTCTGTACAAATATATTTTTTTTAAACAGGAAAGCTGGTGCCTACCAGACATACATTACATTCATTTTATTTAGCCAAATTTAACTGGTCCCACTGAGGAGTTTTGAAAGTGATGTTTGCATCCCTCTCTGGAGTACTTTTGCATGTTTTCCACTAGTCTTGGAAACCTTAGCCTAAAAAATAACCTCAAAGAGGTTTGGAAAAAAACAAATGCATCAATATTTGGGAAAGTTACAGGGGATAGTTATGAGCATGTTTGCCATTGATTTCGAGAAAAAGAGTGAAACAGCTGATACAGTTCAAATTAATAAAGAGTTAAAAGAGGTTACTTTAATTGTTGCCAATCAGTGTCAATATATGCTAATAAAATTTGTTAATATAGCTTGCTACATTTTTATGAAATTAAAAATTTGATTGAAGAATCTGTTTAATATAGTTATACATCTCCAGGGCATTTGATTTGGTACAGAGCAATATTTCAATACCTAGGAAGAGTGATGAAAATTCAATGGATTAATAAGTACATAAAAAAAAGGAAGCTTCAAAATGCAGTTGTGCATTGAGTCTTGCTGGGGTAGAGTTCCGTTTTCCCATGGCAGCCCTCACAGTGCTGGGCTGTGTTTTGGTAGCTGCACAGGTGTTGGGGACACACCAGTGTTTTGGACAATGCTGAGCTGTGCTGGCACAGCATCAAGGCTGTTTCCCCACCTTCTCCCACTGAAGGCTGACAGGCTGGGGCTGGGTGTGAGGCTGGAGGGGACACAGCTGGGACAGGCTGACCCATAGGGGTATTTTGTACCATATGATGTCATGCTCTGCATGACTTTTAATAAAAGTTAAGAGGAAGAACGTGAGGAGCATTCATTATTCAGTCTCTTCTCTTCTCAAGCAACATTATGGGTTCCAAATCCCTGCTTCCCAGGGAGCAGCTGAGCAGCTGCTGATGGGAAGGAGAAAATAAATATTCATTAAAAATAAAAAAGCATGTACATTTAGGCTTTGTTTTATTTCATTAAACTGCCTTTATCTCAAACCACTAGTTTTTCATCTTATTTTCTCCTTCTCTCCTGCTGAGGATGGGGTGTGAGAGACTGGCTTGGTGGACACCTGTCTCCAGCCAAGATCGACCCACACTAAGTTGTAAATGGGAATTATTAAGAAGCAGACATCCTCTCAGAGAAGCCCCAGTAAGATCCATTCTTCACCACCCATGCATTATCACGGTTTGGAAAATACTGAATTGTACTGCTAAAGCTTCAGATTGAAAAAAAAATCTAGAGGAAGATATAAATAATACAAGAAATAGGTTATGAAAATTTAGGCACTTTGATTGCTTGGGACTGTGGTACAGGAAAATTATTTTCCAATACATATTGCCCAATACATATTCAGAGGCCAGAATAAACAATTCAGTTAGATATAAAGGACTGGAAATATGTTCATGGGAGAAGGAAGTGTGGAAAGGACTTAGAGGTCATGGGAGTTAATCTGATGAAAATGAGCTGCTAAAGATAACACTGTGGCAAAAAGGTTAATGAGACCACTACATGAATCCACAAGAGGATACGAGAAGTTATAGAGAGATTAAATTACTGTATTGTTGAGTTTTGCACTGACCCCTCTGTATCAGGATCATTTCTGATATTTAGTGAAGAGTGTTATAAAATGGGAGAAGATTTAGAGAAGAGCTGTGAGAATGATTAGTGAACTGGAAGACATGCTATAAGGAAGGAGTAAATTAGTTCCATGTGTTTAGTTTATCAAAGAGAAGATTAGGGAGTCAGTGTCTGTTTGGTGAACAAGGTTTAATACTGCATTCTTCAGTCTAGCCAGAAAAATATAACTGGAATCTTTGTTTGACAAAATAAGACTGGGAACAAGAATGTGTCTTTGAAATAAGAGTTGTTTGGTTTTACTGCAAAGGATTCTTCACTAGAGGTAAATTTGGAATCAGGATTAGGTTATGTTTCTAAAAGCTACCTTCCTGTTGAGATCAATCTTCTGCAGTCAGAAACTATCTATTGGTTGTGCAAAGCATTTTTTTATGTCTCACAGAGGTATAAATATTGGATCAAAGCTTTAGTCCATGCTACAGCTGGAGATGTTATATGCAAAATTTTTTTCTGAATTCCTTATGTTTCTCTATCTCAGCTCTATTTATATCTCCATTGTCTTATCATCTATAACAACTAATTTCAGTTTCTGTGATAGGAATGTTTATTAAAAAGCTACCTCATACTGATATATATTTGGGGAAATTTATTTAAAGAAATATCTGTATTTACAAATTGTTGCTTGCCTGAGGATCCTTAGCTTTTCCCACCTTTTCTAAGATGATGAACTTTAAGGAGAGAAGAATAAGGGGAATAGAAGAAGAAAGGTAATTTGGAGCAGCACATTATGATAGTAGAATAAACAATCTTAACAGATTAAAATCAACCAGCATAGAGACTTAGATATATCTCATGTAGTATAGTTTAGTGACAATGAATACTTTTATAGATGTGCACTTTTACTTTGAAAAATTCCAAACTGTTTAATTAATTGTTTGTCTTATTTCTCCCCTAACAATTTTCTTTGACTTTTTCTTTCCAATTCTTCCCAATAATAAGAGTAGGAATCTTAAAAAAAAAAAAAACGACATAAGGAAAACATTATTTTACAAATAATTGATTGGTCCCCAGAAGAGTCACGGCAAAACAAACTTTTTTTTATGATATCAGAAAGAAAATGGAAAGAGTTGAAGCAATGACTACTAGAATTAATTTTGCAAATTTTTCGCAATAATAATAGACTGGACTACAGAACTATCAGTATTGATATCAGTAGATTATTATCCATCATGACTGTATTCTGGGCATGTAAATATGGCATTCATTTACAACTTTCTGATACTTTGGTCCAAGAACATCACGAGCAGTACAGATGGCATTATGTGCTCCACAGCTCATCTCCTTGACACGTTCTGGATCTGTGCTCTATTTCACTGATGGGTGTCTTTGTGGAAAGGTTATGTTCTGCCAGCATATTTACAAATGCCCCCTTTGCCTTCAGAATTACTGAAAATTGGTTAGTATGATGAACCTCTGTGCCCATTTTGGCACAGTCGTCCAATTCACAGAATATAAGGAAAGGCTATGCCCTTTTCCACTAATATGTATGTTCCACAGATTTTTGGAACAGAACTAGGGAAGGAATTCTCTCTCTTCTATTTTTTTTCCTGCCACAAGAAAATAAAGTTAGTTCAAAAGATTGTGGAAAACAATATTTTTATATGGTATTCAATCTGATGATTTTTACTTGTCCCCTTGTTATCCAGAATGTCTTCAAGACAGGAATATATAAATGGAAAGATATGGGAAAACCAGACCAGGACAAGCCAGTAAACTAGGGGGAAGAAATCCAACAAAAAATGACCTCTTATGACATGAATTAGATTGCAATCAGCTAAACAAATTTCTTTTTTAGTACTGAAGTCATGTTTCTGATTCTTGTTCTTCCATATTGTTCTGTCAGTCTTTCATAGTGGTATGACACTAGAAGTCCTTTTAAGTAAAAGCAGAAAATACAACTTTACAGCTGTGTGTTATAGGCCTGGAATCCAAACCTCTTGGCTTTCGTGTGAATCTACTATAAAAAAAGGTGGCTATGCTTAGGAGCACCTTGTCATTTAATAGTTGCATTTTTAGGGAAATAATGAAGCCTGTTTCATTTTTTGAAAGAACTTCTTCAGAAGATTGTAGCCTTGACAAAAATTTCAGACTGTTTGTAGCTGTGAGCATTCACTCTTCTACTTTGAACGGCAAAGTACTTATTTTTAAAATTTAAGAAAAGTACATAAGGAGGGAGGAAACTTACCTTTATTAATTTATTTATGAAGGAACTCTAGTAGCAAGATTTGCCTATAATATTCTCTTTTTTACAGGACAAAATCGTAAGACAATTTCAGTCTTGAAATAAATGTGTCTGATTCTAGTTTCCACAGAACTTTGTTTATCTCTTGCCTGTCATTCGTCTCTCGGATCATTGCGACATTTCATTAAACTTTTGCCTATTTCTCACATTTATTTTCAAAATGAAAATCTAGGTATATATCTTGGTTATTTAGCAGATGCCTAAAAAATATAACCACTACCTCTCATATCCTGTGCCCAGGAAGCCTTAACCTCCAGCGTTTGCTTGTATCCACTTTTTTCAATTTCAGGTTAACTGCTGTTAACTTGTTCTTATGTTTGAATTGAATTTCTCATTTAACTTGTGAGAAATTTTATTTTCCCCTTCCTTTCTTGCTTCCCTGCTCCCTTCCTTCTCCCTCCTTCATCCCTTTCTCTCTTTCCCTTTCCCTCTTCCTTTCCCTTTCTTCTCTTTCTCTCTTCCTTCTCATTCATCTCTCTATGGTCTCCATCCCTCATCTCAATTTTTAGGAAACACAAGAGACTTAACATGTGTCAGTGATGACCCTTTTAGTTGTGGATATAGAAGACAGGGTTTTTGAAGAGACAAGGGAAAGACCTTAGGATGGACGCTGCTCATTCCTGATCCCTGTGGTGCCACAGGAAATGCTGAGTGCCTTTTTAAAGCTGAATAGACCTAGGCAGGCATAGAGGCATAGCACACTAGGGATTAACTCAAAAGGTAGGGTCAGAGAAAAGATAAGGTTTATAAAACATACAGATTAAAGAAAAAAAGAATAAGATTAAGAGGAGAGACACTCTTACAAATCAGTACATTCAGGAGCGAGACTGCTGCATTCTCCTGACTGAAAAGCTAACCCTCCCTTTATTCAGAAATGTTCAAAGTAATAAACAGTGCCTTGAACTCCTCTAGCCTCCTTTCTTTTAACCTTATCCTTCTAGCACACCCCATGTTATGTCCACCAGGGACATCTTTGACTCTTTCAAAAGCAAGTGGCTCAATTAGAAAAGAAGCAGCATTCGCCACACAGCCCACTCACTCCCGCAGCTTCCTTTAATTCAATCCAAACTGAAAGCATTCATTTATATGTCTTCTCAGTCACAGTGGAACATATTGATTATCAATTCAGGGACCACATTTTCAAACCAAGCCAACTGAAGTGTTCACTGTGTACAGTTGTGATACTGTTTTTAAAAGATCTCTGCCCTGTGGCATTTATGTCATACTTTCTGTAGGTTTTGTTTCCAGGGCTTCGTTACCTTTCCTGCAGTCCCTTTACTTGTCTGGCCCAAAGGGCAGTGGTGATGAGCTCTTTTTAACAACTGGGGACTGTCTTCTGTTCTGCCATTTCATTAGCATAGGGAGGCTGTGATCCACAAGGAAGCTGCTAAGACTGCCACCAAAACCAGAAAAAAAAGAGCAATAAATATTGCTAATTTTTTTTATACATTTACTCACTTTTAAATTCATAGCAAGAAGAAATAACAACTGCTTCTTGCTAACACACACCATTAAATAACATGGTCAATAGACATTTAAATTTTTTTAGGGGCCTTAAGGAAAATTGGAAACAAAGATATGAATCTTTTATTGATGAGCTTTGGATACATACATTTGTCATGTGTTCTTTAAATACTGTGAAGTTCCCAAGGCTGTTCTATATGATGTACTTAACAACTCTTCTTGATCAGCACTACCGCTGTTTTAACACAACAATGGTAAAACTGCACTGTAGATCTTTTGAGGGTAAAGCTATAGCCTAAACAGAGTCTTGCTCAAAATTTGAAAATAAAACAAAAAAAAAGTGAACCTGATTATCTTTGTCTTAGCCTTTCCTAACTATACTCCTGGACAAAATACTTTAGTAGAGAAACAAATCACCCTGAATTTTCAAAATGTGAACAAGAAAAGATTATTTGTATTTTAGTTTTTGCCTGCCAAATTTGATGGCTCCTCAAATACCTCTGGATTTTGTAGAATTACACAGTTGTTGACTGAGATAGAGTATATTTAGGCAAGCACGAAGCATTAATATCTGATGAAGTTTGAAACATAGTAATGTGATTTTATAGCCCTATGATTTTGTCATCTTTGTCATCATTGTCATCCTTTTGGGACAGTGATTCAGTGATGTAGTAGCAGCTGTGTGATGCAATGTGAATGTGTTTGCATGCTTCTCTTCTGATTGATTTCAGCTGGATTTAGGGCTTTGTCCTCATGGCTTCCGATTTCAATAAAAGAAAATCTCCTCCTTCATTTCTATACAGATTCTGTGGCTCAGGCTGTAACAACAGACGTTCCCAAGGGTGCATTTCCAGTATTTTAAAAATCTATTCCTAATTTAAAAATTCCTCAAAATTTTTTTTCATCTGGAATCTTGAGAGATTCAGATTCTAATTCTGAATCTCTCAGACACCTTATATTAATGGTCTACCAATGCTTTACATGTGTAAGTTTATGATCATGACCAACCATGCTGTGTTCTGTATTAGTTCACTGGTTAGTTCAGAGTCCATCTGATCACCAGTCCATTCCACATCACTGTGTCCTGATGTCTAGTGAGGAAATGGATGAGAAAGTAATTGGGAATCCTTGAAAAGGAGATCATTTAGAGACATCTCAACACAAGATGGATTCTTTTCATGTCACTTTTGTCATCTGCAAGTTTGGCAGCCAGAAAAAGTAATTTGTCTGTTCTGGATCTGACAGAGAACAATAGACAACACTAGAGTTCCACAAATAGGTGTCTAAGAGAGCTGGGACATGTTAGACGGATCCCATTCATCACTGAAGAATCTCAAAATATCCTTACTATATCTTGTTGCGATAACCCTAAAAGGCCCCCAAAGCCAAAACCTGTTCATGTCAATTTGGCATTAACATTCTAATTAAAAATTTAGGATTAAAAAAATGTTTTTCATTTTCAAAAATGTGACAGTTTGTAGATTATTGCAATATTTGTGAGCTGTTTAAAACAGAGAAAATTAATTGACACACCTTAGTTCCAGATTAATTATTTCTATGCTGTAAAGTGGATATACCAAAAAGAAAACTACTAGCACCAAGACGGCACAGGTAAAAAGTAGGGCTGATAAGTGATGAAATTGTGTTAGATACCTGAAGAAATGGAGTTTTACACTGACAAAAAGTATTTTCTTCAGTTAAAAACCAATCTGGCTAAGAGGGAGGTGAAGTCCACGATGAAAAAATAATGGGAAAAGTATGGAGCCTGATAGCAATGAATAAATTCAGTATTAGATAATGGAGAGAACTGATAAAGAAAACTAAAGCAGTCAGTTGAAAATCTATGGGTAATAGGGCAAAGATAACAAAAAATTCTTTAAACAGGAACAAAATGCCTGCAGTTTTGTAGAACTGTGGATGGGAAAATTGTTAACCCTGGTAAAGAAAATGCAGAATGAAGTAAATACATCCATTTTCTAAAAGAATAATTAAATATTTTATTTTCTCTAACTTCTGAGAAAGAGTGTTAAATGGAAACACTAAATATTTTCAAATCTACAGAATTAGATAATTCACTGTCAAGAAAATCATTTGTCTGTGGAGCTGCTTAAATTAATTTTTTGGAAATCTCTCTATCCTGAGGAACTTCCACAGGCTTGACAAAATAGCCATGGCCAACATTTACAAGTAGTGACTTAAATAGCCTTGAGAACAATTTGCTTGTTAGCCCAAACTTCACCTAGGAAAAAATTCTTGGGTGAATTGTACTAAGATTAAAATTACAACTGATGCCAGTCAATGCAACATTACAGAAAATATTTTTATTTTTAATGATCCGGGGTCTTGATGAGTCCGTAAAACATTTTCATGAAGCGATTATCCCGATGAAACATACCTAGATGTTTTATATTTTCAGAGGCATTGCGTGCAGCTGGCAGATGTGACAAGGCATCCATGGGTGCAGCCAGGTGTGATGCCTGAGGTATCTGAAATTGCACAGAACTCTGGTGTCTAGACAGCTGGGTTGTCCCCTGGTGACCACTGAGTGGGATTCATCTGCTGCTAAACCTATCCAAGAATTAAGATTCCTGGCTTGAAACTAGATTCCTTTTAAAGTCAGCAGAGAAAATACACTCCTTGCCATGTGCTTCAGCAGACCCAGGTGAAATGCCTTTCGTAGTGCGGGGTAAAACATCGCTGTAGAACGCGGGATGTCAGCTGTGGGGAAAGAGAGTGAAACTGGAATCAGATGACAGCACCCCAGAGCAGGGCAAAAAGGATATTGACAACCTGGAAGGAGTTTGGGAAAGAGTTATTGAAGCATTTCAGGGTTTGGAAAAGATACTTTGTACCGTGAAACTAAAGAAGTGCAATCAATTTTGTTTGTCCAGAAAGGTCAAGAGATGGCTACCTATGATTACATCTGAGGAAGTATTTGATCGTAGAAGGCTCTTTTATCTTCTAAAAAACCCCCATAACCCAACAACAACTGCCTCCCCTCCTGAAAGAAACAACAACAGCAACAACAACAACAACAACAAAACAAACCAAAACAAACAAAACCAAACAAACAAACAAAAAAAAACACCCACAAGAACCCCACAACACAAAATCCAACAGTTGCAAGCTTAAACTAGCACAAAGTAAGTGTAGATGTGGAAATTAGCGTGCTCATTATTTACAATGGAGGAAGCTCTATGGAGGAAACTGTGACTGTCACAGTTAGTGGCTGGAAAAGCTTTATCTTGGGATATAGAGGCTTTTCATTGCCTTGAGTGCATATCTAAGCAATGTGCTGCCATGCAAAGCGAAGAGATGAGCCTGGTTAAATTCCTGGTGAGATTCTGTGGCCTGGGATGCACCAAGCAACAGATTGAATACTCACAATTATTCATTCTGGCTTTGAAATGCATGAATTTCAAAACCTGGTTTTGTGGAAAAGTAGCTTTGTACATTTATCAGTGTTGCTTCAAGTTCCAGAGAGGCCTGGGAGAAATTATTAACTAAGGCAAAAAGGAAGGTGAAAAATGGGGTAAATGATAAAGACAGAAAATGAAAACTAATTGCACAGAATTTTCATTGCCACAGCCATCCATTTGTTTGAAATTTGGTTTTGCATCTAAAATTTTGGGTTTTATTTATTTTCAACTTAATTTCTTTAAGTTTTTTGAAAAATATATATAATACTTAATTTTATATATTTTTTCATTTACCCGCTACTTTCTTTATCTCTCTTTTTAGCCTTAGCTTTCTTAAAAAAAAAATTTGCCTGAAAATAAAGTGAAAAATATATTTTCCTTTTCATTCATGATATTATGCATGGAAAAATAGTGAAATAATACAATGGCATTTTTTCAAACTTTATTGAATTTTGTAAAATTTTTAAGCAGTTCTAAGTAAATAGAAACTCATGTCCTGGTATTTAATGATTAAATGATTTTCATGATAACTGTGTGTCTTTTTTCCAGTACTCAGGAAAAAAAATCGTAGGTTTATATCCATGAAGAATTAAGTTTTTCTTAACATGCAGCAGCTGCTGCTGAAATGCTTTTATAAATAAGAGCGTTTTATAAAATAATGTCTTGGAGGAGACTCTTCTCTTTAAGTATCAGGGAATGCAGGCTGCCTTAACCCACTTGGTGTTATGTCTAGAACATTTATATATTTTTTGCTTGCTGTTTACAGCTTTTTTTAGTAGTGTGTCTTTTTTTTTCAGTGCACAAGTTTGTGGAGCAAGCAGCTGTTCATTTGTTTTATCAGTAATGGAAAGAAGACTTGAACAGCTGATGACAGGTAATTTGGGATGATGTTCAAGTTCTTATAATAGAACTGTGTAGAAAGCTATCACTTTATCTTACAGTGTCTATATACGTGTGACAAGACTTTCAGAACAGAAAAAGAAATTTGCACTTCACAGGGTAAATAATCAAACATGTGAAAATAGACAGTGGTGTTAAGAATGACATATAGAAAAACTACATGCAGGAAGCCATTTCTGGTGCACAGCAAGGTGTTTTGCTGGTTGTATGCTTCTGGAAATTTTGATAAAGGTTCATGACTGTCATGTGTTGGCACCTCTTCTATCAGTTTCTAATAAAAATCTGGAGCATACTCAGAATATTCATTTTTCTTTACTGGAAAATGAGTAACATAACCTAAACGTGGGGTTTCAGGAATTTCTACATAAATTTGGCTTGCTTGCATTTTGTCCAGTTGGAGCCTCATGTCCTCTTGTCATTCTCTCTCTGGAGATTTCTGTTCTGAAAAGAGAAATCTGGCAGTTTCTTTGACAGCTCCTGAATGTTTCCAGGAAATCATCCCCACATGCTCATGGCTGTCCGCTGTTCTACACCTACTTCCATGCAGGAATTGGTATTTCTGTCATCCCTCAAGGGAAACTGTTCCTCCACAGCCTCTTGGAAACTGCAGTTGTAGTAATCACAGTTGTCCGCTACTTCTACCTTTCCTGACCTTGAAGGTACCTTTTGTGTACCCATCCTGTCCTCAGCTGCTTTTCTCTCTCACTGCCTGTCCTGCTCAGAGTTCAGGGAGTTCCCTGTTACCTCCGTTACTGCAATATTTGGCTCCCTGCTGCCACTTTTTAATTCGTTCTGTCAGCTTTCCTACCACTGCTGGCTTCAAAAGTTTATTTGCTGTAGGCAACAGAAAGTCCACATATGGAGTGCCTGGAGATGCTGTCCTGGCTGCTGCCCATGCCTTCTGTTTGTGTGTGTCTCCAGTTGTTCAGTTGCTTCTTAACTTGCTCATGAAGCTGTGAAAAAGCTCTTTTTCCATAGTTATCCCCATACATTTGCATTGCAGATGGAATGTCGGTCATCACTTGTGATGAGTAACTCAGTGGTTTTGCTTAGCATCACTAAGAATTAAAAGAGAAAATATGTTCTGAAGAGTTCAGGTGATAGTACAATCATCAGGAGCCATATGCTATGCAAGAATGGCAAAATATTTGTTCCAGCCAACTACAAAGACCATGTAGCATATTCCTTATCATTATTTAATAGGAGGTAATTATTAAGTGTTTGGATACACAGAAATACATTCTGTAGCTATTCCTGCCACTTGAAAGCATGCCACTTGCATAGTGAAACAACCTCAGGATATATAATAGTACTCATAAATTACTTATTAATTCTGCTCTCTTCTGTGTCTTCTGCTTTCCAGTTTGAGTAGTTTTGGCCTTATTGTGCTACATAGTGGGACTTAAAGGTCATTTTACAACCTGTTGATCCCCTGGTTGTCACTACCCTCCTTCTAGTATTGTGTCTTTGTGCAGCAATTGGATTAAGAAAGGATGATACAGCTTAATGACCTAGAATAGGGATGTGAGAGAAGAAAAGATTGATGCAAGTTAATGAAAAACTGTGGACATAAAATAAAGAGATACAATTAAAGACAAAAAGGGACAGGTAGGGCAATGTGTAAATGGCAAAAAGACGAGTCAATAATTAATGACAATAATGAAATGACTATCTGAAAAGTGCAAGGCCCAGCTTTCATTCTTTGAAGAATAGTCCCATTGGCCACGTTAAATTAAAAAAAGAGAAGAGTTCTTGGATGTTTTTGTCCTTCGAAATCTTCAGCATTCCATTTTCACACATAGCAAGAATTTGTCAATATTCAGACAAATAGCCTGAACAGTAGAAATATTGAAGTTTTTCCTTCTAAATAGAAAAGAACTTTAAAACTGTCTAGATACATTAATATTTTTGATGTATTGCTGTTGATTTGAATTTTTTTATTCAATCTTCAGCAAATGTCCTCTTGATTTTAAATCTACATAAGGCAACCTCCAAAATTAAACTACCTAGTGTTTCAGCCCCTGTAAATTGCACTATACAATTAATAATACATCCAGTGTATTATTTTTGAGGAATAAAGAGCCAGTTATATATTTTTTGTGAGCTGTGTTGGGATTTAGCCACCTACCTTCCATTCACATTAACAGGACTCACACAGATAAATTGCCCTCAGCAACAGAAGTTTTTACCCTTCGGTCTCAAGCCAGGCCTTCAATTACAACCCAGAGCACCAAACACACCCTGCAGTTATGAAAGATGTATGCCTGGGCATTCAGCATAAAGAGGGAAATATCAAAATCAGGTTATTTGGCAGGAACTGGAAAAAAATGTTATTTCATAAACGGCAGAGAGGACAGATGGAACTAACAGTCGTGCAGCTCAGAGAAGGATCAAAGAAGAACAACTATTTCCTTGATGCAGGGAAAAGAAAGAAACAACAAAGTGTGCAGTACAGCGTGTGCTCCTGACACAGCTGGGTCAGCCAGCAGCTTAGAGAGACTTCTGAGCAGGCTAAAAGGGACTGGAGTCAGGCAGAGGGAAATGCATCAATATTCTGAAAAGAGAGAAAAACAATATGTAGTTTTAAAGTTTCTTCCCGGTGAAGTTGGCAACTTAGTCTTTCTTTATGATTATGAAACATATTAAATTGTTTTAATATTAAGGTGCTAGAAATAGACTGATGTTTATTTTCTAAAGGAAAAAAAAAGTAAATAATCTAGTCAACAAAATTTTGAGGAAAACAAACCCTCAGGCTAGAGAACTACATTGTTTGCATGCATTTGGGAGGGTGGAGTGAAATAGAAAGAGAGAGAGACAGAGAGAACAAGAGAGAGATACAAATACATTTTAAGTCTATCCTATTGTTTTTCTATCCTGTGATTTTCAATTCTGGAGTTTCACTGTTTTCAGTCTTACTGTTTTCAGTCTTTAGCTTTTATTAAAAAAAGAAAAAAATACCTGAATTAGAAATGGTATTACAAAAACAAGCAGGCTGGAAAATTCCCAGATTTGTCAGATATTCAGCTCCTGTCCAGGATATGTAACCCAGGACTCAGGTCTAGCCCAGAGGACAAAATGTACTTGTATAGGTGCTTGATGTGAGTCACCCTCTCTAATGCCACCTGGTGAAATCCAGTATCCTTTCACCCACTGCCCGATTGACAATCATTCCACATAGGAAGGGCTGTGAGCCTGAGTTCTACCAAGTTCTTAAATGTATATTACCAGGAAACAGTGAGATGGTAGCTTTAGCTGCCAAGATTAAATGTGTTTAAAAATGGTCCCTTGAGAACTGTTTCCTCAAGATATATGTTTTTGCCAGTGCTTCACAGCTATGTGCTTTTGGAGGGAAAGAGGACTTCGTAAATGGATTTTCTACTTTTTTTTTTGTCTCAACTCAATGCTAGTCAGAAGATAAATTAAGGCCTGAGTGCAGTTACTTCATCCTGCCCCAGAACATCATTTTATTTTTATTTAATGTATTTAGCTTGGTGGGTAGGTAAATGATTGTTACATGAACCTGTTTCTCATTGATGAATGTGTCTAGAAGAATAAAGGAAGAAAGGACAAGAGGAATGGATATTAAAGTAAGCAATATATTTCAGTGTGCCTCTTGCTGTTCCATTAACAGTACCAATGAGAAGACCCATCTTCCATTTCACAGCCATTCTTTTTTCTCCCATTTCCTCTTCCCTCTTGAGCATCATTTATAGAAATAGTATATCCTTAATATTTTCTATAGTCTTTGACTTGGCAATTCATTATTTGCCACAAACTAAATTTTTTGTGTGTGTGTTTCTGGAGTCTTACTTGTATTTTTACTGTCTGTGAGCTTGAAGTACAAATTATATATTCATTGATAGCAATGCATTTTACAGCTTAAAGCCTGCTTCCTTCTGCCAGGGCTCCTTCCGAATAACTCAAGGATTATTCAGGCAAAATAATATCTATTTCCAAAGAATTTAAATAAAAATAATCTGTACTGACTGTCGCTGCTTTATCATAATGCTGGATAAAAGGGTAAGTTTACTTGAACACTTTTAGTTTCTTTCTTTCTTGATAATCTTCAGCTAAGATTATATTTCTATGATTTTCATCTCCGATGGCTCAAGAATTCTGACATTTCTCCCTGCCTCTTGTTTTACCCCCCCAGACTTATCCATGTACTTCCTATGCTAAAATTAATATCATAGGAATAAAAATTGAACAACAAAACTGTTCAAGAACATTTGGTATTTGGATGAGAAGCACTTTTCACATATTCCCATTGTTGCTGAAAGAACATGAAGAATTTCCACTGAATCAGTAGTACTTGGAGCAGATTCAAGTGTGGTTTTAGCAGAATGGTGAGTGAGAAGTGCCCTGGTAATTCTTCCCCACAGCTTGCAATATCCAGGAGCCCCTTCTTGCAAAGAATGGTGCAGTATTGTGGATAGGAGGGAATATTTCCCTACAGCACTGTTTTTGAAGTTCTGTATATGTATGTACATCATTATCTGTGAGTGAGCTTGGAAAATCCAAACCCTGCAAATTTCTTTCAGTGTGTTTCAGATGCTTTGCAGTTTTGGGGGTGTTTGCAGCAAAGTGGCATGATGACTGTTAGCAGTGAAATATCTGCATGCTAAAATTTATAATGAGACTGGAATCCAAATTCCACTCTGATATTGTTTGATTCGGCTCTGGTACTGGGTCCTAGGCTGGTGTCATATGGCAGTTTGCTCTTATGGAAATTAACTCAGACTGGTGGTAATGTTAAATGTCTGCTCATCTGTTCAACTTGTGTGGGAATTTCTTTGTTCCCAAAACCAAGAATGTGCTGAGGAGGAAGAGCAAATTGAGTCTGCTTAACACCTCTCGCTAACACAGAATATGGTGCTGTGTGGGTGACAGTCAGTGTAAGCCATTTGAAAAAAGGAGCTTGAAAGAAGGTTTTGAGAAATTCAGTTTTCATTTTTCTTTGTTTTATGACTTTTTGCCCATCTGCAATAAGTAGAATATCATCTGGGAATGATGCAATATAAAATTTACACCAATAGTGTAGCAGTGGAAGATGGACCTTGCCTAAAGTTGTGCAAGAGAACTGTGAAATGTGGCACTTGAGTCTCTCAAAGGAATGAGAATTTTTGTCTCTGAATATGGATTCTGAAAATCAATTATATGTAGATTGGCTGTGAGAGAGAGACAAGCTGTTCTGTTGATTTAGGCATGACCTGTCTGGTGATGCTTCATCTCCCACTGAACTAAATACTCTTTCAAATGACATATTAATGGGAGGACATCGAAAATACTTGCTAGGCAAATGAATGCGTAATAGCCAGATGGTTTATTTGGTTTTTCAGTAATCCTCAGAGGATCAGAAAAGGGATTTATTTTGTAAGTTATAGCATGCAGTTACCTGTGTTAAAGTGTCTTGAAATACTGTAGGCTATAATTGCAGATCTGTTCTGTTCTTTTCTTATTTTGCCACGTTTGTAAAGCATTGCGGAAAATGTCAGCCAACTTTACATGGTGTGGTAGGAGCACAGGTGGGGAATGTTTAAGAATTGGGGTTGTAAAAGAGAAGTTGAAACAAATTACCCACTAATCCTGCTATTCTTAGGACTATTCAAATCTTTCATCCAACATCAAATTCCTTCTATTCAAAATTTACCATAAAGAGCATAACATATATCTCAAAAGGTGGGAAAAAAGCTTATCTCGTGAGCCTGCCTACATAACTCTATTTAATACATGCAATGTATTTTGAGATATCTTCTCTTTCCTTGAATATATTGTGCTGAGACAGAAACTTCTGATACAATACTATACAGCTTTTTACTCTGTACATTTGTCTGGTCAAATGCCCTCAGCATATGCTCACTCTCTGCAGCTGGGAGAGTGAGCCACAGGTGTTATACTTAAATAAAGGCTGGCTTTTCTCCATCTGGTTCCCTAATATACAGATTGGGATTTTTTCCCTCTGTGAACAGGAATGGGTCCCTTTGATGCTACCTTATGTTCTGCATGGAGGAGAAAAGGAAATTGAGTTTCACCAAATGCTGTATTTGGTCTCAAACACATTTCTACTGGGGAAAATTGAACTGTTTCTGAAACACTTCAGAATTTTGCCTCAGAAATTTCACTGTTGTAGACCAAGGGTGCTGCCACGGTGTGTCCCCCCTGGCAGCAATAATGGACCAAAATGATTTCAGTCTATGGTACAATTAGGAAATCAGCAAAACGCTTAGAAACCAAATGTGTCACTTGAGCAAAATGATGAAGTCTAAATTCTCTATAATTCAGGAAAACCTCTCCATGGCTTCTTGTCATTAGATTTGTCCCAGCTGTTGCAAATGCTTTTGGAAAACCTTCCCTCAGATGCCCACTCTAACACTGGGAACTCCTTCCCATTCTAACACTGGGAAGGCACAGCAGGAACGCCTATTTACTATGCTTGCTGCTTAGGAGATCTTTCTCCTGAGTAATTCATAAAACAACCATTCATATACCTGAGGTCTCTCTAGAGCCCAGTTTATTGAACAAATTTAGCTGTTTTGTATTGAATTTTACTAAAACTTGTGCAGTGATGCAAGGGCATGACAGCAAGGGTACACTGAATTCATTCATGTTTCACAAATGCAGAAAACCGGATAGTCTATGGATAAGGCTGTTCATAGGATTTTCCTCCTACTGACTTGTAAGTCCTCGACTGTAAGGTGTAAGTCTAGGCTTCTTTCCTTTTGGTTTCATGTACATGATTTAGCTCTTACAGGCAGACTGCTTTCCAGATATCTGGATATTCTTGGAACATAGGAGCTATCTGCTTGCTTTCCCACAGTCTGTAGTGTAATCCTTAGCTACTGTAATTGATGGCCAAATCCTTTAATGGCTGAAGAGGTAGAGGTCTGTGCTCAGAAATGTACTTAGGTTCTGCTTCTCATCTGAGTCCCACAGAAGTGCCAGCTCTGAGATACCTTCACAGAATCACAGAACGGGTCAGGTTGGAAGGGAACACAGAAGGTCTTCTGGTCCAAGCTGCCTGCTCAGGCAGGATCGTCCCAGAGCACAGGGATCAAGCCTATGTCCAGACAGTTCTGGATTATCTCGAGTGGAGGAGACTCCACACCCTCTCTGGACGATGTTCTTGTCACAGTTACCCATACAGTGAAGGAGTTCTTCCTCATCATCAGGTAGAACTTCCTGTGCCTCAGTTTCTGCTCATTACTTCCCGTCTGTCCTTGCTGGCAGACCCTGTGGGTTGGCTCTGATATCCATGTGTGTGATAACTCTGCCAGTGAGCCACATCTAGAGGGGTTAACTGTCCTCCTTGGTGTCCACAGAGATATCTGAAGGTTTCAGCTGACACCAGCACTTCTTTACCTGTCTCAGGGCACCTAGCTTTAAGCTAAGAATGTGCTGCAGACCCTCTGGTAAATGCATGCCAAGTGGCAGGAGACCATCCATCATTAGTTTTGTCTTATGAGACACTATTCTTATTTTCTGTGCAGTCACTTCTGGTGCTTAAGTCTGCAACCAGTGTTGTCCAGAACAACAGTTGCATGTGGAAGCATCTTTGAGAGCCAGGGCATAAAAGCACCTACCAATCCCTGAATTTTGAAAGTAGTCTTTCCACCATTTGTCACTTACCATTCACTCGATTTCACTGTGAGCGATGTCTCTACATGAAATGTGAGCCACTGCTATAAGCCAGATGTCAGTAAAAAAGTGGATTATCCCTGCTTAAGCATCCCTTATTGTGATTCAATTTTTGTACATGATGGACTCTGCTGTTCAACAAGCAATGCTGTCACTGGTCAGCATTTGATGTTAAAAAAACAATTTGAGGCCATAAGCTGGAAAGGTGCTTGGTCAAACAATTGATCAGTGGGTAGATGAAACTAGTAATACAAACATGCTGGGAGTAGCACCAGGAAAACAGATGTATGTTTAATGTCAATGATCTTGATTTGCATGGGTACATAAAAAAAGCTGTTTCTGAAATAGAGAATAAAAGTGCTGAGAGGAAAGAGATTAAAGGTTCTGAGAGAAATAAAAATTTTAAAAGAAAAGGGACTGTTTGTGTGTGTGTGATTATTTTTACTAGTTTAATCTGGCAATAAAAAATACAGTATTTGTCTTGTCAGCATTTGATCTCAAAATTCTTTTTAAGGATTCAGGAACAAAATCTCCCATGAACGAGTACAGCTTCTACTTAGGTGTGGAGGTTTTTTTTCAGCTGTTTTAACAGGCAATATGCAATATCAGTGCAAATCTCCAGAGGTCAATAGACTTTGCTGTAGTTATCAGGAGAAAATAAGCTTCATAGTGAGTAAACACAATTTTTTTTAATATCCACTGTACTGTTTAATGTTTGATAAAGATTCCGTATACACATTTGTATATACATGTGCACACACACATAGACACAGGCAAAAAGATATGAATACTATACTTCAAACATAAATATTTCCTTCATGTAAAACTTTCCAGTGTATTTAGGAAAGCTACAAAAAAACATAGTGGGAAAAAGAAAAAAGAAAGAAAAACAACGCTTTCATTGGAAAAAGAGAAGTTAATTGTAGGATCTTTCAGTTCACACCAACAATGCTGCATGTTATATGGCAGAATACTTCTAGCCTGAGAAATAGTGTCAGTTCCTGACATCACTCAAGCCTGTGACAAATCTCCCTTTGGCTTGCATAAAACAAAAATTACATCCAGTATGTTTTTCACATGGCAAAGTACAGCTACAGCAAAATAAGCTTTACTGTAACAAAGTGTTTAAAAAATATGCAAACCTTCATCTCAGGAAAAAGCTGTATGTTTCTTTAGAATAAATCAATTTTCAAAAAAAAATCAGCAGAGAGTTTTCCCTGAAACCTAGCACAATATTAAGTAGATAGCGTTTTGGAACATCCAGTAAAGCTATTTTCAGATTTTTTTTTATGGACAGATTCTATACTTAATAAATCCTATCAAAATCTGTGCAATGACTATTTTTTTTCTTATATTGATACTGAAGTGTTTCAAATACAATAGTTACAAATACAGGTCTGTTATGTGACCTCCTTTGTTGTTTTGGCAAAATGTACTATAGAGGCAAATTTCAGAAGCCAGTCTTTAGTAGATAGAGATTTTTATTGTTTAGAAAGTACAATATGGTCAATACTTTTAAAAAACAAGTGTGTGTCTGAATTGAATACTGAGCATAATTGCGATACCACAGACTTCTGAGGGAAGCTGGTCCCACACTTGGTGTGATCGGAAGCTGTGGTCAAACACTTGAAATTCTCAGCTGGTTTAAGTGGAGGTAATGACCCTGACTTCAAGAGATAGCTGGCACAGAGGAGAATTTCCTCTGTTAACTTTTGAAAGCAACCATTTTATTTGTTCTTCAGCTCTGAGCGTTTATGTTCCAGCTGGTCTCAAAAATCACATAACTGGAAGTTGTAAAGACGTGCTGGGGAGGGGAGGGAAGTGGCAGGAAACTTGGCAGGAAAAGCAGCATTGAAAACTTGGAGCAGAAACTATGGTAACTTGAATAGCTTGCTGTAGGAAGTGTGCAGCAGGTTTTGCCAATGGCACCTGGAGAACAAGGGCTTCACCTCAGCAGTGATGTCTTGCAGTGAGAGAAACTATTCTCCTTCTGGATTTGACATGTGTGGGATGGCAATGCACAGAGCATCCACACACATGCTCTTTGGAGCATCTCAGTGAAAGAATGACAGGGAAAAACTGGAGCAAATCCGATGTATGGCCCTGTTTTCAGGAGGCATGAGGAGTATTTAAGGGAGATTTATATGTTCAGAGGAGAAGGCTTTGGAGCACCTTCAGAGGTGCATGGTGATAGGGTAAAGTCCAAAACCTGGAACCAAGATCATTCAGATTAGATATGAGGAATGTTTTTTGTTTGGGGTTCTGTGTTTTGTTTGGTTGGTTGGTTTTTGTTTTGTTTTGTTTTCTCCTTAACATTGGGGCAGTCAAAGCCTGGAAAAGAGATTGTTGGATTGTTGATACCTTCTAGACATTCAAAAGTTCAACTGGACAAAGCCCTGCCACTAGATCTAATGTGGCTTTGCCTTCAGCAAAGATGACCTCCAGAGGTCCCTTCCAACCTGAATTATCCTGTGTTTCTGTGGTTCTGTTCGGTTTCTTTAAATTATTCTCTTTATTTTCAAAGGGATGTGACAGTTTCAGAAGTGGATCCCACTGTTGATAGTATGCTTCAGGGGGCAAGGTAAATGGGGAAGCTGCAGCCCTTTTAGCCCCCTGGTAAATTCAGGCCTCAGTTTTTATTATTTTCTACCTTCACCTATTGTAGAGCGTTGCTGAGCTCATAAAGCAGCTGCTGTGAACGGTGTGAAAAGTAATTGCTGCATATACTTCATAGGGCTTTGAAAATCGTTTGGAAATTACTGTAGACAAGTGAGCTGCTATGTTTGTGTCACTATAGAAAGCATCAAGATGGTAGATCACAAGATAAGCTATAAGTATATGCATATATAAATATGTATATACATATATAAATATACATATGGATCCCAACTGTTAAGCTAATTCATACTATTTTAGAATCTGGCCTTAAAATCTTTCCACACCCATTTTTTTTTGCAGAAATAATGCAAGTGCCTCAGTGATAACCTAAGATGGAGCTCCAGCCCAGGTGACATACCTGGCTGATAGGATGGGTGTGAGGGAAAACTGAACATGAACTTCAAGGAAAAATCCATAAGTACCAAAAAACCACAACCTCCTCAATGCATCCACTAAAATCCTAATGTATGAACAGGTAAAAAAGAGAAGTATGGTGACAAAAGAAATCCCACTGTAGAATGGACGCGTGATAGTGTATAAATTGTGTAAGAGGGAGCCTCTGCTCTCCTAAATTCAGAGTTTGCACTTGTGTTTGATTAATTTCTTCCAAGATCACAGGAAGAGTCCTGTAGGCATCCTCCTTGCATAAGCTTTTATTTATTTGTTCTATTTTTTAGAAAAGAATGTCCACATATCTCGCAGGAGAGGCCTAGAACTTTATTAATTAAAATTTCATGGCCTTGAAGATGGAAAAAGAAAGTATTATTATCAAGGATTATTTAAACTATGTTTTTGTGAGATTGAGATACAGTCCAGCTGAGAACTACCTGCCAAAGTCTTAGTAAAAATAGACATCCAGTGGGTTCTCAGCCAGTATGATGTCAAATTAAAATTATACTTCACAACAGTAAATTCAGTGATGATAATTCCATGTGGATTAAGTGTAGGAAGCTGAAAAAATAAGCACTTATTTTTCTCAGTGCTTATGATCTGGATGGATCATTTGTTTTTCTTTTAGGGTTTTACTTTGAAAAAAACAAACCTGAAATCTATATGTGGTGATGTAAACAGCTGCACGGGGGGAAAAAATGTCAGTACTTAGCAGCAGTGAAGTTTGTCCAAGGATTACCACAGTGAATAAAACCAACTTCTCTTTTAAAAGCTGAGTGTACTATTTTGGGAATGTGACCCCTTTTCATGAATAAATGACGTGGTGACATTTACAGATAAAGCAAGATTTAACTGCTATGAAAGGAGATGACAAATGTCAGGATGTCAGTAATGATCTGTGAACATAATGGTCTCTCACCAGAGCACTGAGTAGATATATAATGTAATTGTCGCCTGCTAATGCTGCCATGGAAGAAGAAAAGCAAGCAATGTGAGGAAGATCTAAAACCTCTCTGGAAACCAACCTTAAAGCCTGATTGATAGGCATTGGCACAACTTAGCTAATAAATTATTCTGCTAATGACTTAGAGTTTTTACCTTGTGCATATTACTATTACACACTGTGAAATTCCTGTGTAACTTACAACTGTGTTGTGTCAGAGGATAAAGTGTTTGCCATCAAAATGACTTTCTGACAGTTTCTTTATCCCTGTTGTACAGCTGGGGCTTGGCTGTTGCAAAAGTCTTGCTGGAGCTGAGTGGATTTACTGCAGCCAGAGCTGGTTAAGGGAGCACAGGTTGCTGCAGAACAGAGAAGGATTCTTCCTTGGCAGAATCTTGAAAATCTGTGAAAGATCATGTGCACATAGAATCATAGAATGATTTGAGTTAGAAGGGACCTTAAAACTTATCTAATTCTAATCCCCTCCATGGGCTGGGATGCTATTGTATTGCACTATGTTATTATTTGCACTGGGTGTTGGTACAACAGGATGCCTTCCCCATGACTGGTTCCTCAAGGTCCCGTCCAACCTGGCCTTGAGCACCTTCAGAGGTGAGGCACCCACAACTACTTAGGGCAACTTGTTCTGTGCTGCACTCTCATAGTAAATTATTTCTCCCTAATATCTAACTTAAATCTCTCCTCTTTTAGTTTAGAACTGTTCCCCCTATCACTATCTGCCCATAAAAATCATCTAGAACCCCTTGTCCTCTTCAGGTGTTATGTCTCTCTCAGTTTTTCACACCCTTGTAGACTATGCTGGCCAAGCCTTGTGATTGATGTCAAACGTGCCTTGGTGAATTCATCGGGAAACCCAGAGATACGGTAGGGAAAAAGAACTTGGAATTACGTATGCAGTTGTCTTCTGAAGTCACCTCAGGCAGCTGCCTCCCATCCCTGGGCCTGAGACTGAATCTCCATTTGTCCCACACATTGAGCACTTTCTCCCGATGACACCTAAATTAATTCTATTTGCTATTCAAAGTGAGGAGAGTGTCTGGAAATCTGAAGGTTTAAAAATTCCGAGACCTCAGCTCAGTGTAGTGTGGAAGGCAGGGGGTTTCTTTCCACAAGCTCCACAGCCTCCTGGCAACTTCTCAGCTCTCAGCTGAGCACTGGGCTTTGCTTTCCTTTGCTTTGCTCCGACAGTCAGCTGACCTTTTCTCAGCGCAAGCTAGCCTGCCACAGGGCTTGTGTTACCCAGAAGACTAAGGATGTTTTCAGAGAGATGGGGAAACTGTGATTAAAAGCCAGACATAGTCAAGCTCTGGTGCAATCAGCCAGAAAGCATTTGGCTGGTAGTTTGTTTATGAGAAGAAATATAACAGATAAAATAGAAACATTAATACAGTAAAAATGCCAAGCTCTGGAACATAGTAAAGATAATGCTAAACAGTGAATAGATGTATTTTTAGAAGATACTCTGAGTAAATCTCCTGTTAATAGTGCACAAGTGTATCTTTAACACTGCTTGTATAGATACAGTAATCACAGTATCTCTCAGGGAAATCCCTATTACAAAGGAAACTCATCTCAATCTGCTGCATCTTTTGATCTGCACTTTACAGTCAGAGCCATCTATAACAATGCAGATGGAGGTGGCATTTCGGATAAGACAGCCAGCATTGTAGCAATCACATATTGACATCCAGCAAGGATTCACCTGGATTAACCACATCCATCTAAAAGTTAGATGTCTTCTCTAAGCAAATCCTCCTAAGCTTCCAGTGAAGTCAATGGAGAGATGAAGGCAGTGCAGAGGGCAATCAACCCTATCCTGAGATAAGCATTCTGAGTTAAATGGTGCCTATTTCTTCCTATTCACTCTAGAGGGGTCCCAACACTCCAGAATCAATGCCCACATTTGAGGTGGCTTTGCTTAGGTGAGACATGTGGGAGGCTCTAATTTCCATGGAATCATCTGACCTGAAGGGTCAATTGCATTAACACAACCTTGTTACTGTGCAGCATTAAACTATTAAACTTGTTTAGGGATTTATGGTGAGGAGTCCTTCAACTTCCATATCTTGAACACATGCAAGAAAATTAATAATAAAAGAAATGCACTTTAAGAATAGAAAAGAAAAGAATTAAAATGCACAGAGGAAGAACTAAGCAAAAAACAATTATGCTATTATGTAACCATTGAGCTATTTAATCTACTCTGTGCATACCTTTTTAAAAGATACTAATTTAAAAAGAATTGATGGATGTTGAATCTTGAGGTGGCCACTGTGAAATTTTTCTTCTTTCTGGTGTAAGTGAGAAGCAATACAATCATTCCAATAGTAACTGGGAAAAAGCAAATATCAGTGCTCTTGGGGTACAACATGAAATGTATTTCTGTATGTATCATTCTGGTGTTCCTGCTGATCCAGTGGGGGTCATTTGTGTTGAAATGAGTCTCCCAGTGAGTAAAGATTATCAGTTATGACCAGGTTTTGTGATGTGAAGCAATAATTTTAGAGGCTGTATATTCTGTGATTTTAGTCCACAAACCTTCTCTTGGAAATGATAAAAGGTAGTTTCGGGTGGACTAACAATGGTCTGATTACCCCTTAGGTCTAACTTTTAACTCATCCATCTTGACACAGGGATTTCTAATCTCACATGTTTCTGACTTGTGTTAGATATATATTCCAGTATTAGCGGACTATTTCTGTTTAAACTACTTGGGATTTTTCAATGTAATTCTTTTTGCTTGATTTAATGTAATATTTAATTAACTCTTACAATTGGATGGATTTCTAGGTTACAGTTATTGGACTATTATTTAGCTCTGTTGGGGTGAGAAGCCCATTACAAAATGTGCTAACAGTTCTGCTGCTCAAGGAAAATCTAGGAAGGAGTTTTGTTTTTTATTTAAAAAATACTGAGTTTTAGTCTCCTCTTTAATGCCCTTTAAACTCATCAGCTAGAGAAGACATTAGTGGTTATCTCAGCCCTGACACTTGCTAACAAAGACTGACAACTGCTGACACAACAACCTGCCTTGAATTATATTTGGGTAGAGGGTGGAATGGGTTGGCATAACAGAAACATGTAATTTCAGTAAACCACCATTTTTAGAAAACGACATTGTTTGAAATTTCCTTTGCTAAAAGGGAGCTGCATTTTTCCCCAGACCTCTCAAAAAATCGTGCAAGGGATTCAATAGGAAAATGGTGCCTGAAATGAGAATTTCAATGTGTATTCACTGCCAGTCAAAATCTTTCATTTTAATTTTTATTCTGAGTTCTTCTCAAATATAAATGTGTATAGAAATTCTTATCCTTAATTAACTATAGGGCTTAGAGAAAGTGTTTGTTGCTATCCATTTCCTTCCTGTCCCTCCCCTTACCTCCACTGATCAGAGCTGCATGTTGAGTAGACACACTATAACCCCATAATTTGAAGCTACTGCTATAGCATCAATTCTTCTGGATGATACCACACCTTGCCAGTCAAAACTGATTTGAGCTTAAATTGTCAGCTAAAGATGCTCTTCATTTTTATTGCCCTGAACTTGTGGGCACTCTATTGGACGAAGTAAATTACCTTGTTGTTGAAAATGCTTGTAATTTTGTGTGAAGGACACAATCAGAATACACAATATTTTTTGCCCTTTTCATTTCCCAACCTGCTCTGCTTCTTTGGTATCCAAGCATATTACAAAATTGCTGACATCCGAGCTGATCAATCAAACTCTTTGCAGTTTTGTAAATGATCTTAACTATCTATGCAGCTGTTATTTGGCAGTGCTCCATTTGGAAAATAAAATGCAAACATCCAAAGAAGTTTAGCAAGGTTTACCTTTCACAGAGGTTTTTTGATAGCTTGTCTGTTACATAACAGAGTCTCTTGGGTCAAATTAGAAGATGTCAGATCTTTGTCTTTCATAAATCTCTGATCCCTGAGTTAACCATATGACAGTCACCTCCCAAAACAGGGACAGCTAAGCAATGTGTTGGTGCTGTGCTGATACTCAGCACACTAATGGGCACAGTCTCCCAGGAAAACTCAGGCTGTATACAGGAATATCTTATGGGAGCTAAGGAACGCTGGGTCAGTGATACGGTTTATAGAATTAAGAGAATAGATTTTTTTCAACAGTGGTTTCATTTTTGTTCCTCAATTCCACCCAGCTCTCCATCAAGCTTAACACCATGGCATGCATGGATAGTTCGTGATTTATGTAGAGATGAGTATATTCCACTATCCCTTGCCATATAGAGAGAACGGGGCAGAGAATTAATGCTCTGGTAGACTGCAGGAACACATTTGCCAGGTCTGTAGAGAGACAGCAAATCTCCTGACACTTTATGCTCTGATTGGTCATGCCCAAAAGGCGTATCAGCCAACTTGAACAGATCAGCAAAGTTCTCATTAGCAAAATTCCAAGCTAACCTTTCTACTTGCTGACTGCAGAGAGGGCAAAACAATAATCACAGTGGAAAAGCTGTCCTTAGTACTCCAAAAGGAAATTACCAGGCAATAAACGTTGTTGATCAGACACAAAATGGGTTGGAGAAAAGGAAAATGTCAGTGAACCAAATATCTTCTTTTCCTGGAAAAAACACAGAGATGAAATGCTGCAGTTATGAGCAAGAATACTTCACATGGTGTGATGGACACACTGCCGGTTGGTCCGGGTCAATTACAGTGGCTTTTTTTGGCGTAATGTGCAGAAGAAGTTTTCCTCAAAGGACCATAAAAGAAATGAAGTGCCCAATACCTTTGCCAGTTTTATAGCTCTCAGACTATGTGGAAAATTTTATCCAGAAAGAACTGTCAGAGAAAAGAAGATAATAACAAGAACAACAAAACAATATTTTGTGCTGTACAAGTTGCAACATATTTAGGATATATTTTTTATATTCTCTCACTTTGTGATTTGCTTTTGCACTGCTTTTTATACCTTGCTTAGTTAAGGACTGCAATAAGGAGCTACAGTAATGTACAGCAAATTTTAAGACCTTTAACCAAAATCAAAATATGCATCTAGAAAAAGGCTTTTATTTTTTTCCTCAGCAGAAATTAGTATTGTTGCATTTAGAAGCACATCCCATTTCTATCAAATATGCACCGTTTTCCCTGCAGCTCCTTTTATGATAGTCAATATCTTTTAATGTTATCTGATGGTTTCCTAGGAGATGCCCTAAATGGCCAAACTCACTAGTTTGATGCTGGTGTTGGACAATATCTATATGCACTAAACATCTGTTTTGTTCACTGAAGTCTGCTCTGCCCTTTTTCCACTGGTCATTATGTTCCCCCTGAGGGTTTCTAATGGTTGCTAATGAGATAAGAAAAATGCTCCACGTTCACTTACATCTTCTCTGATGATGTGTGATCAGAAGTCTGGGCTCTTTTTTAGCAGGAATTGCTTCAAAATCATTGTTAGTGTTTCTTTGTACAGTAGTTTGGATGCAAATTTTACACCCAAGGACTAAAGTGCCTTTTAAAAATCTGTAAGATGCAATTAGAAAGAGAAAGATCACCACATTATACGGTAGAGAGTTCTATTTGTGGAAGGGTGGGCTCAGTGTTGATTCATGTTTTTCAGATGGTACAGTACAGGTTGCATCATTAATAGAAGATTAAGATGCCAAATGGGGAATTTTTACCTTCTGTTTCTGAGTCTTTAACTGTAGGAAATCACCCAGATACGGCGAGAGTTTGATTTTATATAACATGATGAGCAGACAGAGTGATCCTTAAATTGAACAGAGCCTGCTGCTACTGTGGGAAGAGGGGCTGACAACTTGGGTAGTATCCATACAAAGCTATAATTTCTAATCTGTCAAAATCACTTCCCTTTAGAAAGCCTGATTTCATTAGCATGTTCTTTGTCAGATGTGATTGTCTCTCTTAGCAGCTTTCCTTTTACAGCTGTCACAAAAGCCAATCAGATTATACCAAGGGCAGGAAATAAATAAGTCTTTTTGCCGTAAATTAATTTAGGCAAGGCTGAATCACATATGGTTAGATTTAGTCCCTACTTTGAAGTGTGAAATTTTAGCAAGGTAACAGATGAGGGCTCTAAGAGCAGGTATTGGCATAAATTTGGTTACAAACTGCACTTCTTCTGGCAATCTAGGGGTGGGTAAAGAAAATATATTTACATATAGACTATGTTTTTTAAATGGGAAACCAAGCTCTCAGCTAAACTGAGGACACAGGCTAAACTCTCTTGGACAGAGAGGCCAAATTAAGCTTTTCTCAGATTCTGTCTGTGCTGCACTCTTCTAGGGTAATTTTAACCCAAACATTAACAACTCATTTAAGCTAATTTTCATTATATTTGATCTTGTCCGCTGTTCAATTTACCAGTGTGGGCTCCTCTATCATTTCACTCAAGTCTGATGTTTTTGTATATGTTGCTGTGCTCTGCTACCAAGGAGTATCAAGGCTGAGCTTGCCTTGGTTTTTCTGTTGCTTTGGACCTGAGCATGCAAGGTAAGGAGGAGCAGGCAGGTGCTTTATTGAAACCTGTTTATTTAATTGATTTAGCTCTGCTTGATTTATCTCTGTTACAGCTTCAGAAATTTGTGAGGAAAAAAAAGGATCACATTGTTCGTTTTTTCAAAAAAGTATTTCACCCTGCAGAGTAAGACAAGGGTGGTTGTCCTGTTTGGCTTCTAAGGTTGAAAAAAAGAGTCTTTTCAGAAGTCTTTAGTGCAGAAAAGAAAGATGAGTGTCATAGGAAGTCCACCCCTGTGTGTCAGCTGAGTAGTCCATCATTTCCCTGTGCCATTTGCAAAAAGGAGCAGCATGAGATGATACTTCAGTGGAGCTGTAGTTTCACTGTTCAGTCACTGCGACTCCTCTGGGGAGCAGGTAAAGCTGTAACCTTTTGCAAAGAGTCTTCTGTGCAGGTGCAAAGAACCATTCTAGAAGTCAAAGCTGGAGCTGTATGATAAGGCTGGTTAAGAATTTCTTTTTTTTTGGAATCTTTGTAAATCAAAATGGTCTATTGCTGTTAGAAATAGGTAACAAGCACTACATGGATCAGTCACCATTTCCCTTACAGGTATATTTCCTTATACCTGGGCAGGTATAATGAGTCCTGGTGTCTTTTCTTTGTGCTGTGATGTATAGATGAAAGTCCTCATAATCATTATTGCTTAGAACCAAAATTTCTTCCCCTTCTGCAGGGTAATTGGTCTTCCAATTTTGGCACTTCTACATCTCTGAATGCTCATAGTTTCCTTTCTAAAGTTAAGAGAATCTTCTGGTTTTAAAAACTTCATCCATTTCTGTGACTATGTGTAATGGTCTACCTGTTTTTTTTCTCCACCTTTTTGCCAGTTCCATCTGGTCATTTAAAAACAGTAATTCTGTATCTTTTCGTGTGCTCCAGATCTTCTGCAATGCCAATCTCTAACTGACAGTATTTGATCCATTTTATGATTACTCTTCATCTGTTCCTGGCTCTTTGTCTGCATTCTGGTAAATGGCTTTGATCACCTCCTGGCCAGAATCTGTAGCTTCTCATAATTCCTTCTGGAAAGATTCTTTGTCTTCATTTAATTACTTTTTACCATTACCTGGCTAGCATCCATTGCCTGTTTTCTGTTTTTAATTTTTGCCACAGTGAAAGCTAATAGGTCTCTCCTGCATTGGGACATTTAGGAAAGTCAATCCAAATTAAATGTTAAAGTTCACACTTCAGCTGCATTAAATCCCTGTGTTGACAGCCTTGTTAGAAGAAAAGAAGACCTTAATTTTGTTTAATTTAATACATACTCTAAATGAATTAGGCTAAGTCAAATTTAACCACTTCAGCTTTGAACAAATGTGTCTACAGAAACTTTGTGAGATTTAGCAAATCAATTTTAGCTTCACACCTGTATTAATCTTTTTTATTTCCTGAGTTTTTTGCAGACAAGGCCTCAGATATCTTTTATATAGGAATAATATTTTTCTTCCAACCAGATTTTTTTCTCTTTCTCTCCTTTTCTTGATGTTTTTCACTCCCGTGTTCTGATGGTAGCTTTCCTTATCCTGAACATAGTTGCTGTTCATGTTTTATTAATTACACTGTAACAAGCTATAGATCTGCATTAATTTCAGGGGAGTTAAGGTGGATGTTGTAGACATAGGTACATGATGCTATTTTGGGCTTACCTAGAAACAGAAGCCAGACAAAGTTAAAAGTATAAAAGTGGATATATTTAAGGAAGGGCCTTCAGGTAGATTGAGGGCAGATGAAACCTCCCCAAGGGGCTACACCCAAAATGGACAATGGTCACGAGTTTATCAGACAGATATAAGTTTGGTCTTTTAGTATATCAGGGGTTAATCCTCCATTTACAGCTTCAGGTAATGAAGTCATATACCCTCAGTTTGCTTCCCCCTGCTTCACTTTTGTTCATACTTTTTGGAGCCTGAGACAGAGGGTGTCCTTGGATCTCAGGCCTGGAAGAATTGTTTTGTCTGGCCAAAATGTGAAGAGAGCTAACTAAGAGAGCTCTATATGGAGTTCAGAGTTATGCACTAATGCAGTACAGGATCTGAAAAATATAAAAGCTAATATCTTAAGGCATCACACGCGTAGAATGGAGTTCATCTTTCCTAACCTTACTGGGAAAATGCAGGCAGATGGAATTTACCCTCAGCCAGTTTGTAGCTGATCTAAGCTGAGGGGACTAGGTGATACACCAGATGGTTGTGTCACCTTCAGAGAGACCTTGGCAGGCTGCAGAAATGGGCAGAGAGGAATCTTGACAAGTTCAACATGGGGTATTGCAAAGCTCTGTGTCTCAGGGGAGTTAACCCCATACACCAGAACATGCTGGGGGCTGACAGGCTGGGAAGCAGCTTGATGTCCCGATGGACAGCAAGATAACCATGACCTAGCAAAGCACCCTCGCACCAAAAGATCAAGAGAGGCGATCCTTCACCTCTGCTTAGCACTGGTGGGGCAACAGCTGCACTTCTGAGCCCAATTCTTGCTTACCTCAAGCATCCTGTGATCAGCACCTAAAATATTGTTAGCTAAGCAGAGAAGATACAGTTCTAACAGCATCCAGGGCAAGTCATGGACTCATCACTTTAGACTTATTCCGTGTGCTCAGGCTGCCTCCCTACCTTTTGAAATTTCCTTTGTATCAATACTTCCCTGGAATACCCCAAACCTGTAGGATAGTAGCAAATTTCCAGAGCTTAGCATGGAAACAGGACATCAGAAAACTCAATGTGTAGTGTGTGATTTTATACATCATTTTGTCCCAGGGGGCTGCTTGTCTTTTTGGATTGTAAAGCTCCAAACAGAGAACTCCAAGCCCACAGCCTTGTTCTGAGCTGTTCCTTTAAACTGGTAGTCTGAAATTAAAGTTAATGACCTAAAGGCTATAATCCCGTGTGTTTAATAAAGCAAATTTAATAAGGATACTGGCTTTAAAACTAGCATGAATCCAGAAGCTCCTGGTGATGATGGTGATGAAGAATTTTCATCAGAATTTTTTTAATTTTTTTTTTTTTTTTTGTTGGAGGGGCAGGAGGAATAGGAGAGACAAGGATGTGAGACTTTCTGTAATGGAACAAAGATGAACTCTTGCTACTTTATCTATCCTTTTCAGAGAATATTTTTTGCTCTCTGTTAAAATTGTCCCCAGTAAGTCTGTCTCAGCAGCAGACAGATGAACCCTCCCATTTAAATCTCCTCCTGTCTGATAGGCAGACATTTGCAAGCCAAAAGAGAATCATCCTCCTTACTTCTGAAAAGTATGGTCTGCCTTTCAGATAATACGTACTTTTCCAACCTTGTCAGGTGAGGCAGTGCTTGAAAGCTTTTTAGCACTTACCCTTTTTTATACAAAAGTTATCTCAGTAGGAGACTTTGCAGCAGTCTTTAACCCCTTTTGTATTCTCATTCCGTCTCAGAGATGTCTCATGCAAGCTAATAAATAATTCCATGAAGTCTCTCCTTTTTCCACAACATTAATCTCCCATCAACTAGTAATGAGCCTTTGTCGGTTTCTTGAGGGAATCTGAGAAACCACATTAATTCCTTAAAACTTTTTTAATAATAGTGATCCTATTGGCAGAGAGTTTAGGAACATCTGATCCATACATTTAGCCTTAGGAGGTTTTGATGGCCTGTGTTTATTGTGCCCTGAAATTCCTAAAGCCCTAGAAAGATGCTGCAAATGTGACGTGCATCAATTTCTAACAATATCTGCGTATTGTCTGATGTAACAAACCAGAATTGTGCTGCCAAAGTCCTGTTCTTTCATGGTTGTTTCTTGAGCTGAATGATTTTTTGTGAAAAAAATCATGTAATCAAATACAAATACAAATACAAAGTTTATACAAGTTACTGCATGTTTTAGAACACATGAAATGACTGTTCATTCTTTGCAGGCTGATTTTCCCCATAAAACATGCCAGAATACCAGTCAACAAGTAGCCAACACTCATTCTGCTTGGCCGTCCATGTGGTGTGCCACAGTCTTTCATTTTAGCAGTCTAGAGAAAAAATAGGTTCCTTTGGAGGTTTGCAAAGAAAGTTCTTCTTGCTTAAACTTGGGCATCCAAATTAGGTGCTCAAGATCCTACTTATCTAGCACTCTGCTGACAGCAAAGCTACAGCATGGAATGGGGTTAAAGAGAAAGCACTAAATCCTGCCAGAAAATATAAATCCTTTCCAGAAATCTCGTATTTTTTAAACACTTCAGACAAAATTAGCTTCCTGTTAGCCCCACTTCCACATTCATGTCAATTAAGGAAACAAACCAATCAAATAGTAAAGGGGGAATCAAAGCTGAAAGTGGAGAAATAAAAGAGAATTGTGAATCTACAGAACACTACTGTGCATTCAAAACATTTTTTTTTCTCTGCATGGCTCTGACATTACAGGCTGCACTCAATTTGCTTCAGCTGAACTCTGCATTCCTAAATGTAGAAAGGACTCCCATCAATTCAGTCCACTTATTTCTATTTCTTTTCAGCATCAACTTTTCAGTGGACTGTCTCCTTCTACAACAGCAGCTCTTTCAGACTGTTGTAGTACTTTCCTTTGTCTGTCTCTTTCCCTGGTTCCATTGTTTTATGCCATTTTCATCTTCTCTTTGTTCCCTAGTGATATGCAATGAAACCAGCAAGGCAATTAACATAGTTAGTTACATTCATTCTGCCCTCTGACTATTTATAAAGACACTTTTTCTGAACCTAAAAAAGAAAAAAAAAAGAAAAAAAAAAGAAAATCAGCCATCCAAGGTTTGAGTTGTCTTATACTTTACAATTTCCGGCTTTTTTTCTGAATGTGTGGAAGCCTGATAACACTAAGGAAATGGCATATAAAACCAGACTTCACATATGTGTTACATGTTGTTTGCAGTGAATTGATTTTGTCATAATACAAAACAAGTTTTTGTCTAGCTTCAATATCATGAAAGCCTCTATGAGTTTTTCCTCAAAACTGTTATCTGAACAGAAATCTGCTTGTAAATCTCCTGAAGGATTATTGATTGGGACAGACTATATGCAAAGGGATTTCAGATTAGATGAAACCAGCTTTTAATCTATATTACAATAGTACTTCTATGTTGCATATATTGCCAGAAGAAGAAATAATGCAAATGTGGTTATTGAGACTGTGACATCAATAGGCAGCCCAGTACACTCATTATTTAACCATGACAAAAGAATGGCAATAATGTCTTTTTTCTGAAATGAGAAGAAGAAGAGCAAGCCATGGCTGGCAAGTATTGACACAACTTGAAGGTCTTCAAAAAGTTCTTCTGTGAAGAGGGCTGGTGCTAACTCTCTGCCTCAGTGTGATTACAGGGGCTAGATCACAATTGCCAATTGCATTGTCTTGCAGTTTGCCCTTCAGAAGGTTCTGATAATTTCTCCTCATGAACACAAGGCATGAAGCATCAAGGAAGGAAGGAACAATGCAAAACATTGTTGACTTTTGAAAGCTGAGCTTCACTTTTTAGCTTGGTCCATTTGAACTTTTTAAAGAAACTTTAGATTGCTGAACAAAATTCAGGCCCTTTTGCAATAACTGCAGCCCATTGAGCAATGGATGTCTGATGTAAACTTACAGGATAAAAGGTATAACAAGGGAAAGATAACTGTGTGGATTCTCTTAGAAGCAAATCATGGTAGTTCTAGGGAAGTATAAGCAATAATGAACATATATTATATATAAATCATATTTTCCTGCACTAATATTTGTAGTTTTATCGTTCTGTGTTTTAGAAATTGCATCTCAGAATAGGTAGATGATCTGTGCTAAAAACCACAGCTATTATGTATCTAGTCTCTGAAAACAGAACCAATTGCAGATAATGAGCTGGGTTATTTTTCGATAGTTAAACTTCTGGTTTTTTCACAGTATGGCCATCTTTGTTACCTGGCTGTGAGTCCCTTCTCCATCAGGAAATACAGTAAACTCTCTAGGCATCTGTGACCTGGATATAAAGACTGCATAAATATGATGCAAACTTTTCTGAATATGCCTTTTTTTAGTGGAGCTCTGGAATTTTCACAGAAGAAAGGTTGTGCATGTACAGCAGGAAAGCTGCTGGTTTTATTTTTTGTGGTTGCTCTCAGTCACACAATTTTTAGTTTCAGCCACTGCAATTATTATAGTTTAGCAATGGAGTGTCTGTTTGATGATATGTGCTATTGTACCTTAACAAAATAAAAATTCTGTCCTCTGTCCAAGTTGATTGAGTGTTTACTGCCCTTAGCTGTACTGTTTATGACTTTATACCTCTGAGTCACTGTGTAAGTATCCAACCTACTGTGCCTCTGATGAAAATGTGGACATGAATTTGAATTTAGGAGATAACTTTACATGATATCTTGGTGTGATCTCATTTGAAATGGTTGCCACAAGTTTCTCCACTTGGCTGAAGAAACAACAGCAAAAGCTGTTGCTAATTTTGTTTTTTAATTAATTGTGCAGCATGGATTTGTTGATGTGACATGGATAGGGGTCAACTAAATAGATTTGCCTTGGGTTAATAGCAGTTTTCCATCATCTCCGCTGTTTCTGGTGCATAAAATATTCCTTAACAAACTTAACTTCTCGAATGAGTGCATAAGATCCTCACAATCAACCCGACAGCCTTTACCCAAGGCTGCCAACACCCTTTGTATTCATCTGCTGTGCAACTCCCCTTACTGGTAGGAGGCCTCTGAAATGCTTGGAAACAATTTTATGAATAAAAGTGTTTCAAGTGCTAAAATCCACTTTGTATAAATTAAAATAATGTCTTTTGGACTTTTCATAAAGCACTATATGCTCTACTCATCCCTGGAGTGGATTTCTTTTACTGTTATTGCTGTGATGACACATAATTAAGTCAGATTACATTTTTATAGATAGAGGAGAATAGCTAAGAAACAGTCCTAAATTATTCATCAATAAGTTTCACAAAAAGAAAAAAAAAAGGCAAAAGACAAGAATTTAAAATGTGCTCTCTGTTGGTTTTTTTTCTTCCTAAAACTAGATAATTTTATAATGGTATATTGAACAAACAAGTCTCTCTCTTCCTCCCCATGCGAGAACAAGAGACTTTGTTTAACTCCACATGTGTTATTTTGCTTATCTGCTGATTACCATATTACTTTGATTTGTGTGGTAGATTGTAAACTCTTGTAGGATTATGGAAAGATTTCTTTCCCCAGGCTGAACCAGTGAGATTTTCAGTACCATGAAGTCAGAGATGAGTAGAGAAGAAGCAGATTGGTTATTATACCTCTATGTAGTTTTTACCCACTGGTTTGTCTCATTTTTATCACTGCAGAGTCAACATGAAAGGCAAAGAAGTTAATACACCTGCATAATGTTGACACAACACTAAGTTTTAATGTCTCTTCATATCCTCAGCATGGTTAGAGAAAATGGGAATTGCTGAAATGTTGTAGCCATAAAGAAGAGCTGGAGTAGGCATAGATATGCTTTGATTCACCTAGGTAAAATACTCCTTTGGATTAGGAATTGAAAATGTATGATGGAGAAAAGTGCTGATTTACTAAACAGGGGCTCTTTATGTACAAGTCTTTCTTTCTGATTTTGGATGGGCTTATCCAAGTTCGCAGGACAATTTACTTGGCTTGTTAAACTAAATATTTCCTTGTAGAAAATGCAAGGAGAGGCAGTAATGAAGGAGGAAGTTTAGACCAGAGAAAAAGGAAAAATAGCTGTCCCATAAAGTTAAAAAGTATTAATTCAGCTACTATATGTCTATGCTGTGCATGTAATTCAGACTAGAAAAAGAAAAAGAAAAATAGTTCAAATAGAAATTTTATAGAAATTTAAGACAAGATTATCAAGGGTTTTCTAGTATACTGGAAGCCTCTGGAGAAACATGGGAAGGGATAACCAAGCAGTTGAGCAGTGATTGGTAACACTGCCTGGTGGCCGTTTTGAGGTCTGCATTCCTACTCCCTTTCTCTGGGAAATATTGGTGATGGATGTCTGAACCCTGTATGAGTGTGTCCTGACTGTGTTCAACAGCAGTGGTATGAAAAGGAGGCAGGACCAGACAGAAGATATGGGTTCCCTTTCCTGCTCTGCTCCTGCTTTCTGGGAGGTCAGAGAAGTGGCTTTTCTCTGAAATAAAAACAACTCAATTCAACTCCTTTGCATCTGAGGAAATGGACCTGGAATCCAGTGTGAATTTCTTGTCAACTGCATCCCAGATCAGCTGAATTTCTGGAGAAAAGCCCAATGCTAGGTGGAAAGATGGGGTGTATAGTGTAAGTTTAGTTAAGCAGCTTTCACAAAGCAAAGACATTGCCAGTAGAGATTAGGAGGGAAGCTTCATAAGATCTGCACTTTTCATCACAGTTGCAAATTATTTGGAAAAGTAAGAGCTTAACGAGGTGACAAAGTTTGCTGATACTACAGAATTCTTCAAAGTGACAGAAACTAATGCTGACAGCAAAAGGATGAACTGAGCTTGTGATTTTGAGTGGTCAGAGATAAAATGGGAGACACAATTCAGTGCTGATAAGTGAAAACTAATAGATGCAAAAAAGCATAATACTAATTATTTTTACACAGCCATGGGTTCATAAATGAGGTATAAATATTTTGGAAAGATGGAATTATTATGGTTAGCTGAGTGCCAAGTGGTGCTCAGTGAAAGCTTAAGATCATAGGAACAAAGAAAGCATCAATAACAGGATAGTTGACATAACTTTTCTCCTATATAAAACCAGGATCAACTCGTGTCCTGAATACTGTATGAAGTTCTGTCCACCCTTTTTCAAACAGAGAAATTGTTGAGACAGACAAAGGCAGCAAGGATTAGATATGAAGTTTTTGTGTGAAGAGCAATTAGGCTAGAATTGCGGGTCTTCAGGGAGAAAAAATGACTGAGGGACAAAATTATAGAGTATATAAAATAAAAAAGTAGATAAACTGCAATGTTTTCTATTAAAAATATTTGAAGAACTGAGGGCCAATTGAGGAAATTATCATGCTGCTACCTTAAGGTAAAAATAAGGAAGCCCTTTTCTCACACAGTGCATTTCAACTCTGGAATTCATTGTCAGAAGTTTTTGTAGTGCCCAAAATATAGTTAGATTTATAAAAGGTTTGGAAAATTAGGTGTAAGAAAAGATCATCCTATACAATACTAATAGTTTCTTTAAATTTGTGTAAAAGAGGAATATTACTTATCCTTCTTTTTTTTTTTTTTTTAAATGACCACAAACAGTAACTAACTTTTATAGTAGGGAGATTGTTTGCTGGGTCTGATGAAACTTATTTTTGCCCACTGTGATATTTGGTGTGTCAAAGAACTGAACCCAGTCCACAGAAGGTGTTCTCTGACATTCAAAGGAAATTTTCATGATGGAAAAGTAAAGAAAAAAACCCAAAATAATTAAATCTATCTCGTATAAAATAAGAAGGAAAAATAACTCATGTTATTTGTGAGTGGACCAGAGGATCTTTCAGACTGGGATGAAAAAATTCTTATAATATAGGACAAAATAGGTATGTTCTGGGATGTATCTTTAAGATATAAACTTAGTGTGGGATGACTCGGATCAGATTTGCATTTTATATGACATTATATCAATTTAGAAACATGGAAAAATCCAGTTCTGAGAGGGGTTTTTTTTTGCCTGGTAGCTGCCTGTTCTGAAAAGAATTTAAAATAGCACTTCCCTTCTCCCACTTCATGTGGGAATAACTGTTGAACTGTTGGAGCAACAAGCTTTTTTTTCCCTGATAAATTGTAAAGTACCCAAAGGTATCAGGCATGAAACACAGGAATATTGCCCAGGCATTGTACAAGTTCTTGCAATGAAAATTTGGAGAGATGTTTAAAGATGTGCCTGAGGGAGGTGAGGGCTTGAGGGAGACAGTGATTTTGTTTTGTCATTTTTACCTCAGCCTGGATCTTGCGTGTATCATCAAGTTGCCTTCTCTTAGGGCTGAGCCTGGAACACATGCATGAGATGAGCTGGCATGCCCTGGGGTGGATCTGGGATGCTGGCCTGCTTCCCAAGGACTGCCAGAGCTACTATGCTGAAATTTAAACTCTATGGACTAATGAATTTTATGCTTTACTGTCAGTGTGTTTAAACACTCTCGATATTCTGGGTGCAAGTTTTCTGTGTAACCGTCTTCTTACATGTCTCTGCCCAGGTGTTCTTTAGTACACAGGATTAAAAAAATAAGTGCATCAAAATTTGAGGTATTCTGGCGCCACGGTGGTGAAGTCATATAAAATATGGAACCCTGTAACATGTAAAATGTGTTAGATGTATAGAGTTAAGGGGAGCTGAAACATCCCAATGCAAATTGTGATCTGAACTCTCTCCCAGGAACCAGAGCTTTTGGGTCAGGTGTTACTGTTCAAGGCTGTTTCCAAGCGAGTGTCTGTGCCTTTTTACAACGTAAGCCTTGTTACACTTTGATTTCTTCCTCTGTCCTGGCCTGAATTATGTTACTTTTGTTGATATGAATTCACAGCCACTTGCCAATGACCATAAAAGCCATTCTATACCACATATTGACTTGAAAGATTTAGGTCCCCAGTATCAAAAGATGGCACTTTATCCACTCAGCCAGACAAGACCCTTGATTTTATATTGCTGTTTTCTCTCTCAGTTTCAGAAGTCCTTTTAATATTTCAGAACCATGTCAGCTCTTTCATAAACTTTCCAAAGGGTGAACAGTAGTAGTTGTATTCCAGCTGCTGCTGAATCTGCTGTGTTTGTTCAGCCCTGAAATGATCTTTTAAGATGTGAAAATAAAATGTTTCACTTGTACTGAGCCATAAACGCAAAACTGACCAGGGATGCAATATGCCCAACAAAAACTACCTGTTAAGTATTAGAACCACTTTTCTTCCAGCTTCCTGCATAGAGGCCTGATTCTGATTTAACCAGGGTTTTTTTGATTTTTTTTTTGTTTGTTTCTTCCAGCAGGACTGATAAAATAATATTAAGCAAAAATTTTTTAAGTTTTGAGAAGGTAATGGCTATTACTTTGGTCTTAACATGCTATGAAGCCTATGGTAAAGGTTTTTCCTTTTCTTGTTGGAAACAAACAAACCTTATGCACTTAATACATAAATATTCCTTTGAATGTTCTACATATTTTGACTCAAGTCAAAAAGCTGCTTAAGTGTATGATTGCAAACTGATTTCCTGATTATTTTTGTAGATATTTCCTCATTTTGCATCACTTATTTGAATATGTGAAAATTCATATGCTTATATGTATGCTGTAGAGACTTTCAGATTATCTTAATGCAAGAAAATGAGGCACTAGCACAGAGAGCTCTAAAATTCAAACCCTTAATGTTTAATGCTAGTAGAACTCACAGGCTGTAACATGAACTCAGTAGAAAATATACAACTTTCAAAAATTTTTTTCACTTCTTTTCCCTTTACCAAGCAATCAGTAGTGGAAAAAAACCACACCAAACCAAAACAAGACTTCACTCTTTAAATTTAATGCCCAACCCAGGCAACTATGGATCAAAGACCAGACTGCTACAGAAAGTTTCAAATAGCAATAAGCTTGTCTTTTTGGGGTACGTCATCCTCTCTGTGCCCTCTATGTTTCTGTCTGGGTGGAATTTATGTCCTGAATTTTCTGGTCTACATCAGACCTCAAAGTTGGGCTGCAGGGATAATTGGTTAGAGGACAGTGCTAAAAATGCCAAAATCATGGGTTTGATGCCTTTTATGGGCCATTCACTTAATAATTAGACTTCATGATCCTTGTGGGTGCCTTCCAAATCAGAATACTCTGTGATCAATAGGGATCATGAGCTGGTTTCAGGACAGCTGTGTAGAAGAATTTCAATGTTGCTCTTCCATTAACAGCCCTAAGTGCCTAGTGTGTGGTCACTTCTTGCAATCTCACACAACCACTCCTAAGTACCTACTCTGCTTGCAGGTTCTATGTGTAGGTAGGTTCTATCATTTAGACTGTTATGGCACCTTCTACACTTTTAAAATAATAGTGCTTCAGTGTCATCAAGCACTAATCAAGGCTGGATACTGCAGCTCCGCTGACAGTTTCTCTCATAATCTGAGGTGGTGTAGACAGAGGAAATTAACTTTGGGCAAAGTCATAAGTGTCTCTAACCGCTTCTCAAGTCTGAATATAATGGATAATTGAAATCTAGTGCCTATATCCTGCTGTAGGTTACTATACTGATAGAGCTGACAGCCATATAGGACTTGTCTCTTTAATTTTAATAATAAATCCATAGTTCATCAGGATGCTTAATGTTGTCTGAATGTGTTTGTTTAGATGTGAAGTTTCTTGTGGAAGTGTTGGCAAGGTCTTACTTCTAATACCCCTATCACTGGATTGGTACCGAGTGGGTATAAATCCTATTCTGGGCTCCACAGCAAGCTTGTAGGTCAAAAGTGTATTAAAAAAGTGCTGAAGTGTTAACTGGTCCTATACTGCCTTCTGTCAACATTTAAGAAGCTGCTCAGGTCTTGACTTCTGTAGGAGTACAGAAAGAAAAATCTTGAATAGCTCTTTTCTTTTTAAAGGTCTCCCCTAGTTGGCAAATGGCACGATAACCCAAGAGAAAAATATGACAGACATGTTATTTCTGTGGGAATTATCAGAGTTTTCAGAGTTGTTAGCAATTCTAAATATTATATATAGCAACTAAATATATTTGTAGAAATACTTCTATGCCAGAGAAAAAAGTGTGAGGTTTTTGTTTCTTTTCTTTTCCCTTTAAAAACTGAGCTTTCTGGAATTGGCATAAGTTTACTTTGAGTAATAGAAAAATTTAATATCTGCTCGTATGGAGCGGAAATTCCTCTGATAAATCAAGAAAGAACAACATTATTTGGTGTGGTTTTATTTACTTGAATGTTGGGAAGATTGTATTGCAAGTTCAAAAGCTGTTTCAGTAGTGCTACTGGTACAGGAAAAATCGCAAGAGTAGGGTGTGTGTATGGCTTTGACATTATTGACAATTCATTTGATGACACTTACTTCAGCTGCTTCGTTTCATGAAAGGAAACAAAATCTTGCAATTTCAATGAGGATCAATTTGGCAAGGTTTGGTCGATTTCCCTGCACTTCATCTCATCCCATGCCATTTTATGGTTTTCACTTAGCTTCAGAATTTTCTTTTAATTTTTTTTTTTTAATTTTTTTTTTTAGCATTTCATTTCATCAATTTCTTCTCCTGTCTCTTTGCTTGACTTCATTCCCTGATTTGGAGATTTCAGTGACTATAATTTTGGAATGTTTCTGTCCATTTAATTTAGAAGAAAGAACACCCCACTGCCCCAGAAGGGCTCCCTCAACCCATTTCTGCTTGGCACCAGCCTCAGCCAAATGCTGTTTTTATTTCTCTGCTTAGGGTTATGGTTATGCTTAGGGTTGCGATTGAGAAAACCACAAAGCCCAGAGCTCCAGAGCAACTACAAAAGGCATGCCAAGGGGAGACCTTCACTGCCCCGACATCGCTGCCTCCACACCTTTCTGCTTCGCTCCACCCAGGTGCTTGGCACCTCAGCAAATGGCTGCTAATTTTCTTTTATTTCTTTCCATTGAATTTAATTTCGTGTTAGATCCACTTCAGTCAGTTTATTTCCCTTTGTTCTCTGATTTCAAGATTTAATTTCCTTTCTTGAAATGGCATAAATACATACTGAATTTTTCACCTGTCTGCATTGCAGGAGTTTTAAAGGTCTTCACATTTCCCTATATCCATGTATGTCCAAATGCAATAGCATGGCATAGAGCTAGAAGCAGTCGCATTCATATCTTAATAATATCAGCTCAGCAGTTTCCAAGTGTAAGTCAGGTAGGTTTAGGCACTAAAGAAATTCTGTTTCACTTTACTGCTAATGCCAGTGTGTGTGAGATGGGCTTCTTCAACCTGGATAACTGTTCCGAATCATGTTCCCTTTGTATTTTGAAGTGTCTTCCACATCTGATCACTTCTGTGTCACATAGTTCTTGGTCTATACTAGATGAAATGATTTTCTAATGGCCTGGACAATGATGTGTCATCCTTTATTATCCTCCCTCTCCAGCTGCTTGGCTATCACTTTCTGAGCTACAGTGAATGAATGTAGGTTCTTCTGAATCCTGCGGGGTCTAGAATATACTGTACTGCAGGAATACCCAATCCAATTACAGGTAATCTGACACTTCAACCAAGAGGTTTTCGTGGCAATTTTCTGAGGAACCTATTCAGAGTACCTAATGTTAGACAAATGTCATAATGGGCAGAGTGTGATTGATGGATGGTCCAATGCCATTCACAGAGGCTCCCTCTAAGGTCTGTGGTTGGGTAATGTTCCTTGAAACTTGTGTCACAGCTACTTCTCCCAAAGTGCAAGGAAAATCTGCACTGGTCTTCATTCCTCTCCAGGGTGCATCTTACAGATCAAATCCTTTCCACACTGCTGGTTTTCTTTGAAGACAATGGACAGTGACTGGTACAGGATATGTACAACTTTGAATACTCATTCTACCACAGCTACAAACCTGTGTGTCTTCTGCTCTTACCAAGAACTGCAGTAGGAGGAGTGCTCAGGTAGCAGCTACACCTGGAGCCCTGCAAACAGGCTTTTCCAGTAGCTGTACCTGTTTAAGCAATTAAGTGGTTGAGATGGAAGCTCTGATGAAAATCAGAGGGATTTTGGATCTGAATGTCTGAGAATGAAGGTGGGTACAAAGGTAGGTTTTAAAGAGCTCCTGCAGATGTCTTGGATACTGTTCCAAAGCCCTTTTGAAGAATCTTATGTGAAGTTTGTCCCTGAATTTTCAAGCATGTCTTCTGTATTTCATCACCTACTGATATTGTTAATAGATAATCCTGAGGGCTTTGAATATACCAGTAGAAAAAATTTCCTTCACAAAACCAGAGAATATTTCTTTTCTAAGGAAAATCTCTGTCCTAATTGTTTGTCTGTTATAAAGAAATCCTTTACAAAAAGTAAACTTCACAGTGAAACTCTTGGAAATCCAGCTGAGAGGTTGGAAATCATCTCCTAGAGGAGCTTACAACAGAACAGATACTGCAGGGATTTTATTTTCTAGTGATGAATAAGAGGTTAGGTATCCTAAAACACCAGCAGTACATTTTCTAACAGATGCAGTGAAAGAGAGTCTGTTACCAGAAGTCGTATGATTCTGCTGTATATTCTAACTTTTATTAGCTTTTAGCACTCAGGACAGAATGTTAATTAATACTTGGTCTCATAGGGCCCTGGTTAAACCTAAAAAAACTACATGAAGCTGTTAAATTTAGGTGCATTGATAGTCTCAGTTAAAAGAAAAAATATCCCCAAAAACCAGATGAACATTTTCACATTTTCTTAGAGATTTGTCGGCAAAGTTAGCTTTCATGCTAGCCAGCTGAGGTCTTGGATTTCTATATGAAAAGAATAGCTCAGCTATGTCTTGAGGCTAATACTGAAAAGGTCATGAGATTCTCTTTCATGAAAGGAATGAAAGTAAGCTGAAAAGTACAGGAAAACATAACGTTCACTATAAATGATAGAACTGATTTAGTTCTATGCATTTCTCTGTGTATAGAAAAATGACATTGAAATACATTTGTATTTAGATTTAGGGAGCAACTTACTTTCTGCCTCTTCACCAGTTTATTATTTATTTCCAAACCTTATTATTTTAAAATGCTATAGCACCCAAAATATGCTAGACTATTTCTAAACACAATCACATAATGGATTTTTCCTATGATGAGCAAAGCAGCCATTTGAAGTTCATTCATTGAGACCCTTTGGCCTTTAGAGCATTTAGTGAAGGGTTTGTTTTGTTTATTTTACAGTTCAGTGGAATGGAAAACAATTTTTCTTAAGCATTACTGGAGGCCATCAAACCGCGAGAAGGAATAATTTTTCTGCTGCTGCATGTTCAGCAGAATTTAAAGGTGTCTATTAAAAAAAACAAACAGGTGTAGTGATAAACCTAAATTTCCCCCCTTTTTCAAAAAAGTGTAATTATACTCATCAGACATAATGATCTGCTATTTTTCCCATCTTGCTATTCCTCAGAGGGTAATGAAGTTTGCTGATGCTGGGTGCATTTGATTATTCCCCATTTCTTCTTGATTGTTTCCTACACAAAAAGAAAATAGAAAACCACACCCCTGGAAAAAAACCCAAACCAACAAACCAACAAAACCCCCAAAAAGCAAAACAACAAACCAAAACTAAATTAAATTGTTTACTTACTCATGAAATGTGATTTGGATGTGCATTTTATACATGGAAAAAAAAAGTAATTGAAAATACACTTTTCTCAGCCTGTTGCCACAGAACTATTTAGATTCAGCTTTTGATTACTTGGAGAGGCAATAGGAGGTCCTGTTTTCACTCCTTGTTTTGTGTTTTTCAAAAACTAATTTTCAAAAGACATTACATATATTATTAAGTGGAGGCAGGAAATGGATAAATAAAACTGTTTGAACAATAATGGGGTAAACTGAGAAATCAAGTGATTGATGATACTGACATTTAGGTCATGCAAGTTGAAAATGTGGATCCTAAATTCCTGTTGCAGTCAGCAGAAAAATCTACATGCACCTGCAAACGAAATGAAAGTCACAGTGTCTTCTTAAGAAGACGCTTCCATGAAGTTAGTTTAACTTTACAACCATATCCACACAACCTGTATCTAAATTCAAGTTGCATTAAAAAGAGTGGCCTTAAGAAGCAGCTTGTAGAGCTGAACTCTTGTCTGTCCCTGACACATTCAAGGAGGTGGATGGTATTTGACCCTTAAGGAGGTTTGGGAAAGGACTCTGGAAAACTAAACTTGTTGGTTTTTTTTTACTGTGGTGCACAGCAGTACAGTCCCACTGAATACCAGCAGACTTGATGTTCACACTTGATATTCAGGTATCTCTTTCAGACCTTAAAATGTTGATGTCTGTCCCCAGCGGAACGACTCAGGCAAGACCAGTTAGGGTGTCAGCCCCCTTTCTTCTGCCAATAAGTAGCTTGGTGCTTATCCTGGATGCTCAGACATGCCATGATCATGACAAGCAGAACATCCTTCATTTCTTGGAAAGCAGAGTCATTATTCATTGTACAAGGCTCAAGGATATTTGATCGGTAAGCAAACCAGTGGATTGAAACCCTCTTCATGCTTTTCCCAGGAGGATATCCTAACCATGCAGGTATTGAATAACCATTGGGGCTGCCTGCTCTATTCACGCCTTCCTAACACCTTGTTAGAACTGGATACCTTCAGTCAGGCTTCCTCCTGCTTTCTCTCCTTTGGTCCCGTGACTCTTTTGTTGCAGAACCAACTCCCCAAACACCTTTTGCAAACTCTACCCCTTGGGTTTTAGAATACAGTCATACAGGAAAGCATCTTTCGGTAGGAAGGTGCCTACAACAGCCATCTAATTCAACTGCCTGACCATGTCAGGGCTGACCAAAGGTTAAAGCATGTTAAGGGCATTGTTCTAACGCCTCTTAAGCCTAAAGTGGCATTTACCACTTTCCCAAGAAGCTGCTTCCAGTGTTCAACCACTCTGTTAGTAAAGAAATGCTTCCTAATGTCCACTCCAAAACTCTCCTGGTGCAGCTTTGAACCATTCCTGCATGTCCTGAGTCAGCATATCAGGGAGAAGAGGTCAGCACCTCCCTCTCCACTTCCCCTCCTCAGGAAGCTGCAAGAGGGTAATGAGGTTCCACCTCAACCTCCTTTTTTCCAAAACAGATAAGCCCAGATTTCTTAGCTTTTCCTCTCAAGTAATGCTGATCTCAATTCTAGCACTTGAAAGGCTTCACTGACAAAGCCAAAGTGTTTTAAATTCTATTCCAAAACCTCCTTAGAGGTCACAACTGGAAATTTGCTGTATGTTTTTTTTATTATTATAAGGGTAAATTTAATGGTTGCTACAATGGATGTTACGTTTTAAGTGACATTAACTATTTTTTGATCAGTGATAGTCACTTTTGTTTAGTGGAAGCTTTCAAGACAAAGAAGTGAAATCAGTATTCAGTTTCTCTTAATATTTAAATGCTTTAAACATGCATTTGTAACACTGAAAAAAGAAAAGCCCAATGCCCTGTTCATTTTTGCTACAATACACGTAGTGTTTTTCCATTTGTTTGTTTATTTTTATGTTGAAGACAGGTGCTTTTAACGATGCATAAAGTGACATTTTCAGACTGTGGAACTCATTCCCTGCAGCATTAACTGTCTGTGACTATTCAAAGGTGACTTTGTATTGGCTGAGGTTAGCTTTTTGCTACTTTCTAGCCTAATATTTCCAGTTTAATGTCATCATTTTCTTTCCCTTAGATTCTTACTTTCTATTTTAAACTCCTATAATGTATTTTACCTTTTTATTTTCTCTTTTCTGAGCATGGATTGGTGTTAAATAGAGTTTTTTGGTGCTTCTAGAGCTTTTTAAGAGATCAGTTAGATACCTGGATTTCATATTGGAAGGTCATTCTCAGTGAGATGAATCTTCTCTGATTTAAGGCATCTATAATAGAATAGTCACACTTCAAACTGTCGCTGTAGAGTCCCTCCATAGTTAATGAGAGAAATAAGTATCTCCAAAGGGCAATCCATGTGACCTGTCACATGTATCTATCTATGGATGAAAACAATTGTCTCCTGGAGGTGCATATTTCACTTTACTGACAATGTAGAATTATGCCACGAACTCTGGCACCATTGCCAAGGCAGATGAATTTCACTTGCTGTATCTAGGCTACAATTTTTTTTTTTTTTTTTTACCATGCATCTGAGAAATTTGACTTTACATCCATTTGCTATCTGTGCACATTTTTATTGTCTTTATGATATTCTTTTGCAAGTGAAGGCTAAAGTTTAGTACTCAGCTGGGTTTCCTGCTTCCATTGGATAGTGAAAGTAGAAGTGATTATTTTTAAGCACTTATTTGAAGAAATGAAAAGTGAAAGATGAATGATACCATAAGTTATATCTTTAGTTAGAAGACATTATCAAAGCTGTGATTTTTAGTAGACATTCAAAGGGCTTTATTTCATGGGCTTTAGTTCAATTTACAATTAATAATTTTTCTTCCCTACCTTCTCCACTTTCTTATGACTATACATAAAAAGATGTGTTAAAATGAAGGAAAAGCTTGCTGCCTAGTAGATCCAACCAGGTGTCTCATCCTGCTCTTGGGAACCTTGCTGGAAGGCTCAATAACCTGAAACCAGAAAATCTGGAAACAAAGTTTAGTATATTTACCTGAAACAGTCATTAATGGCAGGGCAAAAGCATAGTGAGGCAAAGAGGAAAAGCTAGAGCAGGACACTGGGGTGAGCACACAGTTTGTGTTTCTCTGAAGAAAGGGATAACAGAGTACAGAGATCTTTGATTTCGTTCCACAGGCTTTGCTGACATAGCATTTTCCCTTGTCCTGCCTTGTCTTCCCTGCCCTTCCCTACCCTTCCCTGCCCTTGCCCTTCCCTACCCTTCCCTGCCCTTAGCCCGGTCCTTTCCTTGCCCTGTCCTGCCTTGCCCTTGAAGAGATTACTGTCTTTAGACCTTGTAACCCTGCATGCAGCACTGATCATAGAGTTTCCTTGCTCCTTCCTGCTCCCTGTAGCAAAAAGCCCTTTAAAAGGCCAGATGTATCAATAGCAAAGAGATATGAAGGAAGAAAGTGAAGCTAAGAGGATAATTAAAATAGCAAACCCTAGTAACAAGATAATGAAGAATCCTTCTGACACTTTCAGTGGGAATCGATGGTGCAGTCATGATAATCATATTACATTGCACCTTTCATCCTGGAGTGTGTCAAAATGCTTTGCATATTCAGCACACTAGTACAAGGAATTGTTAGTCTACAACTCACACAAAACTGCCCATGGATTTGCATCTGGCAGCTGCACTGCAGGAAACATCAGCACTCAAAAGGTGAAGCATGGCTAGGTAGAAAGTCTGTCTGCTAAAAATTAAGAGCACACAGGGCATTAAACCTGCTTATAACTGCTGGAAAGATCAGACCCCACTGTGTTTAGAAATAATCTTCACCTCTTTTCCAAGGGTGTAGGTGCCATTAGCCGGGTCCAGTGCATGTAAAGAATGGATGTATGGCCACGACGAATTTGCTTTTATTTATATCACATTTGCCAAAGAGCATTCACTGCAAGATTAAAATCCAGAATGTTAGCTGGAAATGTGAAATTCTAACCTACTGAAATGGAGGGTTAAATACAGGAGCATGAACTCTGAAAAAGACTGGGTTCCAGATTTCTTTCCTACATGAAAAATTAGATATTTTTTTTTTCTCCAGAAGAGTTGACACAAGAGACATGGAAATGTATTTTCATCAGTTAGTCCAATTTAGTGCAGGATGTTTATTTTATTTGCATTTGTCTCAGCAATTTCCCAGTCTTTGCTTCTTTTTCCTTCAAAATGCTGTGTGAATCTGTGTGTGCCAAAATGGTGCTCACTAAGGAGCATTTTGAAGACCTGAAATACTTTTTGTCTAAAATCTGGATATTGTTTATGGCCAGCATAAATCTAAGAATGGCAACACACCCTATAGTGGGACAGATTTGAACAAAATGGATGTTGAAACGTTGTGTTTATAAAGTGCTTTGTTATAATATATTCTTTCATAGGTGGAGGTAGCTGTGGCATCTGACACTGTTTTCCTGAGAGTGTACTTCTCTTAGGCTGTTGTCAGCCAGGAAAATAAGGGAGCCAGATGAAGGATGAATCCTTACGCTGGTTCTGTGTTCATCAGGGAATTCCAAAGCCTTTTGCTGACATGTTAAAGTCTGCAGTGGGCGTCAGTTCAAGCTCTGAATGGTCTGTGCTGACATCTTTAGCTCATGGCATTTGCTGCTGCCTTCGTGCTGTCTGTGATATCTCTGATAGGATATAATTTGCTACAGCTGGCTTAGGTGCAAAACTGCCATGGGCAAAGATTTCTGTCTTTCCTTGGCTGTGCCATTTTGTTGTGTGTCTCATCAGAATCAGGCAAACAAATGTGGAAAGAGTGGGTGCTCCTGCATGTATCATGCTCTGCAAATTGAGGGTATAGAAGCCCAGAGCTCTGCTTGTGCCCCCACACACATCACAGCTCACAACAGCGGGGCTCATTTGTTCTCTTTCTGCCTCTTCAAGATCAGAAGATGTTTAAACCCCTACCTACTGCTAAAGCTTATTATTTTCTACTTGAATCCTAAGAAAGGGTGGGGTATGGGGAATGCAAAAAAATATTCTAAAGCATAATTAGATGCAAGGCAGGTAGGGATTAGAATTTAGTTTGATTAAATCAGAGTCCTTTTCTAATACAAGTCAATGTTACACTAAGAGTCCTATTATTTAAGAAAATTTTCAATGCCAGTTTAAGAAAATGTGCCCCTTATGGTTTGAAATAATGTATTAACTGAAAATGCCTTCAGTCTTCAAGTATATTCAGTAGGGTGGATCCTTAGCTGAAATATATCCATGTCGTTCCAATCTCTGGTGTAATTACATCAATGAATGTCATCTAAGGAATGGATGGATAAGGGAAGCACAGGACATCACTAATAGGCACATAATGTCGCTCATGCTCTGATCATCACTGACTGAATTCAGCTGACAATCTGAACTGGAAGGATAAAACTTTTAGGCTTTAAAAAAAAAGAAAAAAGGATACATGAAGGTAAACTTTTCTGCATTCATTGCATTGCCTTATATGAGCACACTAATGGGAAACCAGAGGGAGAAATTTGCTATTATATCTCCTTTGATAATGAGAGGTAGTTGTTAGGCTATGTTAATCCAAGAAGGATGAACTTATGTTTTGCAGTACTCAATGACCTATACTGAGCTGTGTATATATAAAAAAAAAAAAAACCACAAAAAAAAACCAACCCAGCCCTGAATTACAAAAAGGACATGAGAGTATATGAAGATTTTGTCTGGCTGGACCAAAGACTTGGGGGTTTTATTTATGCCAAAATGTGGCACACCATAATGGGTTGGATTATGGGAGCTGTTAAATGATAGTGCTGCAGGAGTGACCTATGGGATTTTGAAGCTTAGGCATGGTAGATATATCGTTAGCAGGCATTATCCAGCAGTAATGAATGCTGCTGATCTCTTGCGTATTGTGATGATCTCTGTGCTTCCCTGAGGAGCTGGCAAGCAAGCAAAAATCTCCCTTCCTCCCATTTACTGCCATGGGCTTGAAAAAGAAATATGCAATTTTGTTAGCATTCATCCAGCCTGTGCCTGCAACCAACACCAGGGCATTCATATCAATTGCAATAACAGAAAGCCCCTAAGGGCTCCTCAGTGCCTTTCATTTTTAATGCGGTACAGTCTGGGCCTCTGACTCTTCCATTTGGCCTAGAAAATTCACAATAGAGTCTTGAAGGCAGGTGAATGGACATGTGTTGGCTGGGACACCCACAGGCGTGCTGAGCTGCTCCTGGCATGCTCCTGTTTGGCTTTCGGTTCTGTTCTCTTGCAGGGACAGTGCCCAGAGCCCGCAGAGCCAGGGCACAGCTCTCTCAGCCCCACCCACTGACCAGGGCCTCCTCCTACCGCCCCATGCTCAGCGGATCTCCCATAGCTGAGGTTGTGCAGAGACACAAGATGGCCCTTTCTCCATTGTGTGACCAGACAAACTCAATTTTCCTTGCATGTAGCTCTTCCACGCCTCTGTTTTTCCTTACATTACTCAGTAAGGTGAGGTCTCAGGTGAGATGCATTTATGCCATACTCTGTCACAGCTTTCTAGCTCAACTATGAAATTACAGTATTTCTTCCTCAAGCTCATTCAAGGTCCGTATTTGATCATAGGAAAGCAAGAGAATAAATATGGAGGTCTGGAGTTGATACTAAAACTGTAAAAAGTTTGGAGGTGCTCTTAAAGAAATGCAGGTCATGATAAACCAGTATCAAAACATAATATCTGTTCCTATGAAGCTATAGTCTGCAACTTCCTTATCTCAGTCTGTGAAGAATGTGTACCTTAAAAGAAACAAAGTATGTGAATAAAAAATGCAGATTTTTTTTTTTTAAGTTTATATTCTTTACTAAGACACAACAAGGTGAAGGGCAAGGAGTAGGTAGACGGAAAAAAGAAAATATAAAAAAGCAAATTACATTGCAGTTGGTCGTATTTATTTCTGACTTTGAAAGTGAGATGATCTTCTATCATTCCTAACACCATTAAGATTAATTCAAAATATTCTGGCACTTGTCTTCATTGTTTTGAAATCTTTAAATGACCCGATGAGAGGCTGCATCAATCAGAAAGACTATCATTTCCTTTTCTGTAGATACCTAATGTTTTGGTAGTATTACCTTGTCATATTGTAATCTATATGAGGTGTTTGTTTTGTTTTGTTTTGTTTTGTTTTTCCTTTGAAACACATTCTAGCCTGGTTTGCAAAGTTGTAGGGCTGCAGAGGCAAGGGAAATTTTTGTCAGTTGTCTAAGTGCAATAGATAAATTCTCACTTCTGCTTTTTGGAGGTATTTTTTATAATACTGTGGTGTGTGTTGTTATTACTCTGATGACAGTGACAGTAGAAGCTCTTGGAGACTCAGCAATCTTTACTCAGGACTCAGTAGTAAGAGAAAATTAAGATAAAGTGAATTTTCCAGATTCAGAAACAAGTAAATAGCATAGTTAACAATAAAACTTAATTAAAAAAAAATTGATATCAAACTTTAATACATTGTACGATAGGGTAAGCAATGATGTGAAGTTATTTAAAAATGTACCATATTTGAATCTTTCTAAATTATATTGTTCTAGTCTTGACTGACAAAAAAACTTGGAAACATATTAATGGAAAAAAAAAAGCACAGATGTGGTAATTGTGATTTAGTACCAGTAGGTCCTTAATCTATTTGTACGTATAGGAAGATACTGATTAAGCAAAGCAAAATCTCATTCAGAAGTCCCTCAGGATGATAGAACTTTTTAAGCATTAAACCACTTGAATATAAACTGAGGGCAAGTACCTGTGCTCAACAATGGAAAGCACTATACAGTTTTCCATACACAAAGGGCAAAAGGTATTCCATGCTAATTTTATTTCACATGAAGGAAAATAATAAACAAATTATGCATATGAAATCCAAAGGGCAGATATTCAGTTACTGCATTTCCTTTACTGAGACTGAATTATCTGATACTTCTGGACATCCTGACCCTCAAATGTTAAAATAGACACCAATCTCCCTGCTTCATGAGCAATAAGTTCTGTTGACAAAAGCGCGTTGGTTTTAATTTGTAGATGCATTTGCATTCTTCATCTTCTAGTTTTTCCATCCAGCTGCTTCTCCGTGATATGTGGAATGAAAAGACTGAAGATTTTTAAATTGCTCCTAGTTTTTGCAAGCAATGCAGCTATTTCCTGTCCATATGGATAAAACATTTTAGTAGAAAATTAGATTTAATTCTGATGCTGGGTAGTTTTCCAATTTTTTAACCCTATGTTCAAATAAGCAAACAAACAAAAATTTAAAAAATACTGACAAAAGTCAGAGTCTTCCTAGTCTGGGATTGTCTTCTATTCCAAGCTGTAATTTTGAATAAATTGCAACTCAGGTGTGACTAGACACATTTTTGTGTATTTTTGTGTGTTTCTACACATTCATGTCTTAATTTAAATTCTGTAATTTTTGGCTGTAGGTGGTTTTTCCAGAGAGTCAAAACACTGCAACAGAAATTCTGGAGACATTTGGGGAAGCTATCCCACATTTGAGAAATTATTCTATGAAGTTATGCAGATAAAACTATCGAAATCTGCCTGTCTCTTCCACCCTTAGAATTCAAGCCATGACCTACTAGATCACTGGATGATGAAAATAAATAAGTTAGCAGTTAACACAGAAAACTTTGCAATTTTCCCCTCCTAAGGGAACATGCTGATCTATATTCATGATAAGGAAGAAGTCTGGAGGAAATCCATGGTAATATTAATTATTTTAAAATGTGCTTAGAGAGATATCACTAGTTTAATATTGTATACCATCTGGATCCAGATTCACTGCTTGAGAGAATGTTTATGGTTATGAACTGCACCTTCCCTATAAGATTTACATGCTTTATTATTTCGGTTACATGATTCTATAAAATAATCAGTTTCCAACTAAAAAGTACAAGCCATATCTGAATTTGTATGATGTCAATGCAAATTCTCAATGAACTCTGGATCACATCCCCTGGTCGGACCTTAAACTGGGCTAAAGATGCTTTCAATCACCCATGACTCACAATGCTAAAGAAAGAGAGTTGTTTTTCCTTTTCTGCTGCGTGGCTCTGAATGCCACTGACAGCCAGCCCTGCAGAGAGATGGAAACAGAGTGCAATCAGACTTCCAAATCTTCCCTTAATGCAGTATCTTTCGTTGGAGCTTTTCCCTGTAGGGTACCTCTCAGATGGGGATAAGTAATGCTGTTAGTACATAATCCAATCACTGAATGCAGATTGCTTCTAGACAATCCCGAGCAGAAGATTTGTACTTTTTTTTTTTTTTTTTACTTTATAAAGCAAGTAGCTTTTCTGCAGGAAAATGAAAGAAGGATACTGCTTAGGAGTTATTAACAACGTAAATAAGTCTTGTTATGTATTTTCTGCATGTGATAGAATTGAAATCTTAGTTTACCATAAAATATCGGGAACCAAAGTTAAAAAAAAAGAAATATTTTTGTGTTCAGAACAGGATGAGAGCTTGCATTGTGGAGTCAGTCAGGGATGTGTGCTTCTCGGTCTTATTCCCAGACTGATCCCATCTCTGGGAGTGCCAAGGTAAAGGGTTTCATTCTAGATCTTTTACTGCCATTGATGTGCTCTCTCCCTTTTTTCTCTAACACTGTGCTTAAGGTGTTAATGGCAATGTGGTCTGTAGACCCTGTGACTGGACTAAGACTTTCTAGATGTGATTGTATTTCCAGCCCCACATCTAACCTGTTATTTGAATTCATGTCATCCCACCTACTTCCATCTCCTTCCCATCATGTCTCTGTCTCCTCTGTTTGGGAATGGGATTTTACCTCCCTTTTTAGTATATAAAGCTTAGCACCCTGTGTGGCTGAACACGTCTAGAGACCATGTAACAAGCAGAAAATCATGGAATCATTTCTTCACTCACCCAACTTAAGCATTTAAATTTGACCTACTAAAACAATTATGGAAGTTCTCTGTCAAGACAAATGAGACAAATGGTAGAGACAAATGGTCCCAGGATTGACCTGGTCTAGTGGAAGTTGTCCTGCCCATGGCAACAGCTTGGAACTAGATGATCTTTAAGATCCCTTCCAACCCAAATCATTCTGTGATTCTATAAGATTGATGCCCTCCAGGTACCCAAGTCAGGACAATGGTATCTAGCTCTCAAAACTATCAGAAAAATCTGCCTTTCCTGTTAAAACTATACTTATAATCTGTGCCCCTCCCATAAATAGGAATAAAAATGTCATTAGAAAGTATGTGTGGTGTTCCCAAAGACTGTGTTATTCAGATATTGTGAGAAATGCATGGTTTCCTCAAAACATGTCAGGATTCTTTCCAAATGGGACATTAGTACTTCCCAGTCTAAGCTGGTTTGTTTGTAAATGGGTTTTGATATCTGCTAATGCTTCCAACAAAATGAAATTTGCAAGTGTACTGTAATTCTAAAGCAGATGTCCAAAGCGAAAAACATGTGAATGATGTATGGAAATGACCTTATTTAGAGCCCTTGAATAATTTTTTAGTGATTAAAAATATTTTATATGGCCATCATCTTACCTCTTTTCATGAGTATTTGCTACATGAAATTCTTTGTCAATCTGACCAGGATTCAGATTTCGATTTATAGCCAGACCATCTTTTGCCTTTTATACTAATTGGTGGATTGCCAACGAATTTTAAAAATCATGGTGAAAACTGTGAAATACTTATTTCAACAAATGTAAAAATTAAAAAAAAAAAAATCTCTGGGACAATGTAGTAAAAAAAATTACCAGTCTTTTTTGTGCTATTGTTAAATACTATAAATTTATTGGATTGCTTAAAAAAAAAATACTGGGATCCTATTACCTGTGGTAGTTGCTACAAAACCTGAGGTTGGAAAGCTTGCTGGTTTTGAAAAGCAATTAGAACAAGAAGTGAGGGGCCAAAAAGAAAACAGGCAGACAAAGATGAAAAAAATTGTTAGGGCCACAAAAGAAGAGTTAGCAACAAGCTCAATTATTTCTGACTTGGGATTATTCTGTGAGTACTAGGCCAGATGTTTTTCTCTGCCTGTTGGATTATCAGTTACTTTTAATGCTGGCAGGGAGAGGTCCAGTTTCCTAGGAATGTATTCTGCCATCTCTTCCACTAGTGCCACTCAAGCACCTTTCCTCTTAAGAAAACTGATTTACAGATGACTGAGCAATGGAAGAGAACCTGACCTACCTCTTCTTCCCTTGCAGATTACAATGTAATATAGTTAAGAAAATCAATTTTTGGCTGATTTCATTAGGCTAGGATAAGTCAGATGCAAAACCAGAAAACAAAGTGTGCTGTCTGTATTCCAAGCTAGCAATTTCCACCATCTCATACAGGACAGAGCTGCTTACACATTTCATATGGAGTCAGTGCTTAATGGAGGTGAGGAGGTCAGCAGAGGCCAGCTGTTCCTTGCCTTTTTCTTTACACAGAAACAGCAAAGATTTCATTTTATGCTACTTGCATTAGCTGAAGGGGGCAGGGGGTGTCAAAATGTATGGATTTCTTAGTGGGTTTGTTTAAGTTTTTGATTCACTTGATTTATCCTTTCATAGCTATCAAGAAAAGTGAAAGTACTGGCAATTAGAGTTAATGAGCATTTCATTGCTCATGACAGTTTATTTCAGTTAGCGTTGTTGCTGGTTTTTTTTTTCCTGAAGTAGAGAAAATGCTCTGGAAAGCTTTTGTGATAACACATGAAGCCAAGCTTGAGCTCTCCAGAGCTAGCTGAGAACAGCAGAGACAAGCTGACCTTTACAAGAAGGGAATATATTATTCTTAAAGGAACCTTCATCTCTCTGTTGGCTCTGCTGCATATATTTATGTGTTTCTTTCGCATTTTGCAACCAAAGATCTCTCTATTTGTGGACGTCTCAGAGACCAAAAACCATGATAATTTGTAGTCTTTCCTAAACGATTTTTTCTGATACACAGAGACAGCATATGCAATCAGCCTGTCTCCCTTCCCTCCTCTCTCCTTCCCTTCCTTCCTTCATTCCCTTTCTTCTCTCCCTTTTTTCCCTCCCTCTCTCTCCAGGAAACATGTTCAAACTCCAGCTATAAATAAGCACAGAGGTGATGTAACATGATGATTCCAAGAGCACTGATGAAACATGGAGCATGTGTTGATAACTGACAATTGCTCATGTTAGTTTAACAGAACTAGTTTCAGAAAAGTCATTCTCCTTCTGAGAGATAAATCAATGAATCTGAGCATGAAAATCAATGTGTAAAAGCAATCAGCCTGATCCTGCAACTATAAGGATTTTGTAAGGAATTTGATACTGCACACAGTTTTTCCAGCCAAGGTTGAGTTCTATGCAATGTTTGACAGTAGACAAACAGTACTTCTAAAATAAACTTCCAGTCCTGCATGTCACTACATCCATTCCCTACATTAAAAAAAACAGAAAACCAAAACCAAACCAAACCAAACAAACAAAAAACACCACCAAAAACAAACAAACAAAAAACTCACAAAAAAACCACAAACAAAAAAACCCAAAAAAACCACAAAAAACCCAACTTGGTCTCTCTTCATTGTTCTGGTTAAATAATACTCTTACATACTTCTTTATTAAAATAGGCTGTAAATTTCTCAGCACAGCAATAGCCAGACCTTAGAAATCCTAGACTGACTGAAATCAGCAGCAGCTTTTTGGGACTTGTTATATCCTTTCATATAGTGAATTGTACCATGGAATGCTAAAGCCATTGTTTTTATTTTGACTATAAGTTTTATTGACATGTCATGAGACCTACTTATGTATACAATGAGCAAGAGGTCTGGCAAATTGTACAACAAGGCTCCCCTTGACTAAATAAATGCTTTTCCTGAGGTCAGGTAGTATAAAATGTTCTAGCAAACTGTGTCGCCTCAGAGTACCTAAGGATATTTTACCATGTTTATTTTAATTTCTAAAACAGAAACCTTTTCTAGCTGACACAAAATTCTTCTTCCCCAGTTAATCATGAACATTATTGTCAACTTCCATCGGGAAAGCATGTATGCTGACTTTTGAAATAGGAAAGTCTTCATTACCCCATTGTTTATATCACTGATATTTTTGTTGCCAATTCACTGTTGACTGCAATAATTTCATTAGCACTTCTTGAATTTGTTATATTCACAGAAATAAATAAGACAGACTGGTTTTATAAAGTTATCACAGCAGTTTACTTTATCCAAAGTAGAAAACACATCTTTATGTAAAGGCATTTGTCCATAATATTCCTATATCTTCAATACTTCCTGCAGTCCTGAAAACCCTGTTTAGAACAAGTTATATATTGATTTATGAAAAGCTAAAGATGGTGTCTACAATGACAATTGTATGAGTGGTTTCCATGCATGAGAAAAAAGGAGAGGGCTGAAAAAGGTGATAAAGCCTTTAAGAACAAGAGTGTTGTTGATTAAATGAATTGTTATCTTTGTCATAGGATTTTTTGGAACTTAGATATATAAATGTATAAACAGGTTTGGAACAGGATTCAGAGCTCTAAGGTGAATCTACCTAAATATTCTTTTCTTATTAGAGAGCATACCCAAAACAGAAGGGAATTTTTAATCTCTAAAGTCAAGTTTGAACAGTAACTACAATATCTAGCTTCTGCAAAACTTAGTGACTGAAAAGTTGACTATGAGAGAGATGTGAATAAAGGTTCATAGACACATCATCACGTATTTGTTGTGGCCTTGCAGGGCACTACTTTGCTTCAAAACTAATTTATTACCAGTTTGAATTTCTGGTTGCCCCAAAATCTTTGATGACTTTCAGGGATTTTTTTTCTACTGTATCTGGTTTTGCTTCTCTCAGCAGTTTTTCAGGCACTCTCCTAATCTAGAGACTCCCATCTCTTTCCTAAATCTTCTCCTGTCTTTGCTTGCCTCATCTTGAACTTTTGAACCTTTTTGGCTTCATAAAGGCTCCTTTGGTCTTCAAGGGCATTAGGTATAGCTCATTAACAAAAAAAAAAAAAAAATTAGTATTTGGAAAAGAAATGGCATGAGTGATATCACTAAGTTTCTAAGGGCATAAAACTTTCCTCTCTTTTCTCTTGTGTTTTTAGGGGTATGCACTGCATTTACACCTGGTGAGTAAGACTGTGAAAATCAGTCCACTAATTTCAATTCGTGATAACACTTCAAATGATACTGGGAAGTGCTGATGTTTTCAGTTCTTAATTATTTGGAAAGACTAACTAAGCTTTTTTGCTCCTAGCATAGTTCATAGGTTAAACACCAAACTAACCATCTTTGTCAATTTTGCTTGACTTCATCAGAACATCCCTGGATCCCTGCCCCAAAGCTGGCTGTTTCCTTTTCTGTATCTACATCCCAATATAATGGCAAAAATTGGGTCACATACATTTCGCACATACTTGTTAAATTGCAGGTAGTTTAGAAGGTGAAGTTTTCACTTAGATAGGATGATAGACTGGGGAAGATTTCTTTTTCTTTTTCAAATTTAACTGTCCCGCAAGAAGGCCTGAAGTTGTTTGCTTGAATCCAATACCTATAAAGCAAACTTCATGGCTCAGCTCAAAGATTCCTACAGAGTTTGCACAGCCCAATTTTCTACATCAGCCCCTATTCCCAGCAGATCAAAGTTTCTGCGTGACTGTGAAGTATCACTGCAACATCTATGAAAGGAATAATCTCCTAAAGCCTTATCCATATCTCTGTTAGGTGCTCCTCTGTCTTTGCTCCACGTGATTCCTCCCTCATGCACCTTTTTCTTATTAGCCATGTAAAACGTGAAACTGTGTCTAAGTGGACAGATATGCACATGTATAAATGCAAACAAATTAAACCACACTCTTTCCTGATTGTGTACAGACTTGAAAGCCACACTAAAAAGAATTTAAAGAATCCCAGAGGAATCACTCATATTGCAGAAGTCAATGACGGTAAATCTTATTTTAAGACCAGACTTAATTCAAAGGGCAGAGAGACTGGCAAAATGATGAAAAAAAAGTTATGAATAAGTTTTTAGTTATTTAGCTTTTTCCTATGACTAGCTTGTATAGGTCAGAGAATATGAGAAACTGAAATCCAAAAATACCTGTGTCTTTAATGAGACTAATCAGAGCTACAGTTAATTTAAATGTACGGTTTTTTTCCGGTATTCATAACTCATTTTTCTTCATATCATATGACATTTTACCATTTTATCTACGGAAAATAAAACTGTCCTTGAGCTTTGAGATGGTACAGCTTTGAATAGTGCAGCTGAGCCCCAATTACATCATCTGTGATTATGGTGAAAACAGAATTTCCCTTTGCCAAGACACTTCCTCATTTCAAAAATGTTTTCAAACCGAATGGATGCAAAATGTTGATATTTCCTGGAGAACAGACTATCACAACAATTTATATTAGAAAACGTTGACTAACTACAATGGTAATGACTCAATGCTTTTGAATTTGTCTGTATAATCTCAGAACTCATACAAATCACCTGTTCATCTACATTATCAAGCACAGTTGTAATAGCTAATTAATATACATATAACCTGAAAGTCAATGACTTGTGTTCCTAAACTTGATATTTTCTGGTGCAGACCCTGGACCCTACAAGCAGAAATATTTTATTTTAGAACAAGAAGTAGTAGCTAATTAAAAAAACATTCTCAACCATGTCTCATGTTGAATACTTCAGAAAAATCGTGTTCTACTGAAACCAGTTTCCCTTTAAAAAAAAACCATCAAAATGTGCTATTTCATCAAAGATATTTCAGCTTTAATCAAAGATCCTTTAGAAAAGGGTTTAAATGCTGAAAAGTTAGGAGGAGAAAATCACTTTGGTATTGTGCAATTCATGGGCCAGGTACTATTGCAGGTGGTAGAAAATCCTCTTTAGCAGGTAAAGCATCAATGAAAAATTTGATTTGGCACATTTCACATCACCAATCCCAGAAGAAGGCACCACTTACTTGTTTCCTCTGGCATTGCTGTACCTGTGCATAACCAAAACTTCTGGTTTCAGTTAAAAATGTGCTTTGTCCAGCCATTATCTATAGGTTAGCAGTACTAACAGAGAGCCACAGAGCCACATTATATACCTGTTATTTTTGCACAGAAATGCTATTTTCATATTGTTGTATATTTATAAAGTCTATAATGTATATCTTTATGTATATTGTTCTGAAAAGAATTAAAGAATTTTTACAAATAGATTCTATCCAAATATTTAGACACATACCATATGCTTAAATTTAATTTAAATCCATTTGTCCTAATCAACAGAAATTTTCTCTTAATATCCTTCTTGAATCTTTACTGCCACAGTTGATCCACTAAATTTAAACAAGACCAAATCATTGCCTCTTTATTTTTTGTGCCAGACTTCAAGCCATTTGAAATTTGTTCTCTTGTCTTCAGTCATATTTTTCCTTTTTCCTTAACAACACCATTTGTTCAGATTTCTCCTCCTAGCAGTATGTTCTGAATCTCTGACCAGTCCCCACTACTGCTTCTCTCAGAACTGTTCAAACCTGTCAATTTTTCATAAATTTAGGAAACTGTATAAAGTTTTATTGTTGGAGCTTGTTCTGATGGAGTGCACTGAAAAGATAACTCTATATTTTTGTTCAAACATCAAGTCTGCTGCTTCAGTGGAGAGCCAGACATATGTTTTTTAGTGTTATCAATTGATTTCTCTCAAGTCCTGAAAGTAATTGCCCTAAGTACATTTGTAGCATTCATCCTAAAAATAACCAAATACCGTATAAAAGACTCTGATGTTTTCCTGACAAGTGCGATTCATGATGAGCAGCAGTGAGATGACTGGAAATTTTCCCAGCCAAAGTGATTGCAGTGACAACCTCACTATATGGGATGAACTGACAGAACAGCTGGTTTTACATTTACTCTTTATATATGCACAGCTGGCAAGCACTGTCTTCTGGATAGACGGATGTCTGTTTGTTTCACAGGGAGATAACATATTTATCATGCATCCGCTGTCATCTCCTGAGAATATGCATTGCAATAAATATTAAACATAAAGCTTCAAATTATCAGAGAAAAAGGAATTTTAAGCCTCAGTATGTGTTGTAGTCAGGGTTACAGTTTGAAACACTGATTACTGCTGCAGTTCTGCAATGCTTGCTCAAACATTATTAATAGGGACAGACTGAGATTACTAACAGTAGTGGAAGTGATCTGATGGCCTGGGGAAAACATGATAGGGGAAAAGTAGAATATGAACTGTGAAGACCTTCAGCCATTTTTGTGGAGTCACTTGGGCACATGCTCACCCCAGTGGCACTGCATGCACCTCTCACTGAGGGGTTCCACTGCCTTGCACAGAAGGTGAATGTATGCACATATGCCATCACCAAAGATAGCTAACATAGAAACACAGAACCAGAGAATAATTTGGATATGAAGAGATGTTTAAAGAGCACATAGACCAAAGACCATGCAACAATCAGGGATCTTTTCTACTAGATCAGGTTGCTCAGAGCTCTGTCCAAACTGGCCTTACACGCTAAGTGTGTGTCCTAGTGTGGCCTGCAAAGCCACAACTGAGCCAGCTGAAGCAAGTGACACACTCTTCAAGAGTGATCACATCTGTCCAAGTGTAAGTTATTCTCATAGAGGGATGTTTTCTCTAAACTACAGGACTTTTGAGGGACTGTCTTTGGTAACTGATTACTGGCATTACTGTACTTCAGGTGCAATCACCATGCAAATAATTTATGACCATTTCTAAAACTTTAACACTTAAAATAATGTGAAACCTGCCTGAAGACAAAACCAGAGTTCCACAGGTCTTTCAGAAATACAGCCCTCCTGAACACAGCTGTTAAAACTATCTCTTTTTACCTGTGTGTTTTCTCTGGAGAGCAAAAATGCCTTCATGGTTCATTCTCATTTCATTTAATACATGTGGTGAAAACTTGTGAGGTCATGGGGATTTATGCTAGCAGATTTGGCGGCCTTTTAATATTTACTTAGGCTGTAAAATATAATTTGAATTTTAGAAGTATTTGTCATTGTATCTAAGATGGATAAAGGTATGTTTATTATAGCTGTATTTGCTATGTGTGATTTACATTGTTATATGTTGACTTTTCATTTCCTCAAATGTCACAGTTGCATTTTTTGTCTTTCTAACTTCCTCGAAGTATTGAAAGTTAAATATTTTTTTCACACTGATGGCAATCAAATCTCGTTACAAAGTCTTAGGGCTGCTATATCTACTGAGCAATGACTTATTTTTTGAAAAATACTTCGAGATGCAGATCATCTGGAGTGCCAACACATGTCATGTGCAGGACAACCAGGGGATCAGGCCCAGCCAGCACAGGTTTGTGAAATGCAGATCCTCTTTGACCAACCTGATGTTGGTCTATGACAAAGTGACCCACTTGAGGAAAAGGCTGTGAATGGACTTTAGTGGAGCCTTTGACACCATTTCCCACAGCATTCTCCTTAAGAAACTGGCAGCAGATGGCTTAGACTGCAATCTTTTTTGGGTTAAAAAACTGGGCCATATGGTCTGGTACAGAGAGTGCTGGCTAATGGAACTAAATCCAGCTGGGGGCCAGTCACTAGTGAGGTTCCCCAAGGCTCAGTACTGGGAATAATCCTTTTTACTATCTTTATCAACCACATGGACGAGGGATCAATTGAGAGCACCCTCAGTCAGTTTGCAGATGACACCAAGTTGTGTGGGAATGTTGATCTGCTGGAGGGTGGGAGAGCTCTGCAGAGGGATCTGGACAGGCTGGATCCATGGGCCAAGACCGATAGTATGAGATTCAACAGGGTGTGACTGCACTTGGGTCACAACAACCCCAGGCAGTGCTGCAGGCTGAGGAAGAGTGGCTGGAAAGCTGTGAGGTAGAAAAGACCCTTAGGGTGCTGCTTGACAGCAGCTGAACTGAGCCAGAGTGTGCCCAAGTGGCCAAGAAAGCCAATGACAGCCTTGCTTGTATCAGAAATAGCATGGCCAGCAGGACCAAAGCAGTGATTTTTGGCCTGTACTCAGCACTGGTGAGGCCACACCTCAAGTCCTGTGTCTAGTTTTGGCTCCACACAACAAGAAAGACATTGAGGTGCTGGAGCATGTCCAGAGAAAGGCAACAGAGCTTGTGGAAAGTCTGGAGCTCAAGTCTGATGAGGAGCAACTGAGGGAATTGGGCATGTTTAGCCTGGAGAAAAGGAGGTTCAGAGGCAATCTTGCTCTCTACAACTCCGGGAAAGGAGGTTGTAGCCAGGTGGGGGTTGCTATCTTCTCCCAGGAAACTGGTGATAGGATGAGGAAATTTCACCACAAATNCAGCACTGGTGAGGCCACACCTCAAGTCCTGTGTCTAGTTTTGGCTCCACACAACAAGAAAGACATTGAGGTGCTGGAGCATGTCCAGAGAAAGGCAACAGAGCTTGTGGAAAGTCTGGAGCTCAAGTCTGATGAGGAGCAACTGAGGGAATTGGGCATGTTTAGCCTGGAGAAAAGGAGGTTCAGAGGCAATCTTGCTCTCTACAACTCCGGGAAAGGAGGTTGTAGCCAGGTGGGGGTTGCTATCTTCTCCCAGGAAACTGGTGATAGGATGAGGAAATTTCACCACAAATGGTTTAGATTGGATATTACAAAAAACATAATGGAAACAGTTGTCAAGTATTGGAAGAGCTTGCCCAGAACTGTTTGAGTCATCATTCCTGGAGACACTTGTTGCACTTAAGGAAATATTGCACTCATGGAAAATGGCTTAGTGCTGAGTTGGTGGTGATGGTTTACCAGTTGGGTGATCTATCTCAATGATCTATCTTAAAGGTCTTTACCAATGTGCAATTCTGATTCTGCCCTATTATTTTGTCACTGTTGTCTGTGTAGTGTGATTCAGCACATCTAAAAGTTTCATTGCATAATTAATATTCAAGATCTATAAATTCTATAAATATAAATAAGATCTGTATTAAACCAGCAGCCTGGGCAGTGGCCATAAGCAGAACCTCTTTTTATGTCTTTTAACTAGCCATTAAAGAAACTTCATGGTGCTCTTGAAAGATGGTCTAGATACAGAAAAAGAGTTTATTCTTTTCCCCACAGCATAATTATCCACAATTCTTTTCACTTTCTCCAGTCTAGTTATATAGAAGGTAACTTGTTTATTCAATCTTGAGGCACTAGTTTTTAGATCTTAAACTGTATTTGTGGGAAGGTTTCTACTTGTTTGTATATGTGTTTAATACACATGAATATACCCCCCAAACTACTTTCATTTGATTTGATACAATTTTGTTATATTGGATAAGTCACAGTAGAAAGTTACCTAAATAACTTATTTCTACATCCACTATTAAATTGTTTACTCTCTTTTCATCAGCTATAAACTTTATCAGCAGCATTCTTTACTGACTTCTGAATCACAGCTTTACCTGTTGAATGGCCTCAGCCTTTCATTAAAAGAGATCCAGTGAAATTCATGCCTATTTTATGCAGGAAATTAGAACGCAGGAACATAATTTTGCAGAGGGATATCACATACTAGGCAGAACAAATGTACCATCTCAGCCTCCTCATCCATAGACTATGAAACTCTTTTGGATGATGCCTGTATATCAACAGGCTTTATGTTGATATTTATGTTCTATAAACTTTATGGAACAACTTTATATTCTATACTGTACCTTAGTTCTGTGTCTCTGAATCTTGGGTGAAGAGAGTTTCTCTTGCTAGGTGTATTTACAAGCTCAGACTTTGGACCCTTGCAGCCACTGCTGAAACAGCAACAGTCAACAACTGAGCACTTGACCATGTAGCAAAGCAGAGCATGTCAGCTCTTTACAGCAAACCTTCCCTCCCACTAGCTATCATTTAGATTGGACATCGATTAAAAGCTGTAGTTCACCACTTAAGTAAAGAAGGCGTATTTTCAAAACCAATGGAGGTCTATAGTTTCCACAAAATTCAGAGAATTTTCTGACTATTTTCACTGCTTCTGATAATGTGACCTCTTTATTTAGCTGCTATAGTACAAACTTCGGTGCCTCTAAAGAGTTAGCTTCGCTTGCTAGGCAGCCAAAATCAATCAGAAACTCTTAAAAAACAGAGCATGAACACAAATATTTGTGGTACAATAAGTGGCTAAGTGTTTTCAGGATTAAGAATCATGTAATCGTAGAATAGTTTGGGTTGGAAGGCACCTTGAAGATCGTCTTGATCCAGCCCTCTGCTGTGGTGAGAGCCACGTCCACCTGACCAGGTTGATTAAAGCCCCATCCAACCTGGCCTTGGACACTGCCAGGGATGGGCCCCCCACAGCTTCTCTGGGCAACCTGTACCAGTGCCTCAGCACCCTCACAGTGAAGAGGAATTGCTTGTAAAGACCTAATCTTTTTCGCACTTAGTCCAATCCCCCATGAAGCAGCCAAAATATGTGGAATCTAAGGATTTTATGCCTTGGCATAAAATTAACATTAATAGTAAGTGTTATTTACAGAAAATAAAGAAGGAAATATTTAGTTGCAAATTTTTTGCCTTGCAGTCTCTGTTATGGGCAGAGATAACATTTGAGAAAAATCTATGCTACAAAAAAATCTAACACCAAAGAAATCTAATGGTAAGGTTGGGAAGTCAAATGACAGATGCTTGAGAAGCTGAACAGCAAGGGAGTTTGAGAGTTCAGACAGCAGATGCACGGCAAGGCAGAAGGAGTCATTTGAGAAAACACTTGCCATTTTTCATGCACCTGTTAAATTTTTGAATGATAATATTTCTATATGTGAGGGGATGCGAGAAGGAAAAACCAAAGCCAGAAACCCAAGGGGGTGAGGTCTTAGGTTTTTTGTTTGGGACTAGTAGCCTAGTTGCCCTCATAAAATCCTCAGTGTAATCAAATGAAGCAGCTGTTTGCACTGCTGGATCTATTCAGACTGGGAAAAAAGGGGTAAACAGTTCTAATGCAAATATCAGCCTTGCCTCTCTACACTTGCTGCAATGATTCTGTTATTTAGCCACTTATGGTGGCAACTGGTGCAGAAAATCTCCAGAGCAAACAAGGCTTTAATTAATAATCAGTTATTTTCCGCAGTAAGTAATTGGGAGGAAGCTCAGTTTAATGCTTAGACTTGAATATATCTTTGTGGTCTGATAAAGAAAGTGGTTTACTCAACTGCTTTATTAATATTTCCTCTATATCTGCATGTCAAATTTCAGGATAATGCTATGTTTTTCATAGCTTTGATAAAGAGGGGGAATAGAAATGTGAAGTGGTACTAATCATTAGGATGTGTTGGCTTATTGGAAAATCCAATGACTGAAAATTTTAATGACTTTTCACACTAAATATAAATAATCCCTAAAGGGAAGTTGACATTGCTATGAATGCTTGCTTCACAAGCCCATAAAAATTGGAAGATTGTATCTAGCACATTACAGGAAATTCTTTTATTCCTCAAAGCCCTGAGCATTGAGGCATAACATTAGAATACAGAAAATGTGTCTGTATAAACTGAAGCCCACACGTACAAATGTCTTAAAGTTCACAGTATAAAGTATAAGAGCTATTTCATACTTGGAAACTTTTTCTCTACTATCTATATAAAAAGTAATCAAAAATTATGGTTCTGATTAACAAATTTTGCTGTATACAAACTAAAGTATATAACATTTAATTTAATGGATGCATAAGGCATTGAGATATCTTCGTGTTAGATTATTTCAAGTTCAGCTCAAGGATAGAGTTTCAATCCATTTTTGTTTACCTGTAGAACTAGACATAAGTTTCTCTCTTTTTCTGACCCTGATACTCCGATAAATGAAGTTAATAAAGATAATTTTGTGTCACTGAAGGGAGTACTGAATGGGACTACACCTTTCCTGTTTGTACATTTCCCCTGGATAAATTCCCCTCTAGCAGGTGAAAATTTTTATGACATTCTAAAACTGTTTTGTAAGTTTCCAGTATGTTTCAGATTGTTTTTACTAGTGTACTTGATAAACAAACTCTCTGAAAAGTTTAAGTGAACAGCCACTTCACCATAAAGACGTAGGAGAGAATGCATGAAAATGTATTATTCAGACATATGCTAAAAATTATTTTTTCTAAATATCATCTTGCTTTTTTCTTTTAATCTATATTGTATTTCTGTTGTCTTTAAAGCTATGCATATATAGCTTTTAATAATTTTTATCCCAGTAGTGCTTATGTCTATTTTGACTTTCACTTCATTTTTGATAATCTTTTATGCAGTATAATAAGTGTGATAGAAGAAAAGGAAGCAGAAGGAGGAAGAGGAAGATATCAGATCAATGTTATTTAAATTATATATTTATGTGTATCAAGCAAATGTTTTTTAGCACAAAGTTATGAGAGTTATCTAAAAAATATAGCAACACATTATATCCCTTCTGTTCTTGAGTGGGTTGAAATCTTTAGCAAGTGACTTCACCCTTCTTTGTCAAAGCTAAATGATGTGGAATGCAGAGTTCTTCCAATGTAATATCGTCAAGACTCTGTTCACTAAATAACCTTCATGACAGCTACTCAAAATAACTGTCTAAACTTTCTTATCCTCCTTTTAAACATACAGTAACAGAGTTTAAATTGCTTTCAGATAAGCCAGATTTGAATGTAGATGTTTCTCTTTCTTGTTCCCACTCTCATGGTTTGTTCTTCTGCAAAGAGCTGAATATTTTCAGCTTCTCTTCCATGGTATCTAATTATTTTAGAAATTCTTTAATAAAAGCTTTTTAATTTTCTTTTTTTTTTCTTTTTTTTTTTTGTGGCACAAATTCAATGTTTCCTAAACCATAGACCTCTCTGAAATATACTGGAATTGTGATAGAAGTAGTAGAATTTTTCAAGCAAATTTTGAGGATAGATGTCAAGCTGTCAGACTTCTGGTCACAGAATTTGCTTTGCACCATTCAGAAGTCTCAGATGTTGAAAGGGAAGTATCTTGGATAGAAAGAGTGCATAGTTTTCTTTGACAGATATTCTCAAACAATTGTTTTGTTCTTATATCCCCTGGTTTTGTGGAGGTGAAACATGTTCTCTATCAAAAGCCAGCAATAAATCAGGGTTCATCAGCTTGACAGCTGCCTGTACAGAGGAGGTTGTTACTCATGTGAACTGTGTGAAACCATAAAGATTTAAAGTTGAAATTATTTAAAGCATAAAGGATTTAAAAATGTCACTATCAGGGGAGAATTCACTGAAAGGACAAATCAGAGGTTTCCTACAATGCTGATGTTGGGCAGCGGAGGAAAAACAGAGAAACAAAAGCAGTGCTGTAATTAAAAGGGATGCTCTTCCCAGCCAGTCCATCACTGTCATCATTTACTGTGTGATTTATAATATGATGAAAATAGATCAGGTGAATTGCAACCAAACTGGAGCTATTTTTCTTCACAAAGGGAGCCTTGGGTGCCTGTCTTAGTTGGAAATATCTGCAATGTTGATGCCGAATGTTGAGATGAGTTTCCTGATCTGTTTAAAAATCATAGAAAATATAAAAGATATGATATTTCACCAAAAATCAGTTACCAGGCTCCCAGGAAGATACAGGATAATTCAAGGGTTGTATTCTGAAAAGCATCTCTGCTGATTGGTTGCTGCCTCAGGCCCATGTTTCATCAACTTCATTCAAGCAATTTCACTCCATTGCTGTTTATGACACGCCTTATTCTTTCTTTATTTCATCCTCTGCCACCCTTTCCTGTACTAAATGCATCTGGTTTTCCACTAATCAACTCCTATGGGACTACTCCTTTCTTTCCATCATTTCACTATGAAAGAATTAATAATATGCTTGTAAATAATGGCTTGCTTTTAAATCAAGCTTATTCACTATGCTTTTCTGTTGTAAAAAAATCACACCGTATTTTACTCATCTCTTCTATTTAAAAGAGAAGTCTGAGAAGTTTAGAAATTATTTTTAATCTTCATTTTTAAAGATTTAACATGTATCCCTATTCCTTTGGAGGAGAAAACAAATTTTTCTGTGAAAGTTGCCTATAGCTGATCCACAAGAACTTTTGTTTCAGTGTTTTGGGGAATGAAAATTAGGAAAAATGAAGGGATCACCAAGTAGCTCTGATTCCCAAAGAAACTCACGGAAATGCAGGAGACCCAGATGAGCTACATCAGCAGTGAGCTTGTTGGCTGTCCTCGGTACTTTTTGCTGAAATTATCCAAATCTCTATCATTAATTAAAGATTCATTAGACCATGAAATCACCTTGTATCCCAGTGGAGTAGGTAAGATACCTAGAATGGAAGAGATTGAATAAAGTTCCCATCCTAAAGAAAAAGATTTCCACACTTAATTAGTATTACAACTTGACTACTTGCTATTCTGAGAAAAGTAGCTGTCTTTTTGTACATTTTACCAGAAAGTCTATCCTGGACCGAAGGATTGGTTTCAATTAATCAACGTTTTCCAATGAAAAATATCCCAAAGGACATTTATAAACCATGATAAGCTCTTAGTGTTAGTTATTGGCCTGTCCTAATCATTTTCAGAAGTGTTATACAGAATATTTAATACAGATGAGAATAATTAACACACGAAGCAATAGATGAAGCATGTAGGGTATAGATATGATATGAATTCAGTAGAAATTGTATCCAAGCTCAAAATTTAACATTACTGTTAGAATTAATTTCATGCCTTTTATAATCTTTTATACATTTATTTTTGGATGGTATGAAAATTGCCCTTTGGAGGTGCCAGTCTCTCACCAGTGTCAGGAGAGAAACCTTAGATGACTAGCCTAGATAAGGTGTGTAACTTTTTGGATTAATTCCACTCCACATAATTATCTGAGAAATGCCTAAAAAGACTCAAAATGTAAGAATTCTGAAAAGTGAGTCCTGCAAAGTGGGAACTTTATTTTGAGAAAGTGAGGTGAGGGAGCATAAAATGTCCGTGTGGTGAGTTCTTAGGGGTTATATCTGAAAGATAAACTACAGTGAAATAAGTACTTGCTAGCTCATTATTCCTATGTCTGTAGGTATAGATTTACTTTTTTTTCTGAGGCAGTCTCGTCAGAGCAATGAAATAAGCAGCCTATATAAATTCTCATCCAAAGAAAGCACAAATAGGGAACTTTATGACACAAAATGAACGTGGTCAATAACAAGAGGAACCTGTCTTTGCAATCAATAAGAGATCTTGAGGCTATCTGAAATCTAATAACTCCTCCTGCATTGTCACAGACCAAAATAACAGGGTCAAAGCTGGGCAGAGTATGACTCCTTCCTTCAGTGCAGGTCATGCTGATCATAATACTTTTTTTTTATCCTGTTGTTGTGGATCATCTAAAATGATCAGTGTGACCATCTCTTTGGTTTCACCTCTGAAAGGTCCTTAGGGGAATAAAAAGGAGTTATCAAAGCTATCTTATAGAAAATAGATTTCTTTTTCAAATGGCTTAATCATCCTACTTGCTAGAAAAGCTTTGAAGATTTAAAAACGATCAAGCATTTATCTTTCTGTGAGCTAAGCATACACTATTGAATACTATTATGTTAATATGCATCATTGCAGTACAGACACTAAATGTAGCATGTAAATGATAACAAACAGCCTTCAAACAGCTAATAATCAACTCCCGTGCTCTCCACACCTTGCCCACTTATTATTTACTGAAACTTTCTGACTCTGTTATGAAAATTTTTCCTTTGTGACAAGAAATAACAAGATGTTCTACACTCTTTTGTTGATGTCCTTCCACACGTGTAAAAATGTATGTACATATGTGTGTACATGCACAACCTGTGGTCAGAATGAGGTGCTATGAGCCAAAAGTGCTCTGACATAGTGAGTGAGAAATGATGAAATAACAGTGTGCCAGATCCTAAATATCCAAGTCTCACTCATGTTGCAGAGGAAGTAAATAGGTCTCTAGTTCAACCTACTGCTCAGAGTAGGGTCAACAGTGAGATCAGACCAGGATTGGATCTTCCCTCCAAGGATGGAGACTGCAAATCCCCTCTGGGCCACCTGCTCCAATCTTGAACTGTCCATCTAGGGAAGAGTTTTTTTGTTCTGTCCAGTTGCATTTCTCTTTTTTTATTTTTTTTTAAATTATGTCTATTGTTCTCTCACCAAAAAGTGAACTTTTAATGTTTATTTTATAAGTTCTGCTTTGTTACCATTTAAGGAGAGGCATATTCTTGACAGCAGGAACACACACATTTACAGCCTACCTACATACTCTTTGATACTTTTAAAATTCTAATTTCTTTTTACTTTCTTTATTTAACTCCCTTTATGAAGTACAAATGAATGACACACCTGTGAAAACGAATCTTGCTATTAACTGGAACATTAATAATCATGTAGTACAGTGACTCAGTAAAAATGTACACAGTTTCTACCAACTGCTTGCAAATTGCTATGTCAAGAGTCCCTTGCAGGGGAGGATACGGCTGTATCAGACTGCCTCAAGTGTAAAGTGGCATTTTTTTCTAGTGTAAGTTTACATTATGAAATTAATTGAGTCTTTATACTAGTAAATGTTACCACTTCAAGAATCTAGCCAGTTTTCAGGTGGAAGAAAAACCACTAATTTCAAAGATGTTTCTGAAAAGAACCAGGAAAAAAAAAAAGCCAACCTGCTTCATTGTGTTTCATCTCAGCCGCATTTAAACTTGGATAATTAGCTATCACAGTGGTGGTAATCTCTATTTTCATCAGTGCAAATAATGTGAAAACCAAAACTCCAAAGATTTTTTTCTATATAAAATATTACCCTGAGGAAGTAGTTTCACTGTTAGGTGTGGAAGTACTTTATCCCAAGAGACGATCAGAGAAGTGGCCTGCAAAGGAGAACAAAACAATTGAGAAAGCCCACTGGAAAGCAGTGTGTAATCCAGGAGACATAGATTAAAAACATGTTATTGCCCCCATTTTAAAGTGGTGAATATGCTCTTTCCTACTCCAAACTAGGAGTGAGTGAATACCTTGATGCTGTATCCGCACACCCCATCAGCCCACTCCCACCAGAATGACTTCTGAGGGCTGCCACTTTCCTTTCAGACTGATACACACATATTCTTCCAGACACAAATGTTTCATGCTTATACTGAGGATTTTCTCTGAACCTCATGCATTTCCTTTCTTCCTTGGGATGATCCAAGATCTGATTTTTTGGGATCTTTTGCATGGCCTGTAGGGATGCATGTACATTACCAGTATAGTTCAGAGGGAGTGTGCACCATGGATGCAAGTGCTTGCCTGCTATACTTTGTGTCACATTGGGAAGCAGTTTTGGATCCTCTACAATGTATTTATTTGTGAGGAAAGTTGAAGCAGGGCCCTACCAGAAGCTGCCGAGATATGACACTCACACCGATATGGTTCCATGTCACTGTCTTTATTGGTCAATTCCAAGCCTTTTATACTGTCAACTACATTCTAATAACTTTCGATTTAATTGGTCCTAACTTTATGATCCTGCATATAAACTACTATATTACTGACACGTGTCACAAGCTTGTGGGCTTTGCCCCCCTTCATGGTTCCAGCGTCTCACCAGACTTCCTTCTTTGCCCTTTCAAGGTGACTTCAAGGGCATAGGCCCTTGCAGGCCTCTGCTAGGCCAAGCCTGAATTGTCAAAGTCTCTGGTCAATAAGAAATCCCACTACAGAAAGTAACCTAAAGCAGCTAATTCCCTAGTACTACAACATTTTGGAGGGTAGACTACTACTACCCTCCAAAATGCCTGTAGTGAGGATGACAGCCCCGACACTAACTCTTTTCTCTGTAAACCTCTCCCTGGGATGCTGTTCCTGCTGATGTAAAGACATGTAAGTTAGCTGAAGCATTTGTCAGGTAGAAGAGAAAGAGAGAATTTTAATTAAACATTCTCTTTTTATTTTTTTAATGCATTTGGATACTTAGACTAGTTCTAGTTAAGTAAATGAAATAATGCTGTGCCTGTGGCCCAGGCATCAAAATATGGCTGTTGAATTGTTTCTAAGTTTCCTGGTACATATTGCCCAATTTTCTCCAACATAGTTAGCAAGCCAGCCAGAATGAGGGATTGTCTCTAAAAGGACCTAGGGACAAAGCCACCCAGGTGCCTAAGGGTGTCACACAGGCAGAGTGCCAGCTTCCCTCAGAATCAAGGGACTGTTCCCTGCTTCTGTTGAAGTTACTTGTATGACTGTAGCCCATACTGGAGAAAGCACAGGCAAGGGCTAAGGAGAAGTCTCTGGTGGAGGCACAGTCAAAATGGGTTTGTATGCTGAGGTGCTGAGTCACCTGTGCGTGTAACTTTTGGCGTGCTGAGGCTTTCCCTGCTGTGTGGCTGTAAAGGAATTCTAGTGCAGGAGGGCTATCAGAGACCTTACCCTGACACTGCTCTGCAGCAGACCACGTGTTTTTCCCTTCTTTCAAATTGGAGCAAATGAAGAAACCATCTCAGTCAAAGCATTTTCCCTGGCATTCAGTAAGTCTCTAGATTAATTAGAGAATGAACTGAAAAAATGTTCCTACCCCTTTAACAGTTGTTCAGAATCTGCAAATAATGCAGCCACAACTGAAAATTCATCTTTTCTGAAGTGCTGTTAGAGTAATTTACTTGTAGGCTGGTGTACAGAGCAAATTAGGTTATTTATATTGTAGGCAGCAGCCGACAATAGAAATTTGGAATTATTTGTTTTCAGAGCTCAGCTTTCTCTTCTCAGATCCCCCTAGCTCTGCTGACTGGCAAAGGGAAATAGAAGAGAGATGTCATCCTGTGACAGAATGATCTTTTCACCAATTTTTTTTTGAAGCATCAATCCACAAATGTAATCAGTGTTTTCCCCTCTACTCTCCTAGACTTCAGCCCAATTCAAAAAGATTTTATATGTTGGATGCTGACTTCTTTTACTGGCTTGTTCAGCCTAGTATCTACACTACATTTTGACAATGATTTAGTGAAGACCGTTTAAATAAAGATACACTTATAACTGTTTCTAAAATGGAAATTGTGGGAGGAAAAGTCTATTTTGTTACATTGTACAGAACAGAAATCAAAACAGGGGATTTCCAGTCTTAAAACTATGAGTTCAAACTATAACCAAGGAGCAGAAAGGAAAGATAGAATCACAAATAGTCATAACTATTGTAAGCACTTCTATCCAAAAAACAGTGGTTTTCTTTTACTAAAAACTTAAATTCAAAGAACTGAGGTAAATGAAACATGAAAACATACTGTACCATCGTAGTTACTGTTTTCCAGTGCTGTTGTATTTGCCAGTTCTGTGTAAGCGGACAAATCTTCTGTAGAAGGATGAGTGGCTAACCTGTCAGCAACCTAAAATTAATAGTGTGACTCACTTCAAGAGCCTTGTGTTGCAAAACCAAGATTTATCCAGAAAATTTAGGTTTTAGTTCCTTCATACCATTGCTGAGAAATTTAACCCTTTTTCTGGGAAGAATTGTTGAGGAAAGATTCAGTGAGCAAACTTTAGCTATCCAAATATCAGCTATAGTATCACAATATAATTTAGCTTGGAAAAAAATCCCTGAGGTCATCTAGACCAATCTTCTTTGCAGAGCCCATGACAGGTTGTGCAAGTCTTAAAATAGTTGGTTCTCAAACACCAATGAAGATAAAGCTACTCTACCCTTTCTTTTATTGTTTGACTACCATCCCTCCTACCCCTCTATCTATCCAGAATCTGCCATGTTTTCACTCATCTCTGTTGCCTCTCACTGCACTCTCTGCACCCCTGAGAAGACTGTCTCCTCCTCTCTATGCGTTTCACCTGGGCAGGAGCAAACAGACTAAGCTCCACTTTGTACCTGCTGAATCTCTCTCAGCTACTTTTGGGATTCCATGTGCTCTAGGTCGTTGGCCAGCTTGGAGACTCTACTAAACTTTGTACATATTTAGTGGAATGAGATGACCAAGAAGAGAGTGGCACATGAAGTTCTTGTGAGGTCATTTCTCCAGACTGTCCAGGCCCTTCTGACTGAAAAGCTTCACTGCATGGACCACTGTCCCAGCTTGATGTCATTTTAAACTTAGTGAGGTTGTCCTGTGTCCTATCATCCAGGCTGCAGACAAAGATTCCAAATAGGATCAGTCTCACCCAACCTAAATAGAGAGTTTGAATTTTGTCTGTGTTTTAGTGAGAGAGCTGACATCACAGAAAGTTTATTCATGACAGCCTCAGCTTCCATCTAAAAGCCCCATGAAATAATGGAGGCAGCGTAATTTCTGGGATGAAGTGACTGAGATTTTGTTTATGTAGTGGTAACACTGCTTCAGTCTGGAGTGCATGTGTGTGAGACCAGTGGAGCTAAATTGGATTCATGCTGCTTTAACTGACAGAGAAATCTTCCTTAGTTAACTTCTTCTCTGTGGGAAAGACCTTCCGGCTTTGTATGATCAATGGCCATTTTACTGTTAAAAACACTATGAAGATTAAAACAGTGGTTTATGGCTCTTAACTATTTTATCTTTAGACCACCCAAGACATGCACAAATCATTTGTAATGATTCTCTCAATTGATTAGAAGGAGTAGTTAGAATATAGTACATTGCATATGCGAGTTTTCCTGGGATCATGATGAGCAGTTTGTTTTAGTGACAGCTGACTTTCAACTCCCCAGAAAAAAAATTTCCTCCTAGTAAATCCCCTACTGCAAGAGCCAATCCATGTATTTGGATTGGAATTAGTGTCTCCTACATATCACTACAGAAAGACTGCTTTAATCCATCTGTGACAGATGGCAGGCCAGTCATTGGTCCACCTTGCTGTCATGTCTCTATATTTTGTTTTTAATTTGGTCAATGGTGTTTTCCAGGATAGCTCTCAGGTCTGCTACCAGACCCTGATATTTTCAAATAATCAGCCTGGTTTACAAAAGAAATGCATTTAGACAAATTAATCAAATGGCTTTCAGGAAGGAACATTTTCTAAGGTTTGTTCATGAAGAAACTCAGAATGTGAGATATTATTGCTGACGAAAACCTCAATAGATGAACAGTTCTGAGATACCAGAATGCTGGGGATAAAAATCAGAAAGACAAGATTTTTTTTTCACCTGTAGCAAAAGAAGAAGAAGAAAAGGTCACTTGCCGAAAAGACAGCCGAAATGGAATTAGTTTTCAAATTATAAGATTAAAGAGTGTTTGCTTGAAGAGAGCGTTATTATAAAGTGTGCAAAGAAAGAGAAGAGATTAAAATGCATGGAAGATTTAATCAGAGCAAAGATAAACTGTGTATCCTATGGGTTATAAGGGTTCCTGTGAGCTTTGTTTGCCAGTAAGGTTTCCTAACCTGCACAAGACTGAAATCTTATTTTTAAATAAAAGGTTTTCTCATGTGCAGGAAGGGTTCACCTCTTTTTGATTTTGTACAGGTGATAAAAGAGCGAAGCTGCCACCAAACAGAAGAAAGAAAAATTACTTGAGTTTTTCAGAGATAAGTTGGGTATTTTTCAATGTCTTGGCCAGATTCTTCTTCCATTTCTATTGGTGTAATTCCTCAGTCTGGGTGGCTAAGTGTTCTTCTTTGCTATTTACAGAGGAGTTTGTGTGACTATTTGCCTTGCCTTTTAATAAAAGAAAGTACTTACGATATGCAAATCCGGCATTTCATGGTAAACAATGTACCCTCTGAACTACAGGGCACCACACCTCCTGCTCTGTGTTGTCAAATGGCTTTCAAAACACATGGCAGGACTCTGTCAAATTTAAGTGTGTTAACCCTTCGCTTTCTTTTTTTTTTTCTCAGTATTATTTCAGCTCCGAAATTCAGTGGCAAAAAGGAAGAAATGAAAATTTATGTAGAGGACAGAACAGGTCTGGCCGCAGTGTTTTGTTGTGTTGCTAAAACCCTTCCATCTCTTCCCAACTGCGCTCTCTGAAGCCAGCCCCTGTCTGCACATCTGCCTGGTGGGGCTCTGTCTCAGATTCTGGACTTTGCATTTCATGTCATACCATTTCTCCAGCCTGCCAAAGTCCATCTGAAGAGCAGCACATCCACTTCTCCACCTGAGTGTCAGAGGACACCTTTTCCCGGTCACTGGTGAAGGTATTAAGCAGTGCCAGCCCTAGCAGTGGCCCTGAGGATGGCACTGGTGACCTGCCACAGCCGGGCTTAGCCCCTCATTCCCATCTAAGCATTTCTGCTTTGTAAAGCTGTGACAGTATGTCCCATGCCCTGTAATAACAAAAGTCTTTTCCTTAATTTAGGCTTAGTTGGTCAGTCTTCTTTCTTTCCCTGAAGAGCCCCCCCTCCCCCACCCCACATTCCCACCCCAAATTTAACTTATTTTTTCTTGTCTGTTAAACCTTTCTCACCTTTAGATTTAGAGTCTGATGTTCAGCACCTTTGTGTTTCTGATCTGCTACTGGTTCTGTTTGGGCTTAGTTTATTTTTAAATTTTTTTTAGAAGCTTTTTATAAGTTTTTTTTACAGAGATCTAAAACCCGTAGATCACTACATTGATATTTACATAGCTTCAAGCTCCTTTTTC